>JARFJB010002535.1:62500-312500 GCA_036346205.1 Vesta saturnalis
AAACACTCAAACACACAAACACACACACACACACACACACACACACACACACACACACACACACACACACACACAAACACCTAACTACACAAACACACAAACTCACAATCACACAAACACACAAACACACAAACACGAAAACACACAAACACACTAACACACAAGCACACAAACACACAAACACACAAACCCACAAACACACAAACACACAAACACAAACACACAAGCACACAAACACACAAACACACAAACCCACAAACACACAAACACACAAACACAAACACACAAGCACACAAACACACAAACACAAGCACGCAAACACACAAACACAAACACGTCTATCAATCGCCACAACGTGTCGATATTTTATGAGAATTTGAGTCCCTCAACAAATATCACCTCTCAAAGTATTGGGAAGCTTTTGTGTGGTGGGACACAGATCGTTTCGTCTAATAGCTCATTTGCAGATGTTGTCTCCCAGAATGATAAAGAGGTGAATGGACAGGCACGGGGTGAAAAGTCCTCAAGTATTTAAAGGCCACACTTGACTCATCATGAGGAGATGAGGATTTTGTTAAAATCCAGCCAGATTGATTTCAGGAATTGCACAGGTCACCAAAAGAACGCGATTTTATCCTCGTAGAATTTTCTGAAAAATCAGAGAAACAAAAAAATTATTTTATTGAGAAAGTTTTTAAATTAGTTCAAGCCAGCCAGGAGTGTGAAGTTACATTCTTAAGAAGTCAGAAAAGAGGAACCAACAAATTTGTATTCCCCGATACTATTGATAAGTCCGTGGTAAATATTAAGGATATTAAACTCATCATGCCGCCACCATTTTCTTGCGATCTTACAAGTCGTCAGAAGTCTTCTTTCACATTTGAAATAGGACCAGTTGATACGTTCATACATAATAGGATCGAATTTTGGGATCATTTCGATTCATTTCAAAAAGTTGCCATTATTTTCTCATGTAATTTATTAGAAGTACATCGAAAGGCTAAGTTCAGTCCAGCCAAAAATTGAACCGTTTAAAGATACGCTCAATAACGCATGCCAATATTTTGTTTCTTATTGAATATCTTTTGCGCTTCAGAATTTATAGTCTTATTCTGTTTCATTCGATTTAAAAGATCTGTCCATTGCTTCAAATTCTGGAAATGTAACTTACTTTCTCGGTGGTAACTTAAATGATGCCACTCATTAAACCCATTATCGTTATTTAGTTTAATGGTTTTCGCAGAATTTGCAACATTAAAGATTTTGCAATAAAACCAATATACAAAATTCTTTTCGTTAGAACGTAACAACCATTCTCGTTTAAATTTCTCATTATTATGCAAAATTCTACTATTACTTGTAAAAAAATGTACGTACTGATTTGTCTTTAGGGTAAATCTGACTTTCAATCTGATAATGGTCTGATCTGGTCCATTATCTACCGAGCTAGTAGCGTAGTGGTGACACGACCTGCTTAGCATGCAGGAGGTAATGGGTTCGATTCCCGTTACCATCTACCCTGTATGAGGGTTTTTCAGGGGGTTTTCCTCATGCACATGTAGCGGCATGATCACTGCGTATATGCACACTATGTGCATCTACTTAGGAAAATGCTGGTGTAGTATTTTCCCCCTCAGAACCCTAACTTCGTTCCTTCCGATCCTATCCTCACCACACCCATCCTTAATCTCACCATGCATATATACGTAATGTATGTATGTATGCTGGGAATCCATGATTGTGGCTGAAGGAGTTTGGAAATCTCAAACAGCCCGCCCACCCCCTCGAGGAGGGAATGGAATACATGACCTTTCCTTCTTTCACCATTATCTACTAATAATTGAACATTATAGGGAAATAAAACTTTTGGCCATAACCCTGGATCCTCAGAAAGTGGCAAAAAGAAGTTGATTGGAGCTGAATATGGACATTGCCTTCAGATTCAGGTCTTTATTTTATTGAGAAATGTTTGGTTTTTGAAAAAACGTTATTTTTGGATTAATTTTTTTTAAGTTTTCTTCTCGTTTTCGTTTGTTCAGTAAGTTTTCATATCCGGAAAGTTTCTTTTTTCCTCTTTAGGCATCTTTATATATATATATATATATATATATATATATATATATATATATATATATATATATATATATATTATAACGCTTCATATTTTATTAACAAAATAATTCAATAGTGAAAATTAATAAAACAGAAAACAGTTTATAATTTTTAAATATTCCTGAGGTTAAAGTAGTTTCTTTAAAATAAGATGGGTAACAATTAAAAATATTTAGTGCTTAAACTTGACAAAAAAAATTATTTATATGGTTTATATTGGTAATGTTAAACAAATCTATCAAGTAAACTCTTTTTATGTAGGAGGTCACATAACGCAAGTACAACACGAATAATTGTACACTCGTTAAAATACAAGTTGACACGACACATAACTAAGCCTTTATTATGAATACAAGATGATTTATGTATGTTCATTATTTTGTTTTGAACAAAATAAAATTCGCTGAAATTGCACACAGGAAACTGTAATTAGTGTAAAATAATACATAATTACTACTATTTTCGTTTTCAAATGACGAGAACACAATTTTATTTTTTTGTATTGTTGAAAATTTAAGAATTTAGAGGCATCGACAGGGGCCTTTGCAACCACGGCGCCCTCGTGCAACGCACGAGTTGCCCATATGGACGGTGGGTAGGTAAGATTGGAACTTCTGGACACCACATTTCCAACCCCCATTTCCAAGGTTGCCGCAATACCAAGGTCACCACTATAAAGGTCAAAAAAAGGGCAATGTTTGACCTAATTATATATCATTACCACACATCCAAGGTCACAAACCCCGATTTCCTGTTCCACAATTACAAGGCCATCCGTGTGACATATCGCGCGCTCATGTTTCACAAAGCCAAGGTTACAAACCCCGCTTTCCTGTTCCACAATTACAAAGCCATCCGTGAGACCTATCGCTTAGCTTAGCCACCTGGTTGCCACTCTTACCCACTTGTATTTTTTGCCCACCCACAAAATGAAAGAAAACGATATGTTAATATTTTAATTAATGTAGAAACATGTACAAATGTATTACTCAGATATATGATTTCCTTTAGGAATAAAACATTTTGATTTAGTACATACGTTAGTAAGCGTTTATCAAAACAGTTGTAATACTGAGGATAATAAAAGTTTGGGTTACACATGTTAGCAGCGATGAACACACTACTAGACTGACAGGAAATAATTTATTCTATACACTATATACAATATATACATAAAAAAATATCAATAATCAACACAACATACTTCATCACATAATATACAATAGTCGTCATCGTACACATCAAAAAGTTGCGTTATGCTCTACATGAGGAACACAGTATTCACCGTGTGACAGGTGGTACCAAACCAGCGCTCTCACACACTCACAACACACACACACACACTCACACACACACACACACAACACACAATCACACCACACACTCACACACCACACACACTACTACACTCACACTACTCACTACACTCACACACATCACACACTCACACACACACACACATCACACTACATTACACACTCACACACTCACACACTTCACACGACACATCACACAACACACACTCACACACACACACAACACACCACTACAATACACACTACACACACACACACACCACACACTCACATACACACTCACACTACATACACTTATACACACTAACTCATACACACTCAAAAACACCACAATAACACAAACTCACACACACTCACACACACACATTATTTACGACACATAACCTACACTACACTCACATTTGAAAGTTTGGACACGTAGCCTTGACACACTCAGAATGTTGTGACAGATTTGAAAGTTGGAAAGAGTCTAGGCCAATGTGTAATATTAAATGCCAGTCTAGCGATATGGTGCAAATTAAGGACTTTAGAATGCGTAGGCCTTAATTGTCAGATACAAATGCAGAAGTGTTGATACAGATTGCCAGTCTCATGTAAGTAGTAAAAGACTTGGACTACTCAGATCATACTCAATGTGGTTGCAGCTTGTATTTATACCCAAGTGGAAACGGTTTGCTTCGTGATTGGTTTGCTCTAGATTTCTGAGTTTTTTGCAGTGACCTAGAGCAACTATGAATCTAAAAAAATTATATGCGTAAAATAAAGTAGTAAACAAGTTTTAGCAGTCAAGCGAATATGATACGTATCGCCGGATGGGATGCAGACCAGACAGATGACCTTTATATACTTAGTAATATTCAGATATATATGTACATTACATTATGATTCGGAAACAATTTTTTAATACTTCGGTAATAGTTATTTAAATTCATCTGACTTGCAATTAATTTTGTTCACTATCTCACTTTGCACAGTAAAAAAAATAGAAGCATTGTGTGAGTAATGAAATATGAGTTGTTAAAAACACCAAAACAGTACCATTTATTTAGCTAATTATACTGAAAGTAGTGTTCTCTAAAATGATAATGAAAGTTGTATTTATATATGAAACAGCAAAAAACACGCATTTATTTTCAGAACTATGTTGAATCTTGCGGAAGCTAGGATATGCGGAGATAGGAAAGCATAAAAGATTGTGAATGAAAAATAAATAAGACAATTGTTTTGCCCCTGCAAGAATGGCCTGAAAGGTTTAAGTAAGTAAGTATTTATTTTCCTAAGTGTGAAAAGTTTTTGTTATTATTAAAGAGCGTATGTAAATTACATGATATATCAATTACTTTTGTACTAAACAAGTTCGTTGATTTATCCGGTTTTAGTTGAAAATCAGAGAATGACTTTTCACTTAGGTTATGTTCATGTATAAATAATTAGTTTAATATATATATATATATATATATATATATATATATATATATATATAACTTGCAATTGATAATTTTTCTATTTTTTTAATTTCATTTTAATTTTGTTAAAGCGTTAAGTAAAGCATTTTAATATAAATTCACGGTTTTGTTACAATGTTAGTTTATAGTTAACAGACTGGTAAACCTGTAATTATATCGTTTCAGAATAATTGTATAAATTGAGTTGTAGTAAAAAGTTCAACCCAGTTTAGTAATTTTTTAATTGAAGGAATAAAGTTAACTTATTTTTGTTTCAAAGGTAGATGCAGTCCTCTCATAAAATTCAGTATGCTAATAGGTTATATATAGTTATTTTTTTACAAAATGCAGAAGTTAAACATAGAAGAATATACAAATGAAGTTTTTTTCTAATGACTTTTGTTTTCAGTAAAAAGCTAAATACATTGACGTTATAGATTTTAGGTATAAAAATGTATAAAAGTGTTTAATGTATATATTTGTTAAGTATTTAAATATTAATGGATTCATTAAGTTGAAATTTGCTGTTAAAAATGATCATTATTTTTTATTCACTAGTTTAGTAGGCATGAAGACAAAATAAAAAATACCACACAACGTTCATATCAATATACTTTTACCCATTTTCACTCATACTTAATTATTTTTTTAGACTTACCCTACGTTATAGTAAATAACTTTATAAACAAAGGTATGTAGAATTAAAAAAATATGTCTACACTTTTTTTCTAAACTAATTGTTATTCAGATATTGAAAAAAGTTGAACTAACATTAAAATTTCACCTTAGGATTTTTTTGCCTAAAGTATGCATTGAATAAAAAAGGTATAGAATATAATTAGTCTATATGTTTAAGGTCTATGTGGGTATTTTTATAACTTGAAATATGTAAGTGTTTTAGAACTATTTTATAAAACAAAAAAATAACCCTAAGAAACGTCCTCTCCGCCGCTGGAGTTCTGCCAAAATCTAATCAGTTCTATTCCAAATGAGAAGAAGCTTAAATAAAATTTTAAGCAAGTATCTTTTCGTTCTGGAGTTATCGTGGATACTAACATACATCCATACACACAAGACATACATCCAGACATCATGACCGATCTTGACGAAACTTGCTCAAAAGTTGTAAAATGAGCTAATAATTGATTTAGCGATAGTGTAAAAGTCGATTTCATAACCTTCTATACCTACATATGTATGAGCTTGGAAGGTAAAAAGGATTTTCAATGGTGTAACAAGGATTATGTTGGAACCTATATATATATATATATATATATATATATATATATATATATATATATATAAAGTTTCTAATGTAAACAATGATATTTTTAAAGGTAGGACTGGTAATGGTGCTGACATCTTTTACTATATTAAGTATTATGTGTTTGTTTTCATGATAGAGATTCTGTACGATAAAAAAAAATCAATACGTAAGAATAAATGTTTAATGATAATGATGTGTATAATTTAGTTAGCAACTCGGTAATGGTGCTGACATCTCATATTCAATAGATAAATAAATCGGGAATTAAGAAAATATGTAAAAAGATGCTTCCCTGAGGCATGCCAGATGAAGAACATGCTGAGGACGTTGCTGGAGAATTCATGTTTGTTTTTCACGCACTTTTCAAGGTTATCGGGGGGGGGGGGTCCGAATTCAACCCCCAACCCTCCTGAATATATAAGCATGTGACCCTGACCTACTTCACCACTTCTGCCCCTCATTCCACTTTCCCCCACTCCCCCAACACTTCAAATTTTGTATTTAAGACGGAGCGGTTCCACTAGTCTCATTCCGTCTTTATGCGCCACCAAGTAAAGTTTCAAGTCTTATAAAGCGGTGTTACATCATGTCTTCAAAGAATGGTAAGTGTTAAGTTTCGTATTGCATCTCTCCTATCCTAATCATATACTACTCTACTCCGCAACCAAATATATCCATTGCATCCTATTCTACCCTCTGGAGATATGTTACGTTGCATCCTCGTTCATATCGCTGGATATGATTCTTTCTTCAACAATTGTCAAAGAAAGTAAAAGGAAGTAAAGTATTGTGCTAAAAAAGGAATCACAACAAAACACGCAACGTAAACACCTCAGCTATACATGTACTTATCCTTTCTTTGTTATAGCAAAAATGTTTCAATGTGAATGTCTCAAGAAATTTTCTCGAAAGGATTCCCTACTTCGACACCAAAAACTGCGTGCTGGATGTCAGTATCTACCCCACCATCTGGCATACAGGAGGGTTCGTTGTAAAACCAAACCACAGGGAGCAATGTAGTGCAAGGAATCACTTCCGACGATAACAAAGCAGTACATAGACATGTTACTGATTCCTTTGCGCAACCAGGACCATCTGGGGTAAACTATGCGAAGGATAATGCGAAACCCGGACCATCAGGGTTGAGCAAGTCAAGGAAGCGGAAGTCTGACCAATGCGATGAACCGGTACAACCGAAAAAAAAGTGGTGAGAGTGTGTACTGAACTGATTGCTCAATAGGTGTACCTCGGTATGCGTTACAAGGACGCCTCAGAAGCAATAGGCATAAAGCAAATGTATGTTTGCTTGTCGATACTGGGGTTGAAGTGATTCGAAATGCGTTTATACAACGCATTGTGTCGTACCGCCTGTCACCATGCAATACTCATACTGCTGTGTCCACCTTTATGCAGACGTTAAAGGGAACGTATTGAAGGTAGTACAAAATCAGTTGCAGAAACACTGCTCCTTAAAATGTAATGTTGAACTGTTTGGTTTATACTTTTTGAACAGTAAGGAAAGCACAAAACTGAAATCCTTTCAAACAAAATATGATATTTTAAGTATTGGGACGGTGGTGGAAGAGTATTTCCAAAGAATAAGTAACATATTGGATGCAAAGCAATCGGAATTTGAACATAAAGATTCTGGTAAGTGTGAGTCATGACTAATGGTGTAATCGACTAGTAACAACTGTTTTAGGTTGGTCCCTGGTGCAATTCGTATATATAGAGGTCAACCTGTTGAAATTTGCGCCCACCACGGGTTCTTCATATGGCTGTCCCCGCGAAATACATAAACACGCCATAGTCAATGTAAAAATAATGATATTGCTGCTTTGCATGGGCTATGTATCGGCATTAGTGACACCAAAGGGTTACCACAGCGGACACGTCTTACCTTGACTTCCAACCGTTATTCAACTGGAATGGTGTGCAGTTTAATGTTAAGCTGACTAACATTGCAACGTTTGAGAGCAATAATAACATTTCCATTAATGTTTATGGGTTAGACGATACGTATCGAGATGGTCACCGTGTCACGGAGGTAGGGCCTCTATACTACACTAAAGCCAAACAGGCAGTCCATGTTAATTTATTATTATTATTTAGTAACCAAACAGATAATCAGCATTATGTATGGATAAAAAAATTTTCTCATTTACTTAGCAACCAAATAACTCGGCGGAACGGAGCAATGTATTTTTGTGATGCATGCTTGTATTACTTTAGATCCGAGGACCAATTAACCCGACACGTGACACACGACTGTAACTTCGTATATACAAAATTACCGGACGTGAAACCAAAAAAAGACATAACCGGGGAATTCCACGCGGAAAATATACTCGCGTTCCGAAACTATCAAAAACAAATGGTTCTACCATTCGTAATACATGCAGATTTGGAAGCGCTATTGGTACCGTTAGATACGGCTGAACCAGATCCAAACCAACCATTTACGATAAAAACGTGTAAACACGAACCATACTCTTTAGTTATTATTAATTAGTGTAAACGATGCGTGGTCAAGTTAGAGCTGTATAGGGGGAGTAATGCAGGGGAGATATTTATAAAACGACTGGAAAGTGATGTAAAACGGTTATTTAATGAACATTTCAAAGCTATTGTTCCAATGACACCATTAACGGATGAACAACAGGTTACGTATGAACGCAGTGTATGTTGTTACATATGCGGCAAGCACTTTACGGCCGATCCGACAAATCCGAAAGTACGAGATCACTGTCACGTTACTGGTAAGTATCGTGGTGCAGCACATTCAACGTGTAACTTAAACTATCAGGTACCTACATTTCTCCCCGTTTTTCTACATAATCTCAGTGGTTATGATGTTCACCTGTTCATTAAACAGTTAGCGAGTGAAACAAAAGAAATTACCGCACTTCCTGTTAACAGTGAAAAATATATAACGTTTGGTAAGCACATTTTAGTTGATGAATATGTAAACAGTATGGTATCAGGAAAAGAAAACATAATTTACGTTTCGTCGATAGTTGTAGATTCATTGGCTGCATCCTTAGATACTCTATCTCAGAATTTATCAGATGATCAATGTATGGAGGTACGGAAATATTTTAGTAATGATAGCGACTTCAACTTAGTGAGAAAGAAAGGTAGTTTCCCTTATGCGCACCACATTCCCAGGAGGAGAAGTTAATCCCTAACCTGTGTGATAAGACCAACTACGTTATACATTACCGCTATTTAAAACAATGTATAGAGCATGGCTAATTTTACTCGTATTCATAGGGTTTTACGCTTTCGTCAGAGTCCGTGGTAATACCATACGTAGACCTTAATACAGCTCTCCGCAACACAGCACAGAACAAGTTCGAAAAGGATTTCTATAAAATCATGAATAATGGCGTGTTTGGTAAAACAATGGAAAATGTGGATAAACGCAGAGTTATTAAACTGTTAACACATTGGGAAAATAACGGGCATCGGGTAGGTCTAGCACGGTACGTTGCAAAACCGCAATTTAAAAATTTTATTCAATTCACTGACAAATTGTTTGCGGCGGAATTGTCGAAACAGGTAGTTACGTATGACAAACCGGTCTATGTCGGATTCAGTATTTTAGATCTTTCCAAAATTATAATGTATCGGTTTTTTTATGATATCTTACGAGCTCATTATGGCAAGAATGTCACGTTGCTCTATACTGACACGGATTTTTTGATTGTTGAGATAGTAACTGGTGATATGTATGTACACATGCGAAATAATTTAGACGAATATGATACTTCCAACTATCAAAATGAGTTGCATGGTATTCCTACGAATTCTTCCGTCGTAGGACGAATGAAAGATGAGTACGCAGGGAAAGAGATTCAATATTTTTATGGTGCAGAATCGAAGTCATATTGTCTGAAGTTTGCTGATAATGAGGTTGTTAAGAAAGCGAAAGGTGTTAAGAAAGTTGTTATTCAGAAAGTGTTGACGGAAGTAGACTACAAAGCGGTTGCGGAGGAGTCTGATAAAACAGTAATGTGTAAAATGCTTGTGTTTCGATCAACCTTACATGATATATATATATATATATATATATATATATATATATATATATATATATATATATATATATATATATATATATATATATATACCGAAATGTTAAACAAAATTGCCTTTAGGTTCCAGGATGACAAACGGTATCGAGTACGTGATACGTGTTCCACATTGGCGTGGTTGCATTGGCGAATACCGGAATTGGAGAATGCTGATCCTTTGAGCGAACTATTGCAGGTTGCTAAGCAAATGAATTTAGGAAAGGAAGGAAAGAAGAATAGTTTGGGTACTGACACTTGCTAGTTTCTTTACTATATTCTCTCTATAATGAAACTAATATTACTACTGATTTGTATTGTTCCTTTAGTTGTTTAACATATATTAATATTATGTACTAATTCGTTATTAAGAGAATATATGCTATACAAATACTGTGTGATATAAATAAGAAAATACGAGAATGACTATTTATTATTTTTATAAAAAAAAATGAGTACAAAACTTATTGCATTATATATGTATCATACAAATAGTATACATTACTCAAAGCATAGTGACATAATGATTCGCAATGAAAGTAACATACGGGTTGCATAGCAGGAAGAGGTGGACTTTCCTCAAGTTTAATAACAGGCTGGGTCACAAATTTTCTGATGTAATCTGCTTTCTCTCTGCCCTTGACATAGACAGAATCTGTTGGCGGAATCAATCTCTCGAGCATTCTTCGAAACTGGTGTGGTGGTGTATACCCTTCTTTCTATTTAATACAGTGCTGGTTCTGCATTAACCAAGTAGCTTGACGACGACTTTTTGCATCTAACGTATGCCAGGGATCGGAGATTTAAAAATAAAATGGGCAATTTGTTTCCCATTATAAATGGCGAGTTCTTTTGGTATAAAAGATTTTGAAATTTTAAACCCTTGTACATCGACTATGACGCGTTGTATGTAACTAAACGATCGTGGAGTATAACACAGTATGCTGTCGTATTGGCAGCTATGTTTGCCGCTGTTTCTAACTCCGCACGAAAAACAGCTGCTTTATAGTGCAATCTACGACAATCAACGGTGCAGCCGTGGTAAATTGCGTAGGGGTGAGTCATGGTTGCCCATCTCTTTGGTAATACGACATTTGGAATTTAGCAAACATTTCATACAACGTAGCAAAGCAATTGTTATCATAATTAACGTTGAGATTGTCATACGGATAACGATCCGTGTTCAGGAACACGCAAATATTATTTAGTGCAAATTTGTCGAATCTGCTCGTATCTTGCATAACATTATTCTCTCGACCAGTTTGAAATTCTATAATAATGTATCTAGGTGTTTCTATACTAGTAGATGTTTTGGTTGCCCATGTATGCTTATCTGTTGCTGGAACGGCGGGATATATGTGGGTTTCCCAACTTCTAAATGCTACTGGCGTATTTACATTTTTATCAATGTATTTCGTTAACGCCAACTCCTCTGCTAATGCTGGAATGATGTGTGGAACTTTCCAATATATCTTATCTATGTTAACTTTTAATGCTTCTTCTGCATTTGAAATTACTGCGTTGTTATCAATGTTACTACGAATTAATACCAGTTCTTGTCTAATGTTCAAAATCACTTTATTGTAATCTTCGGCAAAGCCAAGTAGCATTCGCAACGGTATACAAACGTTAAAGTATCCTTGAGCATTTGTTAGTGTACTGTTTGAAGTAGGAAACCAACCTACATTTTCATGACGGGCGAGATCATTGGACGTCAATGATACCAATCCTTTCATTGTCGACGTTAATCCTACTTTCGTTACGGAATCTACCACTATTCCATTCATTTCATATCTAATTTCACTGAATAAAAATGCAATACCGCTATTAACAAACCTTGCGGTGTTAGAGACAGTACCATCCTGACGTAATAATCGTCCCTCTACGTAGACATAGCTTTCGGATGGTAGAGTGCACATGTCTTCCTGAATGGGTATCCTGATTTCATCATTGTTTCCAGATCTGGTAGTATATGGCTGATGGGTGTACAGTTCGGAATTAACGATAGCATAATCAACGACAACTTTTCACTAACGTTTAATATACTCATTGTAGTACTGTAAAGCCGAGACTTTCCAATAATGCTTTGTTCTGCGGTGTCAATGCTTTGGGCGCTGAACGCTTACTGACTCTCACCTTTCCACACTTTGATCTTTTATAGTTTGATTTGCTCTGGTTACATGCACATGTGTTATAGCGAGTCACCATATTTTCTTTAAATGTAGTCCTATCGTTATGACTTCCCCGTTAAAATTGACGAGATCTCCGTCTTGGTCTACTATTTTAAGTGTTATTGTCGAAATGGTAGATGTATTAATAGGTAGATAGATGACATGTTGAGGGAACTATATTATTTTATACCCCGCTGGTACACTGGGAAAGAACTGATGAATTATGGGTGATGTTTTACCATTCTTAAAACTACCACTTGTTATATTACACTCGATAATTAATGAGTTAATTTTGATAATGTTAACAGGATTATCAGAGGTATGCACTTTCTGAGCCTGGTAAACAGTTTTATTAAATCTCAACATAGGTCCTATCGAATTTTCCACATTGAAGTTAATGTCATGGGTTGCTTTCATACTTGCTTTCATAGTATTATTATTCGCTTGTAAATGCATAAATACTCTCGATCCCTTCACTGATTCATTAATATATTTATTCACATCCTCGATTTCGTATGATCCTGGTGGTATTGTAATTGTATCGTTTCCAAACACGAGTTGGTTATTCTTTGAAGTAACATTCTGTATAGTATTGAAAGATTCAAAATTAGTCAACCCCATTACATATTCCGACTCATTCTCAAGAAAAATGGGTAGATTAAAGGTTGATTGCAAGATACAATTTTTACCGGTAAATGTAAATGTGTACGACATTACGATCACGTAACGACTACTGAAAATCAGTACGAGCAGTCATATAAAAAGTGTAAGACTAAATGACCGCAGTTGTATGTATTAAAATCTTGAACCTTGGTAAAGTTATACTCAATTGTGTTTCTGCTACCATCACTTTATAATAGTGGAGTAATTCAAAGGGTGGTTTAATATGTCCTATGCTATCAAAATATGTAATATGCCTGTTACGACTAATGTAAGCTGTCCAGTGTGTACCCTTGTTATTTTGATAATCCAGATTCACAATACCACATTCATTCGCATGGATTCGTGTAGGTAAGTTTTTAAATAAGAAAGAAAATTGGAATGGTATTAGTTTTTTCACTTTTTCGATGATGAAATCCATAGTAATTTCTGCTAAAACAGGACTTAAGCTACCTCCCATAGGAACACCATCTAATTGTTTGTAATAAAGTCCATCAAATACAAAATACCCATTATTGAATACAAAAGTAATGCATTTCATGAAATAGTCTTCATCTAAATTAGTGAATTGTTTGATAACAGGCCATTTAATTTTGATAAGATCTAGGATTAATTTGGTGGGAATATTCGTAAACAAGGAAACAGCATCAAAGGAAACAATTACATGCTGATCTGGTAATTGGAAATCTTGCATTGAAGAAACAAAAGTAAAGGAATCAGGGATGTCAACTTTATCAGGTACGTTTTTTAAGTACGTGGAGAGAATTGTTGCTAAGAATTTGGATATTTTTGTAGTGGGACTGTTAGTGCAGCTCACAATAGGTCTAAATGCGATAGGATTTTTGTGAATTTTTGGTAGTGAGTAAAGCTTAGGTACAGACGAGTTGTAAATGGTTAGTAGTTTTTTGCTGGCTTCATCTAGTTGACCTTTATTAAATAATTCCAGAATTAATTTATTATGTTGAATTTGAATAGAATTAGTTGGATCTTTGTTAATGATTTTGTAAGTTCTTTGATCTGCTAACAATTCTTTAGTTTTTGACAGGTAGATATGCTTATCAATAGCCACAGTGACTGCTCCTTTATCGGCTTTTAGTATAACCACTTCAGGGTTTTCTTTGAGAAAATTTTTTGTGTTTTTTATAATACTGAGGAACGGGTTGTCAATCTTGGAATGATGTTTTGTCACATAGTTGGTAATAACGTTGGTGATTTGGTCTCTTTTAATGTCTTGAATTTCACTAGGGAATTTAGACAGTACAGACTCCACATCAGCAATTAAGTTGATTACATCTACTTTTTCCGGAAGTATGGAAAGTCCGAATTTACCGCCCAAAGAAAGGAAATTTTTAATTTCAGCAGGTATACCAATAGAAGTTTTATCAACAAACCACTTATCTGGATTCAACAATTTATTAGATTTATTTGAAATTAATTTATTGTTTAAGTCAGAAATCTTTTTTAAATTTATGTTTTTAATTTTTTGGAAGATTGTATTATGTTTATAAGTTAAAAATCTTTTGTACTCTAGATAAGTTCTAGCGGGTAACAATTTTGAAATTTTTCTATGCAGGTCAATTGAAATTTTGTTGTTAACTTTGAGATTTGATACAGTTATGTCAATTTCTAAGTTTAAAATTTTAGCTACCAACCTCAGATTTAATCGTTGGATCTTGTAATTAAAATGTGTGTTGTTCGTGTTGACTAAGGACAACAATTTTTTGTTGTGGTTTCCAATATGGTTGGGGCATAAACCATTTCTCCGACATCGTAATAAGAAGTTCCTCCTGTTAATAAGTTTGGCATCTTTGATAGTGTATTTTAGAAGTTGTTTCATGGAATTAGTCACATCTGTTCCATATAAGGTGGATATTATTTGATAAAAACCCATATCTAGAATTGCAGTTGATGCGAGTATTTTTGGTCTTTGCTAATATGATAAGAATTAAAGGTTATTGGGCATTAGACCTAGCCAAGTTAATTAAATGTATTTATTATTGAATATTTCGCTAATAAATTATTAGCTTCATCAGGAACTAAAAATGAATTAGACTAATTACAATTAATGTTAAAAATTACTAAATTACTTACAATAAAAGTTGTTAATTAAAATTCGGCTTATGGAAAGACAGTTGCCAAGAGCAATTACACCAATTACTTATAAACATTCTAGAACTAATTGACTACAATTTTACGTACGTTGTGTTAGTGTTCATAGTTGACAGAGCGATGAAAAGTTAAATGGAGAATTTTTATGTGATTATCACACTCGCATCCAATGTGAACGATAACGTGCCTTGAGAAATATTGATACATAAAGTAAAATTAAAATTAACATTTAGGATTAACAATCAGAATATACATTCATTAATTGATTGTAAGTTAATTAAACAATGGTTAACAATTTGAATAAATTATAATTAAGTACAATACTAGGTCGTAACCAAGAAGTGGTAAAATTAATTGACAAGAACGTTGGTAGCTAAAAAGCTTTAGTGGAATTATATATAAATAACAAATTACAATAATTGACATTTAAGTTGTCTACATCTGATCTAAAGTTGACTGAGTTGTGAATGTGTTTGTTGATAGCAACCATTTCCATAAATTTGAGGGTGGTTTTATTATTAGATCGGTTTAAAATAGAAACATTGTCGAATTCAAAAGAGTGGTTGTTGTTTAGAGCATGTGCAGATAACGCACACCTAGTTTTTTTAGATTTGATGTCACTTTTATGAATGCTCAACCGGTTTTTTAACCAACGAGTAGTAAGACCGATATAAATCTTGGAACAAGTAGCACAAGGTACACTATAAATTACGTTAGATTGCATCCCTGATTCCTTTACTTTTGTTTCTTCAATGCAAGATTTCCAATTACCAGATCAGCATGTAATTGTTTCCTTTGATGCTGTTTCCTTGTTTACGAATATTCCCACCAAATTAATCCTAGATCTTATCAAAATTAAATGGCCTGTTATCAAACAATTCACTAATTTAGATGAAGACTATTTCATGAAATGCATTACTTTTGTATTCAATAATGGGTATTTTGTATTTGATGGACTTTATTACAAACAATTAGATGGTGTTCCTATGGGAGGTAGCTTAAGTCCTGTTTTAGCAGAAATTACTATGGATTTCATCAGCGAAAAAGTGAAAAAACTAATACCATTCCAATTTTCTTTCTTATTTAAATACGTAGATGACATCATTTGTGGGTTACCTGTTGATCAAGTTGACAACACCTTGAATGCTTTCAATTCAATACATAACCAACTTCAGTTCACCGTTGAAAAAGAAGACAATTGTGGTGTGCCTTTTTTGGATACTAAATTAATTAGAACACAAGATAATAAAGTCGTCATAGATTGGTATACAAAGCCTACTTATTCGGGACGTTACATCAATTTCAAATCTAATCACATAATGTTACAGAAGATCAACACACTAAAAGGGTTAAAAAACAGAATTATCAGATTATCCCATCATAGTTTACTACAGAAGAATCTTCATAAATTATCTAACATGTTCATCGATAATAATTTTCCTAGAACACTGGTTAATAAGGTATTATTCAATAACAGCACTTGCCAAATTAACATGAACAACCAATTGCCTACCAACATAAGTTCACAGTCAGCTATCAGTACCGGAACTCAGAAAAAATTCTCAAGACTCCCTTACATCCCGGAGATCACACACAAGTTAACTAATATTTTAAAACGTGAAGAAATCAAATTTGCCTTTTACAATCCTTCACCACTTAATCAATTGTTCACTAATATCAAAGACAAAACTGAACTTTTAATGCAATCTAACGTAATTTATAGTGTACCTTGTGCTACTTGTTCCAAGATTTATATCGGTCTTACTACTCGTTGGTTAAAAAACCGGTTGAGCATTCATAAAAGTGACATCAAAACTAAAAAAACTAGGTGTGCGTTATCTGCACATGCTCTAAACAACAACCACTCTTTTGAATTCGACAATGTTTCTATTTTAAACCGATCTAATAATAAAACCACCCTCAAATTTATGGAAATGGTTGCTATCAACAAACACATTCACAACTCAGTCAACTTTAGATCAGATGTAGACAACTTAAATGTCAATTATTGTAATTTGTTATTTATATATAATTCCACTAAAGCTTTTTAGCTACCAACGTTCTTGTCAATTAATTTTACCACTTCTTGGTTACGACCTAGTATTGTACTTAATTATAATTTATTCAAATTGTTAACCATTGTTTAATTAACTACAATCAATTAATGAATGTATATTCTGATTGTTAATCCTAAATGTTAATTTTAATTTTACTTTATGTATCAATATTTCTCAAGGCACGTTATCGTTCACATTGGATGCGAGTGTGATAATCACTAAAATTCTCCATTTAACTTTTCATCGCTCTGTCAACTATGAACACTAACACAACGTACGTAAAATTGTAGTCAATTAGTTCTAGAATGTTTATAAGTAATTGGTGTAATTGTTTGGCAACTGTCTTTCCATAAGCCGAATTTTAATTAACAACTTTTATTGTAAGTAATTTAGTAATTTTAACATTAATTGTAATTAGTCTAATTCATTTTTAGTTCCTGATGAAGCTAATAATTTATTAGCGAAATATTGAATAATAAATACATTTAATTAACTTGGCTAGGTCTAATGCCCAATAACCTTTAATTCTTATCATATTAGCAAAGACCAAAAATACTCGCATCAACTATATATATATATATATATATATATATATATATATATATATATATATATCCATAAATTTTGATAGCTCAACATTACTTAAGGCGTGACGTGGTAGCTGCAGTGGGAGTTTGTTGAATACGGTTGTAAATATATACCTAACCCTCGTTAAATGGCTTTATGTATAAACCTTTTCCTAATGAAGCTATGGTTGTGTCGTTTGGTTTCTTCTAACGTTTTTGTCGCAGCTTTTGCGTCAGTTACAGCTTTTGCGACTGCCGCAGCACCGCCACCTAGAGACCCTAAAGCTCCTAATGCTGCAAAGAGGGGAATAAGAGGCATGAATCCCCCACGTTTTGGTATTGCTAATATTCTGCTCTTGGGTGACATAATTTTTTTGTGTTTTAGAGCGCTCAAGGCTTGTTGTATTGTCGATTTTAAAGATTTTAAAGTTTACCACCAACACGACGTCGGGCTAGAAGTACTTGTTAAACGAAATTGCTCTGCGAGAATGCTTCGTTCGTCGTGATTTGTTTCCCATTCCCAATGTCTCTTGTCCTTTCCGTGATTTGCCACCCATTCCCATTATCCGCTTTCCTTTCATTATACCAGCTATGGTTAATGCAGCTGCCCTTTCTCCAAAGGTAGCGTCGGTAGAACGAAATCTATTCCAAGCTTTTTGTTGTAAAGACTTATCGGCTATGTGTTGTCCTAGATCGTTTGACTGGGAGGATGCAATATCGTTCTTTACACGCTTCGTCCAATGCGTTAATACCTTTGTCGCCACGAGCTAATCGTTTTTGTAAACGGGTACCTGGCCCACAATATCGATATCTGGGTATATGCAACTCCATGGGTAATTTATTTATTAAAGTATTAATTAATCCTAAACCTTTTTTTTCCTCTGACGCTGGGATGTATACTTCATACCACACTGACTGACACTTCACTACTAACCTACTTTCAGCACGTGGTGTGTATATATAGAAGCGTCATACAAGTCGTGGTTTAGTACCATAATGGGTGACATCCGTTTCATTTCGCAAGATACAGAATTACCTATCAAAAATTATGACATTACTCCTAACAAGGAGCACTACTATAAACACCACGGTTTACTAAAAGGGGGATGTAAACGAGGTATAATCGTCGGACCATACGGTTGTGGAAAAACCAATGTTATGATTAGCTTATTAGAACATCCAAATGGCTTACGTTTTGAAAATGTCTATATATATTGCAAATCTCTATACCAACCTAAACACCAGTACCTGCGGGAGTTACTGGCGCCCATAAAGGAAATTAGGTATTTCGAATACAGTGATAATAGTGATGTTATACCTCCTAGTGAGTCCCGTAAAAATTCAATAATGATTTTTGATGATGTAGCATGTCATAAACAAAATGAAATTAGGGATCATTTTTGTTTTGGCAGACATCGAGATAATGATTGTTTCTATCTGTGTCAAACGTATTCTTCAATTCCAAAACAGCTTATACGTGATAATGCGAATTTACTTGTTCTTTTTCAACAAGATCACACTAACCTCAAGAATGTGTATGATGATCACGTTAATGTTGATATGTCATTTGATAGATTTAAAGACTTGTGTTGCTGTTGCTGGTGTGATAAATTCGGATTTCTTGTGATTGATAAAGAAAGTGATGTTAACAATGGTCGTTACCGTAAGAGATTTGACTGTTTCATTGCAGTATAAATAATCTACTAGGACTGTCAACGTACAGTCGTAATGGAGGAGCGCTTAGTACAAGACATTTTGCGTGCCCGCAAGAGTGTGCAACAGAAATATGCTAGTTTGAAAGAAGATACTGCACTTACAGAACGTGCAATGGAGGCACACTTTAAACCTATCACACAACCATTAAAACTATTAATTACTAAAAATGATGGTTCTCTCATCAAAACTGAACCCCTTACGCCAGGAGTCGGAAAAAAGGAGTCCATTGCACATGAAAATGAAGTATTTTTACATTATACACCGAAAACCTCTAGAATACGTAAGGAGCCGCGTACTATTGTTCTTGACACCATTCCCACACCTGTACAGAAATCTGTAATTGCTGATGTCACACATGACGACGAGGTGGAAATTCCTACTTTACAACAATTGAAATCGGAACTACTAGCTGCTGGATCTCAACCCGCCTTTGAAGAGTATCTTAATCAATACCAAGGATTAGCGAAATACTACGTCGAAGGTATCTTTAGAGATACCGAAGATGAATATGACTTAACGTACGGTGTGCATTTTATTCCTGAAGAAGAGACATTTTTCATTGGCGATGCTGTACTAGATTTTGTTGGAGAAAATTTGCGAATCGCTCTTCCCGATGGATCATCCTTAGACTATGAGGGAACACCGGGATTATATGAACTACTTTTTAAAAAAGTTCCTACGGGATACAAAAAGAGGGATACAATGACATTTTGCGTCATACACATGCTGCCCGACGTAATTATAACCCTGATGATCAAATCCGAGGAACTAATAGTAAGAAGTACCTTGAAATCATTAAACCATTACTTCAACCTAGAAAACGTTCTGCCACATCATCTATTGCACCTCCAGCCACCAGATCTCGAACAACTTCTATATCCAAAAGAGGTGGTGGACTGCAGCTATTGCGATACAATAATAAACCTATTGAGTTTGTACCGTGGAATAATCCGAATAAGTTAGTCGATTGGTTAAGGGAATTATTAGGATCTATGTCGGCAGGAAATACTAGCAATCACAACGAAATAATATATATAATTGATGAACTACGTAACGCAAAAGTAATAAAGTAACAGAACTTGTTATAAACCTACCACTATAGTAATTTCCTTTCATTGTTACTATGACTATCACTAAAGATACTACTATGTGTCCACCAGTGATGCCAATAGATAAATTTGGCGGACATCTTCATCATCGAATGACAGTGGATAAATTTGGGAAACATATTGTTCATCATAGCGATCTGTCTTATGAAACTTTCATTTCATTTTCTGGAATCGCCGCAAAGAAGAGAATTAGTATATCTACCGGCGTAGTTGATTAATATACCTATTCCTGTAACGACGGCACTGTAGTATATTGCAGGTGGAGTCATCCAAGTCTTGAGCTTAACATAGATGGTAAAAATTTGAACTGGCAAAGGATGTAATTGGTCAGCCTCTTAAGAGGAACGATGTAATTCGTGTAATCATACCGGAGTTTGTACAGTTTTCAACTGCAGCTATATTCAACGTAGAGTTCGTAGTAAAATCCAAAGCAAAAAATGAGTAAAGCCGATGTTGTTGAAGAACTGCACAAAACTGCAAGAAGAAATTTTCCGCGGCGTTGTGTTGTACTAAAAGGTTTAAATGATCTATTTCAAGCTGATTTAGTGGAAATGATACCATATGCTCGAATGAATAAAGGATTTCGATACATTTTAGTAATAATAAATGCATTCTCTAAATATGTCTGGGCTTTCCCCATCAAACGCAAGAATGGTAAACTAGTCGCGGATGTAATGGATAAACTTTTGTCTGGCTTGAAAAGGACGCCTACACATATACAAACTGATATGAGAACTGAGTTCTATAATGCTGAATTCAAAAAAGTAATGAAAAAATTTAATATCAATCATTACAGTAGTTATTCCACCTTGAAAAGTAGCATAGTCGAACGTGTAAATCGCACCCTTAAAGCAATAATGTGGAAAACCTTCAGCATGCAAGGATCCTATAAGTGGCTATCAATATTGCCGCACATTGTCGCCGAGTATAATTCTAGAAAGCATAGAACAACTGGATACAAACCGGTAGATGTATCGGAAAAAAATAGTGCATCTATTTCGAAACATTTAAATTGTTAAAAAATTCTTAACCTAAATTTAAAGTGGGGAAACATGTACGCATTAGCAAACATAGAAGCATATTCTCTAAGGGGTACACACCTAATTGGAGTTACGAAGTCTTTCGAATATCAACAGTTAAACGTTCAAGCCCGCTCACCTACACATTACGTGATAGTCGAGATGAAGAGATTTAAGATCGGTTCTATGAGCCAGAACTACAAAATGTTAAACATCCAGACATTCACCTAGTTGAACGTGTAATCCGACGTCAAGGGAATAAAGCTCTCGTTAAATGGTTGGGTTTTGGACTTCTACCAAAGACATTGTGTAATACGCTAATTAACCTTAATTATATATTGTAATATTTATATGCAATAAATAGATCTTTTTTTATTTTACTTTTTTGTTAATACTATCCTATACATATATATCACTACATACTACTAAAGCGTCTGACAAACACACACTCACGATGCTGCTTTTCGAGAATTGGTGAAATTATATTACCATAGTCACCTATTCTTTTTTTAAATCGTGCATAATCTCTAGCTATTTGTTCCCATTCTCCTTTTCGCGCATGCCTGTGCGCCAACTCCCATACTATTATGTAGTGAACTAAGTTTTTGGTCTCATTAATGCACACCTTCTTCACTTGGTGAGTCGTCATCTGATGGCTCAAAATTCGGTAAATATCTTTCTATTTCGTGTATAAATTGTTCCAATGGTATTTCTTTAAGGTCTTCTATTAATCGCTTTATACAACAAATACACCATCTACATGCGATTGTAAGTATTTTTCACAAAGGCGTATTCCTCCCCCATACTTATTAACTAGATTATTTAAATAGTCATCACTAAATCTACCCATTCCATACACTTTTTCATGATCAGCATCGAATTCTAATGATTGTAACTGGCATATTAGTCTTTGCACTGCACTAACACAATCTACAGCATTAGGCCACGACTCCTTACTATAACACATCCAGATATTGACTAACATCTAATACTATCCCTATTGACTACAAGCGCGTTATCCCCCCCCCCCCTTTGAGTTATAGGTTTGGCAAGATCGATATCCATATATAGTTTCTCCTTGGCAAATTCTTCCCTTTTCAGAAGGCAGGCTATGTTGACCTCAAATACATCATGCAATGAAACTATAACTTGGTGAATGTTACATTCAGAAATTGCCGCTGCCGACTTTATCAGGTTTTTGTAAAACTCTGGAAAGTTCACAGTATCTGCCAACGGTAATTTATTATCTTCAAAAGCTTCCATAACTGTTCTATAGACTCCCATCCTAAATAGACATCAACTTCTTCACTATCACAGTGGCGTATAATTCTTTTCTTGTTAATATTTTCGTATGAGACAGTCTTCGATCCCAGTTTGGTGGGTAGCTATGTTCCTTCAAGACTGTAGAAATAATTAGTAATTACCCCTTGATTATCCATAAGTATACGCCATTCCTGCTTGTCAAACACCACTCCAGTACTCTTCGATCCACCGAGTTTTACGGCTGGCTCAAATCCAAATTTGGGTGATAGAACGACACTAACAAACTTTGTTTTACTTTTATTTAAGAAATAATGCACATTATTAAGCAAAATATCACAATATTTACTTGAACTTATAGCACCGATAATCTTCGCCTTTTCTATGGCTTGACGTAATATGTTATCCATTATACACGATACTGGCATTACATACATTCCCTCTCTTTTATATATGATACTCTTCCCACTATGTGTCCTCCTCAAGGCTACTTACGTGACCTTCACGATTATACCACACATTATTTCAGCAACCTCAGTGACACCTTTTCAAGGTTTTCTTGTCGTTCAAGGCTGTTACTCATTTTGTTTTCCTTCCAACCTTGTATTCACCATTACTTCAAGGATTCCTAGGCATACCTATTTCCAAGGTTGTTTCCCGTTTCACTTTGCCACAACAAGGTCACTACACAAGGTTCCATACCCCCACTCAGTATTATTCGGATACTTAAAGGGAGGGGTTTTAAATATACCATAGTTACCAATCTTCACTATGCCAGTTACTCCAGTGCAAGACGATTGGGATACTCCTGAAGTTTACCAACCACAAACCCTATTTCAAATTAGTGCGCGACGGACATGCCAATTAATTCCGAACTGGGAAATTTTTAAAAGAAAGGAATACTACCGGCTTCCATAACCAAAGTGCTACGAAATAAATATGAAGATGTTCAGTGGAACTCAGCATGGTTTGCCAAATTGAGCACCTTAATACGCGAGCATTTTTCGGAAAGCAGTGTAACAGCATATGCCCACATTGTATCAATATATGTTCGCTACCATCTAGTGGGTCATATGCACTTATGCCATTCCTGCTTCACCCGATTGAAACCATCTGATTATCGGGTAATTGACCACCATATGCACATGGAACGCTGTACTGCGCAATACCACCTATCACATGAATATTATTGGTGCTCGTCGTGTAGGGCACCTATTACACAGTTATACGATGTGTACGATGATGACTCATGTATACTGTGTGATGAGGTGTGCTGCGTAGACGAGTAATCTTTTTTTACTGTATTTATTGTATCTATTGTATATATATATATATATATATATATATATATATATATATATTGTATGTATTGTACATATTGTACATACTGTATATATGTTGTATATATTGTATATCTTATAAAATTATAACTTATTTCCTGTCCGTATCATACTGTTTTCACTGGTGTTAACATGTATGACCCAAACTTTTGATTATTCTCAGTATTACAACTGTTTTGATAAACGCTTACTAACGTATCGAACATGGTCTGGAGTTCACTCACCTTCATCGCTTGCTGTAGCAGGGTTCATTTCCACATCTTCAGACGATACGGTTGAATGTTTCATGTGTGGGGTTAGATAAACCGATGGCAGCCAGATGTCAATCCGTTACAGGAACATCTACAATGAGCACCACACAGCACGTATGCTCAGCTGCTCGCACCACGTCCACTCAGATGTAATGAAACGGAAGTGGAAAGGACATTTTGCACTTGTACTACAACAAAATGTTCTATTCTTAAAGAAAATCATATATCTGAGTAATACATTTGTACATGTTTCTACATTAATTAAGATATTAACATATCGTTTTCTTTTATTTTGTGGGTGGGCAAAAAAATACAAGTGGGTAAGAGTGGCAACCAGGTGGCTAAGCATAAAGTAGGTCAGACGGATGGCCTTGTAATTGTGGAACGTGAATGCGGGGTTTGTGACATGGGATGACCTTGCAATTGTGGAACATGAACTCGCGATGTCACACGGATGGCCTTGTAATTTTGGAACAGGAAAGCGGGGTTTGTGACCTTGGATTTGTGGTAATGATGTGTAATTAGGTCAAACATTGCGCTTTTTTTGACCTTGGTATAGTGGTGACCTTGGTATTGCGGCAACCTTAGAAATGTGGGGCCTTGGAAATGTGGTGTGTTCCAGAAATTTCCAATCTTACCTACTGGTGTGGACCTGCCATTAAGCACCAAACAATAACAACAAACAGCGTATGGGAACCGAGTGCATAGGCTAATTCCTTTTCTCGTCTAAACCCGCACGTTCCTGTTTTATGAGTGTTGTACCTCTACCGCGTACATACCCGAATTTTTCCTCCCATCGCAAATTGATAACCGTGAAAGGAAACTCGCATGAATGATAATGATAACATTATTAGATTTTCTGTAAAGGTCCTTTGACAGTAGGTACAATCTAGTTTTTCCGCGAATCTCATATTTATTTTAATAACTTTTTAGCATTTAATCATTCACGCACATGGTGAGACAGCAAGGGCAGAACATTGGTTAAACATAAGTTTGACTGTTTGAGTGCTGCTGCGAACGCCGAGAAGAAAGCCTCTGATTGGAAGGGACGCGCCTGTCAATTGTGAAATATGGGGCAATTAAATAACGCGATCTGGGTGGTCCTTCCTACTCGGTGACCCTAGGCTGGAAGGCGAAGCAAAGTTTTCCTCAAAACTTTATTTACGTAAGTCTAGTGACGAAGGCAGAAATTGAGAAAGTCCATTGTTTTTCGAAATCACTGATAATTTGATGATGAAACATGTTTTTCCAAATGGCGCGTATTCCCGGGCCCTCAATCGGCGTGTGCCCGGTGTGCCCGTACTATAAAACAACGCTGATCTAAACATGAGGATATTCTCGGTGTTTCTGGAGGTTCAGGATTACACAGAACGACCCACGATTCAGAAAATATAAGGAGGGGGTTTGGGTAAAATATTGACATAAAATTGATATTCAGCTTTACAATTTAGTTTAAATATGTTTAATTAAAAGTGACAAAAACATTAATAACGACAATAAAAGCATTGCTACTAGTGTATAATGAGCGATTGCTAATTTCATTTTTAGTTTCTTTGCCTGCGGTACTGTATCTAAAGGGTCCTTTAACAAATATACACGTATTCCATATACCAAATCTTCTAAATATTGTTCCCAATCGTGAGCTGCCATATCAAAATTAAACAATTGCTTATCCCTCGCATTTAGACTTTTCCATAGTTGTTGCGTGTTTGTATTTGAAAAGTTGAATGCAGATCGTGTAAAATAATTCAGTAAAAGTAGTTGTTTTATTATGTTTGAATATGTTTTTACAGCACTAAAATTGATGATGATAAAAAGTTAAATTGTTTTTATTAAAATATAAACAATAATAATGACTTACGCTTACCTTTTTCACGATTTAATTCAACAGCTAAATATTTATGATTAAGAAATTAAATTGACACCAATTTTCATTACATTTTATAATCAGTGAATACTTACAATGTTCGTTTTCCTGTCAATTTACACCAAAAATTAATAATGTAGCCTGTACATATGTGCAATATGTAGTGTAGTACCATAAACGTATAATAGTGTTTGGTAAATACTATAAACTTGTGCCACTTTTTGTGCACCGAAGGAATTTTTCCATTGTGTCTTTCACATATGCCATCACATTTACCTGAAATTACGCAATCGTTTTAAGTATTCAAAAACATGAATATGGTTTCTATACAAATGCTTATAGGGTTTTGTGTTTGATTAACATAGTTGTAAAATCCGTTGATCCTAAAATTCTAGTAATTATTCTACGTACACTTATACATTCAATCTTACCGGTTAACTTTGCTATACCAAGCGACTGTGATCATATTGTTTATAACGTAGTCAGCGGGAACAATGTCCAAGTTTCCTTTATAATCAATTTGAATTGAGTGAATCTCACCAAGTTCAATACCAACGAAAAGCCCTGTAGCACCTGTAAAAGTATCTACCCATCCAGCAGTTGGTTCTTTCGCTGTAGATACAACTGAAAAATACTAATTAAAAAAAAGATCATACAATGCAGTACAGCTCCACTGCTCTAATGTAGTCAATTATACTATCATTTTGAGGTTTAAAAAATTATCACACTTGAAATTAAGAAAAACTTGATAGAGTGAAAGTTAAGCCCGAAACAGTTTGTGAAACTTCGAACAATAATAAAGCGTACCTATTGACGGTCTTACAATGGCGTAGCGCAATTGACCGGCGTGTCGATAAATCAAATCTTCAGCAACTGCTTTGGTAAAGGTATATGTGTTGGGCCATTCACCTAAAACACTATTCAAAACTAAAATGATTAGTTCTAAACATA
This sequence comes from Vesta saturnalis, assembly GCA_036346205.1. Taxonomy (NCBI): domain Eukaryota; kingdom Metazoa; phylum Arthropoda; class Insecta; order Coleoptera; family Lampyridae; genus Vesta; species Vesta saturnalis. Next base: position 89,790 of record JARFJB010002535.1, read on the forward strand.
ATTTTACCTAAGAGTCATCTTTTCTAAGTGTGTTTCATCACTTACATCCACAAGATCAAGTAAATCTTCGGCTTTCATTTTAGTCTCATACCAAACTTCTGTAAAATTCTTCACCATTGGGAATGCAAAAGCAGTTGAAACATGCACAAACACTTTGGATTTTGGTCCTTGCTGAGCTAACTTTAATAAATCCCAAGTTGCTCTTACGTTTATATAAGCCGCCGCCCTTATCTTTTCATCAAATCTTATTGTCGCTGCAACATGGAAAATAAAATCCACTTCTGATATGATCACTTTTTGATCTTGTTCACTCAAACCCAAATTTGGTTTAAATAAATCACCACACATAATGCAGACTTTTTGGATACAATGTTTAGAATATATTTTGATATCGTTAAAAATCTAAAAATACATAGAGCAACCTTAACTTGAATTATGTTCTGGCTTACACATTTTTTGAAAAGAATATCAAGCCTTTTGGTATAATCCTGCTTTTTTGGTCGTACCAAAATGTAGATTTTCTTAATCCTGGGACATCTTCGCAATAGTTTCTCTAATAGAAGTTTGCCTAAAAATCCTGTTGCACCAGTTATAAAAATTGTTGTACTGTCAAACGCTTGTTGGATTTCAGATTTTCCATCGTCATCTATTCCAAAATCTAACACCATAGTTAATGTGAATGAAAATACTGCAAGACAATCTCTATATAAAGGTAGGTGTGGATAAACAAATTACTCCATTGTGTGGTAATTTATATGTTACATGTTTATCAAATTACTAAATAATTATAATTCAAAGCACAGCTTGTTCTAAAACAACTATATCTTTATTATAAGTTTTGTTATGAACGAAAAAGTTCAAAGGTAAATATGTAATTAACAATTATTATTAATTTTATTAAATACATAAATAAAAAGTTTACCTCGAGTAGGATTTGAACCAACGACCTGTACTTTGCTAGAGTACCGCGCTAACCATCTGTATAATATAACTAACTATAGCTTTATCTACATGTAATACCCCCAACAAAGTTAATATTAACCAATTAGTGTAATTTCCTGTATTTTTAAACCTCCGTTCCTTAATGTTCTATAATTAGTTTTGGCGCAGATAATTGTGGATTATTGGTCGATTCGTTTCGACACTAAAGATATTTCCTTAACCTTAGTTTCTAGTTGATGTTGCTATATAGCTTTCACGACGTTTGTTTTGATGAAGAACAGAACATGTCCACTGCACACACTTGAAATACCTAGTGCAAGCAATGTTCGACTATCCGAGATAAATTTTAAACGAACATTTCTTCTTATATTTTCTTCCTATTACATCGAGAGAAGCGGCTCATAATGTAATAATGATCATATTATGGAGTTTATCTCTATCTTAAACATGGAAGTATGTAACCGTTTTAAACATGGATTGTCACTTGAATTTTAATATTTTATGTGAAACAGACCTTTAAAACTTCATGACAGACAGAGGTTAATGGACAACGACATCCTAACTTTAATTAAAAGAAATAGAATAACTTTAATTTTAATTTGTAAGATAACTATGCAACCTCTTTTTTATGTGTTCATAACAAAAACAGGCATCATTGTAAAAACTATAAAATACTCTACGTCAGAATGATGTTTAAAACTTCATGTCAGACAGAGATTCATGGACATAAATGCATATTATCGTAAAAAACATTCCAAAACCGTCCGCTTCTATAAAAACATCGTCAACATTTTCAATCATATTCATTTACTTTTTACATTTATTACGCTTTACATTAAAAAACTTTATAAAGAAAGCTTATGTAACATTAAATATTCTTTAAAAAATACTTTTTCTTATAAAACTAATCTTTATTCAGAAAACAAAAATTTGAACACTTGAATTCTACCTTAGGAATTTTTTTCCCGCTAAGTTACGCGTCATATCAAAAATTTCCATAAAATATAATTAATCGATACGTTTAAGGTCTATATCTAGATATTATTATATATTTGAAACATGCATCTGTTTTAGAAACATTAGATAAAACCCCAAAAACTTGCTCCTAAAAAATCTCCCATACACACATAAACACACACACACACACACACACACACACACACACACACACACACACACGTAAACGACATGCACAGCACACACACACACACACACACACGCACACGCACCACAGCACACCACAGCAACGCACACGCACGCACGCACGCACACGCACGCACAGCACACGCACACACGCACAGCACACGCACACACACACCACACGCACACACGCACACCACACCACGCACACGACAGCACACGCACACGACACGCACACGCACACGCAGCACACACACACACAGCACACGCACACGACACGCACACGCACAGCACACACACACACACACAGCACACGCCACACGCACCGCACACGCACACGCACACGCACACGCACACGCACACGCACACACACACGACAGCACACGACAGCACACACACACACACACACACAGCACAAGCACAAGCACACGCATAACGCACGCACAGTACACGAACACGCACACAACACACACACACACACACACACACATGCACGCACATAAGCAAACGCACGATACGCACACGCATGCACAGGTACACGCACACGCCTACGAACACCGCACAGGTACATGCACACACAAGCATACGCACACGCACACGCACGACGCACACCACACGCACACGCCACGCTACGCACGCACACACGCACAGCACACGCGACACGACACGCACACCACACCACACACACACACACACACACACACACGACACGCACACAGCACACAGCACACGCACACAGCACACAGCACACGACACAATACACAACACACACACACACACACACAACACACACACACACACACACACAGCACAACACACACACACAGCACACAGCACACAGCACACAGCACACAGCACACAGGCACACAGCACACAGCACACAGACACAGGCACACAGGACACAGCAGCACAGGCATACAGGCACACAGGCACACAGGCACACAGGCACACAGGCACGCACAGGCACACAGGCACACAGCACACAGGCACACAGGCACACAGGCACACAGGCACACAGGCACACAGGCACACAGGCACACAGGCACACAGCACACAGGCACACAGGCACACAGGCACACAGGCACACAGGCACCAGCACGCACAGGCACCAGGCACACACAGGCACACAGGCACACAGGCACACAGGCACACAGGCACACAGGCACACAGGCACACAGGCACACAGGCACACAGGCACACAGGCACACAGGCACACAGGCACTCAGGCACACAGGCACACAGGCACACAGGCACACAGGCACACAGGCACACAGGCACACAGGCACACAGGCACACAGGCACACAGGCACACAGGCACACAGGCACACAGGCACACAGGCACACAAACACACAAACACACAACACGCGCACGCGCACGCGCACGCGCACGCACACGCACACGCACACGCACATACACACACCACACAGCCGAATTTGGCCAAAAGTTATAAAATGAACTTATAAGTTGATTTAGCGATAGTGAAAGAAAAGTCGGTTTCTTAACCTACATATGTATATGTAGGCTGGAAGATAAATTTTAATGCATATTATACATACACGTCTAACCTATTTAAATGTAATTCTTTATTTAACACTTTTCTCTTTAAATAATAAAGCATAAGTACATAATCTTTGGTTTGATACTCCCTTCAATCCAAATACCCAAATTTATTTAAATTTGTTTGAATCTAATACCGCCGATTCATCTTGGTTTGTCACATAAGACAAGCAAGGCTATATTATCAATTAATTTATTTTTCGTTTTGAGGTGACTACTTACATAAGACTTTATAATTTTGTACACGTCAAAAACGTTATCAGAGAAATTTATCTAGAACAATTGTGTTCGCCATTTTAAATAAAAATATGCAAAATAAAAACATAAAATACCTATTTCATATGATCTTTATCATGTTTTTCTCTATTCTTTGTTAAATATGCAAAACGGAAAAAAATGTAAAAAACCTGTTGGATATGACCTTTGCCGCACTCGTCCTTTAATAAAAAAACTCACCAACAGACACTTCGTGTTCTAAGCTGGACTTCGTAAAATAAAAATTGTTACATAAGTTACCCACACTGCACGATTTAATCAATTTTTCGACCTGTAAAAATTAACTCTTTTACTAGTATTTGCTTAAATATACTAATTTTCTTAAAGTACTGCATTTATATAAATTCGTCTCTGTATTTTCTTGAATATATTTACGTTTTCTCAAAGTAAATACATTTCTGTACTATTTTGGTATAAATTATTTACGCTTACTCATACATTAGATTCAACTTTAGTTTATTTTTGGAGTCACTGGTATATGTTTGACATCCTGACTTTGCACCGAGCTGGTAGCGTAGTGGTGACACGATCTGCTTAGCATTCGTGAGGTAATGGGTTCAATTCCCGTTACCGTCTACCTTGTATGAGGTTTTTTCAGGGGGTTTTCCTCATACAAATGTAGCGGCATGGTCACTGCGTATATGCACACCGTGTGCTGCTGCTTAGGCGAATGCTGGGGTAGTATTTCCCCCCTCAGAACCCTAACTCCGTTCCTTCCGATCCTATCCTGTCCACACCCATCCTGAATCCCACCATACATATATACGTAATGTATGTATGCTGGGAATCCATGATTGTGGCTGAAGCAGCTCGGAAAGTTCGAGCAGCCCGCCCTCCCACTTGGTGAGGGAATGAAATACGTGACCTTTCCTTTCCTCTTTTGCACTTCTTTTTCCGGTCTGGATGTTGACGAAGAATAGCCGTTTTGTTATTTTCCTAAAGAAAAATGAAAGTTTCTGGACTTTATTTAGCCCACCGATGGTAAATCGGTTGTAATTTCATTTTTCTACATATGTACGAATTACAATTATAAATATATGCTCTGTTCTTTTACGCCACGTTTTGATTTTAGCAATCAATATAACTGTGATTCGATAATTAACGATTAAAATCAATTTGATCGAAGACATCGATAAATAAATCTATTAACTAAAGGGGTCATACGTAACCTCACATGGTCTGTAAGGACACATGGGTTCTATATTTTAATCCGCATGGTAAGGATGTAACGCCATAACTGTTGTTAGCTCTGTTTTATATTATTTTAGAAGTCATTACTAATTGGCTTTTGAAACAGTTATCAGCTGTTCTCGAACTCATACTTGATTGAATTCATTTCTTAACGTCACTGTTAATACTTCTTGGCTAACTACCTATTTGAAGGTGCTTTCGTTTTGGGTTTAATATATTTACTTGTAGATGTACGTTTCATACGGTGTACATAAGTGTATATAAGTACGCTACGGTACGTTTCGTTACCCTATAAATATTGGGGTATATGCTGTCTTAGATGTTGTACATATTTTGAATATAGCTATATGTTTTGCATACCTACAGTTTGGCCTGTTAAGCGTGTTTTACTTATTACATACTAGCAAGACACTTTCTGTAGATTATGAGATGATGTTTGGAAGATATGTGAAATAATTGCCAAACACTACATATTGAATTGGATCTTATGACAGGATTCTTGGATCTAAAGCTAAGTTACTGATCATACAAGTTTTGTGTATTTACTTAAGCTTGATGCTTTGATTAATCTGTGACTAATCCTAGAAGATTGTATAGACATATTTAAATGGTATTAATGAACTTTTAAGTGTATATTTCATAGATTTTCTTTCACTTCTACATAAAGTTATTCTGGGTAAATTTTTTTAAGTCAATGGTTACAATTCCAATAGGTAATTTGTTATTTTAAACTACGTTTTGTAGAAAACTGTGAAACCGGATGCATTCGGCTCAGCAGATTTTAGATATAAGCTATATGATCATTTCTGTTTTAATTGTGTTATTGCATATTTTTTATAGCAATGTGTTATTCATAAATTGTAAATTCGTTGTAATATTCGGTTAAATGTGCCTCTGCAATGCTTAAATTTCATCTGTGTCATCCAGTTAAATGCTAATACTAATGCTTTGGCATAACTTAGTTTTAAAGATCCATATGTTTTTCATTTTGTTAAACTACATTTATTTGAAATTACTATATAAATTTGAGAGTACACTTTTGGATGGCTTGTGGTTTGGTAAGTAAAGGCACAACATTATTTAACGTGAAAACTTTGGGGGTTACTGTTTGTGGGTCACACAACTTAAATATTTATTTAGGGAATTATCTCACCCCTTTTGGGGATACAGTTTAGTTGGTGTATATAGGTACATATATTGAAAACGAATACTACGTTTATTATTTTTTTATATAATTAAAATCACTACATTGCTTTCGCTTTTGGGACCCTATCTTGTAGCAATTTATTTCTATACCCAGATCCTTCCTTACAATTGTTGCTTGACTAGAAAAGTGAATAATTATCTTCGTTCTCTAGGGCTGACTGAGTATTGTTCTAGCTGGCACCCTCTTTTCTCCTCTTAAGCGTTTAGGTATCACCTGTGTCACTGTAGAACTTACGCCACTTCTCTACTTGGACTGAGCTTTCCGGCAGCCCTAAAACTATCTACCCTGTGGAGGTAAGTTAGTGTACGAAGTTCAAATTTGCACGTAACAAAATGTCTTATGTCAAACTTAATTTCACCTTCTTGTGCTCGACACATTCATTAACAAAGTACAGAGTTTGTCAAAAAAAAACTAGATGTCTGTGCGTGACATGGAGAGATAGAGAGAATGTTTGGAGTTCTTGGAACCAGTTTAAGCCTTTGGCGGCAATTCTTAGAAATCTAAAAACAGAATCAGTTCGTGGTGGGGGGAAACGAGAATGTCTCAGGGTTGGTGGTTTTCAAGAATACACACGCACGCGGACGTACGCAGGCACGCACGCACGCAAGCACACACACACACACACACACACACATTGGTATGCGTCTTACTACTACTTTCATTTATGCTAATTCTGATTTACTGAATCGCGCACCTGCCTTTCATTATACATCTGTATGTGTGTGTGTGTGTGTGTGTGTGTGTGTGTGTGTTGTGTGTGTGTGTGTGTGTGTGTGTGTGTGTGTGCGTGCGCGTGTGCGTGTGCGTATACGCGTGTGCGTGTGCGTGCGCGCGCATGCGTGTGCGTGTGTGGTGTGTATCCTTGAAAATCACCAACCTTGAAACATTCTTGTTTCCCCCACCATGATCTGATTCTATTTTTAGATATCTAAGAATTGCGATAACCTTGACATATGTTATTTTTAGATCACCTGGAACATCTCCAAAACTTTTCCGCCAAAAGTATGAACTGGCTCCAAACATGATGACACATCTATTTTTAGATTGTATCCTCTAATTCTATTTTTAGACGTCTAAGAATTGCAATATGATGATGCTGATGACATTTGACATGTACTGATTCTATTTCTAGATTTCTAATAATTGCAATGTGATGGTGATGGCATTGGCATATCTATTTTTAGATCCCCTTGAACAGCTCCAAACATTTCCCGCCAAAAGTTTAAACTGGCTCCAAGGGCTCCAAATATTCTCTCTCTCTCTCTCTCGCTTTCTCTCTCTCTTTCTCTCACGCATTCTGCCAAATGATTATTTCCGTTCTTTTGGCCTTTGAAGGAAATGTAGCGCCTTTTTGTATAATTTGTAAATTCATATTTTCCAATCTCTTGTACGTAAAATGCAACAAAATGAATAACTACACAATAATATTTCATAATTGCTCTCTCTCTCTCTCTCTCTCTCTCTCTCTCTCTCTCTCTCTCTCTCTCCCCAAACACTATCTCTCTCACTCACACACGTACGATTTACATGAAAATTTGCCATATTCTCCATATACAAAGCAATATGCGAGTGACCTTGAACTGGTCCAGAACCTACCCTATATCACTACTAGCTGCATATTACAAGGATATAAAAATACCTTGATTTAGACGTTAATTCCTAAGGTAGAATTTAAGTACTCAAATTTTTTCATTATCTGCATAACGATTGATTCTGTAAGAAAAAGTGTAGACGTATTTTTAAAAGAAAATTTAATTTTACATAAATTTTCTTATGAAGTTTTTTACAGTAAAGCGAAATAAATGTAAAAATTAAATAAATTTGAAAATGCTGAAGCTGTATTATCGATATTTTTATAGAAGCGGGTGGCTTTGGACTTTTTTTTAGGATAACATGAGTTTATGTCTATTAATCTCTATCTGACAGATTATTATTTTTGTTTTTATAATGTTCCCTGTTTTCGTTATGAACGTATAAAAAATTAAAAATTGAAATTAAAATTATTTCATTTCTTTTAATTAAAGTTAGCATCTAGATGTCTATTAACCACTGTCTGTCATGAAGGTTTAAACGTCTATGTGACATATAATATTGTTTTTGCGTTTACAATGTTGCCTATTTTCGTAATGAACAAGAAGTTGCATAATTATCCTGCTAAATGATACTAAAATTTCTTTTAATTTTCTGTTAATTCCATTTTGTAGGTTGGAAGGTCGTGTGATATTCCACACCAGATATTTTTAGGATAACTATGCAACATCTTTTTTTATACGTTCATAACGAAAACCGGCAACATTGTAAAAACAAAAACAATGTTAAAAAATTCCAAAGCCGCCCGCTTCTATAAAAGTATTGATAAGAAAGCCATGGCTGGGACTATCCGAGGAGAAGTCGCCAGAAGCAATGCCAGGCTAGACACGGCTTAAAGGAGGAACGTCCATCGACCAACTCAAACCAACCCTGACTACGCAGCAACCATTACACCAGAGACCAACAAGTGCTGTGAATAATCACCACAAGAAACATGTTGTAAGTGACACAAGTGTTTATTTTTAAGATAATATTTTAGAAGGCTAGTTAAATTACAAAAAAAAATTGTTTTTCTCCCTTGGGATCAATATTTGCAAAACCTTACAAGCATACAAGACCAACTTATTAAGCAGTCGAAGCGGGCTATAAAAAAAGAAGTACCTAAAAGTGTAAAAATTAGACACGAAATTGGGGGTCAGTTAGTGAAACTATTTAATCATTTTACAAAAAGCATACGACCTCAGTTTGAAAAGTTAAACGTAGTCAAGAAACTATTCTGGGTTATCAGAGATAAAGTGAAAAGATCATTTCAAGCGTTGCAAATAAATTATAAAGTCCCTAATAGTTGCGTTAAACAAATAGATCCATTAATAGTTGAGGAAGACATTGATCGTGGCGACGAGGATTCGATTAATGAAAATATGACTTTGACTAACGTTGAATTTTTTTATTTAGCTAGGCAGTAGAATTCTCCCTCAGGAATTTGATGGACATGCGACAAAATTACGCGTTTTCTTAGATGCACTTACTTTATTAAATGAAAATTCCGCGGATCATGCCAATAATGCCGTATCTTACGTTAAAACACGCCTAGTAGGCAAAGTAAGCGATTTAGTGACAAACGAAAATACAATCCAAGCAATTATAGACGTGTTAAGAAAGGGTATTAGGGGCGGAAGTTCTCAGCTTTTAACCGTGAAACTTTTAAATTGCAAGCAAAGTCATAAATATGCTACATCATATGCATCAGAAATTGAATCTTTAGCCAAATTTGAAACAAGCATACATTTCTGAAGGCGTACCTGTAGAAGTAGCAGGTAAATATGCTACAATGTCATCAGGTCACTCTCGCAAAACACTAATTCTGAAAGAACTAGATTAGTAATGGAAGCCGGAAATTTTTCAAATATACAAGAAGCATTAACTAAATTTGCAAATATCACATCATCTACTTCGACAGTTACTAATACTTCGAATGTTTTTTACACAAATCGGAATACCAATTACTTTAGGTCAAATAATTCAAATCGCGGACACTGGCCGTTAGGTAGGTGGGACAATAACCGAGGCAGAAATAATAACTACGAACCTTAAATTAGATAATCACATACGCAGCAAAGTCGCGGGCGAAATCTTAGATCTAACAATTATTTCAGAAATAATAGACAAAACGACCGAAATTTTACGCGAACTGTCCGACCTTTAGCAATAGAATCGGGAAACGACCAGCCCCTCCAACAGGGACAACTGGGGGACGTTGTGTAAAAATTTTTAATTGCGATTTATCTTTTACTAATTTTGTAACTCTTTCAACAAAAATGACATGATTGAAACAAAACTCATTATTAATTATGTATAAAGGAGCAGTATTACCATTAATAACGTATGCATCAAACGTATGGAAGTCGACACTAAGTACAAAAAAATCAAACGCAACTAAACAGAGTTCAGAGATTAATGAATATAAAAATACTAAAAGCATTTCATACGATATCACATGATGCATCATGCATTTTAACTGGCATGACACCTATATTACTTAAAATTGATGAAGTTACCTACAAGTATGATCAAATAAGAAAATGGAATGGAAAAATGATAATGGAAATAGTAATGCAAATCATTCTGAAAATTAAAATCAAAAAGAAATAATGAATACACTGTGTTTTATAATTACATTAAGTTAGAAATATTTTTCTTTTATTTAATGTTACTGTAAAGTTAATGAGTTATAGTTAATGCAGTTTGGAATGAAACAGTTTAAAAGAAAAAACTTACTGAAATAACAATAACTCAAAACATAAAAAAAAGAAGTGTAAATTTAGGCATGTAATATTACCTGTAATGGAGCACGCTGAATAAAAAAATTAATTAGAAAAAAATACACCCACACACACGCACGCACGCACGCACGTACGCACGCACGCACGAACGCACGCACGCACGGATGCACAAACGCACGCACGCACGCACGCACGCACGCACGCACGCGCGCGCACACACACACACGCCCGCACGCACGCACGCACGCCCGCACGCACGCACGCACGCACGAGCGCGCGCACCCACCCACGCACCCACACACCCACACCACACACCACACACACACACACACACACTCCGTCGCTGGATTTCTCCTAAAATCTAATCAGCTCTAAGCCAAATGAAAACAAGGTTAAGTGCAAAATTTTAAGTACGTAGGTATTTTCCATCTAGAGTTGTCGTGGATACTAATATACATCCACACAGACAAAAATACACGCAGATACACAGACATGCAGACATGTTGGGCGATCTTGGCGAAGCAGGGCCCAAAGTTGTAAAATGAGCTAATAAGTTGTGTCAGTGATAGTGAAGAAAAGTCGATTGCATAAGCTTCTTACACCTGTATATCTATATGTAGGTTGGAAGGTAAAAATTTCTTTCATTTTCTTCCAACAAAATATTCGTCATTGTACACAAATATTTTGATCTTCTTGCAACCAAAATTCAACAAAGTACAAACGTTTTCATTTTCTTCCAACAAAAAAGCTGAACCCAAACATGTATTAAAAATTAAACATGTATTACGAGCGCAAAGTGATACATTACCGCTCTGCGCAAGAGGTATGACGCGCGACGCGTAGCGGAGCACAGCGATCTAGCGAGAGAGGCAATGTCGCTTTGTGCTCAAATTGTACACATGATTTGTGTTTTTATAATAATGTTTGATAAAAATTAATAATTATTGATAACCTCAAATTCGACAGTTCAGATTTCAAAACGTGAGCATCACTGCGCTACACATGTGTTTTTGTAAGAACGTTTGTTAAAAACTGTTTTTATTTTTACAATGTTGCCTATTTTCGTAATGAGCTTCTTATAAAAGAGGTAGCATAATTATCCTAAAAAATGTTATTATAATTATTACATTTCTTTTAGTTTTCATTTTGTAGGTTGGAAGGTCGTGTGGTGTTCCACACCAAATATTTATTGTACGAGAACGATCTTAACATCATGTGCTGGTCACAGAATTGTCGACATCTTTCAAATGCCCCTCAACGCATACCTTTGTCAAAAGTCGCAGAAACACTAGACGTTTCCTTATTAAGGTTTCCATGGTAACTAAGCGAGCATTTACTTACTTTGTCGCTCGGCGAGCGACAAAGTAAAAAAAGGTTGCCCCTCGGAAAAGTGCAACTTTGCGCTTTCTTTTGGAAGCGAAAATTTGTACTTTTTGCTCGGCTGTAGAAAAACAAGATTTCTACCGGTGACACACAAACGGATTTACTGTCACGAAAAAAAAAGCCATAGTAAACATGACCAACCGAAATGAAAAAAAGTATGACCCCGACGGTGGCTCTCGCTTGTCACTGGTGAGTTGGGTTTACCCGGTAACAACACAAGTGTGACCCACCGGAGCGTCAAGTTAATTCGTTAAAGGCATAAGTGTGGCCGACTGGTCGGTCACGCTTGTTCGATTAAAACACAGATGTGGTAGGCTGCATGGTGTGGTTTTATGAATAAATGCTTAGTTCATAAGTAGGCTATCAGTGGTACACAAAAGTCCTTATTGCAATTAAAAACGCCTTGTTTCAATGAACACGTACCACCAAGGGTACTCAAAAGCTTCTTTTTATGCTTATACACTAAAATACGGGCGTGGCTCACCAGTGGTCAACGTTTATTCCAATAAGTCACGTTTATTCAATAAAAACACAAGTGTGGTCCATCCTGGAGTCACGCTTACTCGATAAAACAAAAGCGTAATCTGCCGGCGTATCTGCAGAATAAGATATGATACGCATTTTTTCTAAAGTACCTGATAGTTACAGCCATCTAAATCTTTTAGAATCCGTATGATGAGCTCATTTAGAAGTATAATTTCATCTGCTAAAGTAAATTTTTGCATCAAATAGTGGTCATAGACAAAAACATGACGTTAACTATATAATCCCTCTTATTTCCAAATGTACCAATTTGACCAATGTGTATATGTTGGAACAATTTTAACAATCATGGCTCCTTTGTATTGTTATTGTGTTTGCTTGTTCACGTTCTTGCGAATGCGTCTTTGTTTATTTGTTGAGTAATTTGATTGGCCTGGCTTTTAAATGATCTTCATCTAAAAAGATTTTTGTAATTTTTTAAGAAAGTATAAATGGTACCATGATTAGTCATAGGTAAAAATGGTTACGTAATCTATGTAAAATAACCTTGATGCATTGAGTAATTCAACAAGGTGATTAGTCATAAGTGAAATGAAAATCTAGGGGTTTCTTCTAGCGTAAGAGAGTGATAAGTCATGAGTAAAAGTTAAAGCACTAAATTTCATTATATTAAATCGCTCGTCAGAAACAAGATGAACCGGAAAGAAGATAACGGTAAAAGGCCCACGGAACGAATAAGCCCCTTTGCTTACAATAATTAAAATTATTTAATTTAATTTGCCTCAGTCTAGCTCACTCGGGTCTTGTATTAACAAGGCAGCGTTAGGTTCGTTTGGATATATAGTTTTGGCTAAACACTGTCCACACTAAACGATTCTAATATAATGGTTTAAACGTATATTGCCTATTTCTTACAATACTAAATATTTAACTCCTAAAGTAGTGGAAAACTAAATAAATGACAAAATAAAATATGTACAGTAAATAAACTAAATAAAGCAGGCAATTCTTTTCTTCTCGACGCCCAGTCTGGAGGGGCGCCCTGGACGGCAGGTGGTCTGTTACTGGTTCCTGAGATGTTTCTGTACAAATTGGAATTAATATTATACTTATGTCTGTTAGGTACTCGATTAAAAAAAATTCGAACGATGATGATTTTTTTACAATTTATTACGAACGCTTAGACCTGTCCTGGAAACGGGAGCTATGGCCGCTATCGGGTGTCGTTGTGTAATAATCACAGTATTACATAAGTCTAGGACAAGGCAACGATCGCGCTTGCGTTTGTGACGTCAGTTTCAAAATAATCAATAATTTAAAGTTATATTGGTGCGAATAACTATTCTCATATATAGTTTTGCTTTCAGGCTGAATAGGTGATTCCTTTACATGCATTTTTATATTTGTAATATAAAAGTAACTTACTATGGCTTCTGATATTCAAATGAACAAACTACAGGGGTACCGGATTCTGGTTGATTAGATACGAAAGTATTTAATCTAATTATTAGGGAATAACTTTTAATATTGGATGTTAACTAAAGTACGATAGGAAAATGTTGCTGCATTAATTAGGTTTCGCGTTTAATACGTAAACTTTGCTTTTTCCACGAGATTTATGCTAATTGATTAAACGAAAAGGAACCAATATTACTATTTACACGAGATTTTATCACTAGGAAGTAAACAACTATTTCAGTTGTCTGGTATAAAATAAAGTAATGTTTCTTACTTACGCGATTATCCTCCGTATTAGAATGAAAGAATTTATACGTACAACGTTCGTAATTGATGAGGATGCTGGTAAGGTGTTCAAACCTTCGGGAACGAATTATTCAGGTGCGTGAAAACTTACTCGAGATGCAGGTACCGGATTTCTTTATTAAGAAATATTATTAGAAGGACTTACGTTACGTGGATATCTAACGCATTGTAATCGGTTCGTGAGCCGTTTGATAACGTTTGTAGCAATTAATTACGTAAACGCACAGCGGTTTCGTCTTGATATCGCTGAAGGGTCACTCGGGTAATCTCTAAAATACGGCGTCTGGTATTGATATTGTCTCCAGGTCGCGGGCGTTGATCGTTTTTTTTTTATTGATAATTTTTGCCTGGTGTTATGCGTATTGGTGTTTGTAGTTCACTGCTGCATAAATGGATCTTCTGGAAGTGGTGGAATTAAGGCGATGACCTGTCTTCCCACTAGAGTAAATGAAAGATGACTACTGGACGTTAAATCCCGTCGTTAAACCATCTGATATGTGTATTACGTAATGTTTGTTAGTGATGACTTCGGGATCTAAGCCCGTCGTAACATCGGTTGGTTTTTGTGTATTATGTTTTGTAATGTGGTGCAATAAAACTTGCGTGCTGTCAACCTTAGCTTAGAGTATATCAACTAGCAGCTTGATTGTATGACGCTGGTTTGCAGGTGACGGCGGTGAAGTAACGCGGCAAAAAATACACGGCGGTTCAGGATGAACAGATACGGTAATCGACAAATCGGCGGAACCAGGTAATGCGTTTAAGAGCAGCTGTAGCGCGATCTGGGTTGTCGCAATAAGCGATCAGGTTTCTGGTCAGGATTCAGGGTTCTCTTAAATAACGCGATTAAGAGCGGCAGACGCGCGGTCAGGCTTCTGGTAAGGATTCACTTTATTCGGTAGCGTCGGCGGAACGAATCTACGAGAAAGCGGTCGGTGCAACAGCCCAACGCACAAGCAGGAGGTAGACTATGGACAGGATCTCGCACGACATTGACACTTAAGTGACTAATGTCAAATGAAAAGAAAGACTTTTTGTTTCATTGTCGATGATTACTTGATTAATATTTATTGTATCTTGCTGAAATTTTCATCATTTCTTAATAGGTATAAAATACACGTTTTTTGAAAATTTCATTTAGATACATCCGCGTTTACTGGGTGTTGATTTATTTATGGGGGCCAGTATATACGAAGGATGTTCAGTATTTAGTGTCCCTAGCATAAAATATAAAATTATTTTTCAATATAATCCCCTTGAACGTGAAGACACGTATGCCACCTATATTCAAGCATAGCAACACCTTTCTTGAAAAACTCGGAGTCTTGATCTAATGCTGAATAATATTGACCAGTGGTTGTGTAACCACGTTCCAAAGAATCTATCAGTAAAATTCCTTCGGTATCCCAAAAAACTGTAGCCATTATCTTGTCCGCTGAAGTCTGTACACGAAATTCGATGACGCCACTCCACACTTTGTTGTTTGCACATGGGATCGAAGTGATAAACCCCAGTTTCATCAACCGTAACATAGCGATCGAGAAATGATTTAGGATTACAGTTAAACAAGGCTAAATTGGCTATTGAAGAAGTGACTCTCAAACGCTTTTGTTCGGGCATCAAGATTCGAGGTATCCATCTTGCTGACCTTATGAAGTGCTAAATAGTCATTTATGATGGTTTCAATCGTACTATTTCAAAGGCTTGTTATTTCCGCTACACGTCTTCTTGTCAATCAACGGCCTTCTCTGATCATGTAATTCGCAAGGTCAATGTTTTTTGAGTACACGCAAAATGCGGCCGACCAGTACCTTTTGCATGTTCGCAGGTTGTTCTGCCACATTTGAACACTTGAGACCAATGTTTTACTACTTACTACGAGCAGAATCTCCAAGCACGCCAACCATACCTGTATGAATTTCTTTAGGTGTTAAACCGTTATTTTGCAAGTACTTGATGATAGCATGAAGCTCACTTTTTCCGTTTCCCAAAATCTTCGTGCAACCACTACTTTCAACTTGTACAACATTGACACTATTAAAGTTCTACTAACCAAATTTGGCACTTTGTTTGTCAATAAAATAACAAAACAAGTGCGGTTACGAGGGGTAACATATTTCAAAGCTTTCTATGCTAGGGACAAAAAATACTGTACGTCCCTCGTAATTAATAAATAAGCAAAACACAATCTACTTACCTTGCTAATGTCCAAATAATCCATGTTTTACAATTGACACTTCTAAGTCTCTGAAATCGAGATCACCAACATAAACCTTAACAACACAGTGCATTAAACTAGACATACGAGGTTTTTGAAAATAATGTTCTTTTCTTCAGTCTTTTATTTTGATCCCGATACTGGAAATCTTTATTTTACACTAACTATATCGCTTCAGCGTCTTAGTCATCGAAACTGTGTTTGAATTGTTCAACAAAAGATTGACCGCAATAAATCAGTACACCTTGTAAACCTATGGAAGTAGCATTCATGCGGTCAAAAATATAAATTCGAAAGTATGCAGTTTTTTATAAAGATCTGATCCCCAGTTTCTTGTAAATAGCCTCTCGTTTTGATTATTTATTAATTTAAAAAATGTCTTTCACTTTTTCATAATGCTTACTCAAAGCATCAACAGCTTCATACCTAGCAGACCACCTTGTTTCTACTAACCGTTTCAAGGTACTTCCTACATATGTTAATAATTTCCACATCTGTGGAGATAGAGAAAAAATGTGAAAATACTTTGGGTCGTGGTAAAATAATCAGAAACTTCTAATATGCTTTCCGATGCAAAATTAAACACAAGATGCAGAGCGATTTGTGCATGACACATACACAGCATTAACCAAAGTTCTCGTATTTCGCTTAAAGGTCATTCTATCGACCTGCTATATTAGAAACATTATCAAGCCTATCTAGCCCTAATTATTTTATGTTTGTAGTAGCGATATGTGCTATGTGTACTGCGGTGTGGTTCTCAAGAAGAATGAACCCGAAAAATCTATATAAGTACTAACCTTTTCTTAAAATACCTTAGCATGAACGTCAATTGATCATGATGACTAGTATCAGGCGTTGAGTCCACTATAATTGAAAAATAATTTCGCTTGTTTACTTCTTCAACAAATTGCTCCTGTGGCCTTTCTCTCATGTGAATAGATTCGTCATGAATAGTATATTCGATAAATGTACGAGACTGCTCAGATAATTTCCCTTATCCCAATTATTTACATTATCACTACTGCCACGAAATGCCATGCCTTGTGAAGCAAGAAAATTGACAGTTTCAACGACTCGCTTAAGAATTTTAGTCCAATATTCCGTTTCATGTTTAATTAGTTTGTGCACCAAAACAAGAAGATCTTGATAGCAACAAAACTGTACACCGTAAATGGATTAGGCGTACTTGTAGTTCGTCCTTGACTTTATGTACTGGGTTCATCTTGGGATTGTGATCCCGAAGAACAAATTGCCATTTCATCATCTACATCTTGGTGTTGTGGTTGAGGCGTGAAGTAGTTGGTGCTTGATTTCAGTTGTCTTATACAATCTTCTCTTTGTTTCTTCTTTAGTCGTTTTTTGGCACCAGACTGGTGTTTGTAACTCATTGTCGTCCCTAGAGAACAAAAAAACAAGTTAATGATATAGTCTTGATGCCGTTTTTTACACATCGGTAAAGAGAAGGAGATTAGAAGCAATTTTATCAAATTAGATGAAAATAGATATAGATCATACCTCATTCAGTTCAGAATTAAATACTAAGTGCTTTTATGAACAAAAATTCATATGTTGCCATTTGAAAAAATCAAGTTATCTATGTTTTTTGTTTGCGATTTTCAAAAATTTATCGTAGGCGTTGCTTTTATGTCACGAGACAGATGCATCAGTTGATTGATTCTACAACGTATACTTATTTCACCGAAAAAGACCCTTTATCTTCCACCATTCTCATGATATTAATTTTCGAAATAACCTCTGTACCGGCTAATTTTGACAGAAAATTCGCAATATCTCAAGAAGAGCTGATCGAAAACTGTTGTGTTGTATACCATTGTAGAGCTCAGTATCCGCTTAAACGGAAAGTAACATGTCAACCTGACCACTTTTAATGTCTACTTTGTTATTTGCACAAAAACGTTTCTATTCTTTGAATTAACCCTACATTTTGAGTGTTTTCTCTCGGAAAACCCATATTCGAATGTGAATCAATGAAAAAATTATCGAAAAATTGAGAGATTCATAGAACTTTAAAAAATAAGAAGTTACTGTGAACATTTTCCGTTAAGTGCATATTATCAACATTTCGTCAGGTCGAAAATTTTCAAAAATAAATTTAAAATGGCTATGGAACATATACTGAACTAGCTGTAATGAATTTACATTTTTAATGATTCTTAGTAACTCTACAACCCTCGGAAATGATATTTACGAAGAGAAAGGGGACAACTTCGTGCATTACTTCTTAGAATTCAACTTATCGTTGAAATCGCCGTAAATTGTTTACTATATACTCACAATTTTGTAGATATGGCAAAGAAAATTGTATTTGTGATTTTAAATCGATTTTTGAGAAATTATAGGTAGGAACTTATCTTTATATTTTTTAACGTTCTATACGCTTTTAAAATTTTAGAGACTTATTCTGCAAAACCCTGTATATGCACTAATAAATAGCCTTGGACATTTGTACTCTCCCTTGTGCACGTATACGGTGCTACTGAAGACGAACCCGCTCTTCGTTTCCCTTCGTTCTGTTACTTCTACAATGCAGCTTAGATTTACAGGTTACTGATCAATAAATAAAAACGAAACCTTTTTATATATTTTGTTCGAAGGGTGCTAAGCACGTTTCGCTCACTGTGTATACACGATTCTCTTAATCAGTGGCGCGCCAACTTTATCGAGCGCCGTCGTGCAAAAATAAAAAGTGCGTAAGTATACATTGTTATGAAAAAGTTAACAAATCTTGTTATAAAATAGTATAATTTTGTTTAGTTTCAACTTCTATCTTGCACCCATTCAGCTAAGAATTTTTCAAGTTAAAATCATATGAATATTTACCGAAACGATCAAAACTGTTAATAAAAATGAATTAACGTGGGATGTTAGATAATGGATAAAATTATTTTTAAAATAACATTACAGTAATTTTAAAATTTAAAAATTATTGGAACATTGGGTATATTTTAACCGAACTAGACTTACGCGCTTTGCTTTTTCAAAATTGTTGAAATGATGGCAAAACTTTCCAATCTTCTTGTACCATAATAGAAAGTAAATTGTTTGGATGATTTTTAATTTCGAAAACGATCACACAAAAATGTTTGAGTAGTGATTAGGGGCCTGTTCTGCACCATTTCAAGATCACTCGTCCTCTGGTGGTGAGAAATGAAAGCTTTTAGAGCTCTTTCAAAGTCAAACTTTTGGCGGGAAATTTAAATTTGTGTAGCGCGTTAAGGTCGAAATGTCAAGGCCAAAATTTAAAGCTCAAAATAGGAATTGCAAGGTCATCATTACCATCATCATCCTGATCATTTTACAATTCTTAGAAATCTAAAAATTGAGTTTTCCAGGTCAAAGCGTAATGACCTGCAGGGGTACCATATTACATTTCTTAGAAATATAATATAGAATCAGTTCATGGAAACATGAAGAATGACAGGTTGTTATGTATGTATGTATGTTAAAAAGTAGATCAAGGTTAAATGGTACTTAGGTTGACTCAATTGAGTGAAGGTGAAATAATTTTCTAAACTAAAATTAGGACAAGGTGGGTATTTAACAAGTTTAAACATGTTGTAAGAGATACTCCAATCAAGGACACATTCAGATCAAAATTTAAAATTAAAAATAGACATTGCTACGCCATCATATTACAATTCTTAGAAATCTAAATATAAAGTTTTCAAGGTTAAAGAATAATGACCTGCAGGTGTACCATATAACATTTCTTGGAAATATAAAAATAGAATCAGTGTATGGAAACAAGAAGAATGACAGGTTGTTGTCTATGCTAAAAGTAGACCAAGGTCATACTACAACCCTACCATATGTAAATTACACCTGAATCATTTCTTAAACAGTGTTTAGTCGTAGTACAATTGCGAGCAAGTAATGTCGTTATAATGCAAGTAGCAATAATATCATTCTTGGAACGATTCAAACTCAGAAGTTCACCGCTATATATGGATACCCCACATAGTTGCAGTAACAATATGAATAATAATAATTTAACATTGTGTTATTGGTGCCGTCACAATAGTGATGGTAGCAGTAGTAAAAATAAAAATGAACAGAAACAAGATGAAGGTTATTTTTCTAACACTGACTGGGCATCATAATTTCAATATAAGGATGAAGTTTATAAACATGCAGTTAATGAATACTTAATAGATTGTATTTATTACAAACTATCGAACGATATTCATCATGTAAAATATATGGAAATTGGGTACAGTACACACCACAACCTTGTACCAGTAGTGCGTTTGGGGTGTAGCAACTCTGATCAAAGCAATAATGTGATGTTAGATATGAAGGAATAGAATGAGCTTCTAAGACGGCATTCATATGTACAATTACAATTTTTCCGATCCCAAGAAATTGAAAATAAAATTGATTGGTCAAATGTCAACGAAGATGAAGATATAATCTATGATCAACATTATGAATTTCTATCTAGAAATCTTGGTACTAGTGCAATTGGGAATCGATTAAAGTATATGACAGAATTTTGAAAACTGTTATGATTGAAAACTACAACTGTTGTTCTTGCACATTGAATTCGCATAGTATAGAAGAACTATTCAATTTAAAGGATATAATAAGCTATAGATTGGAATCTGGTGCGTTTTTATGAATACAACAAGTTGTTGACTACCGTCGTTTTCGTGAGAAAGCATTCCATGGCAGTGATAATGACATTTATAAAGACAATGAGGATGTTATAAATGCAAAGTATAATATTAATTCACATAACACTGTATGCTTAATGAAAATATTGTGTTATCATCCTGCTTATCTAATGTGTAGCATTTACTAAATAAAGAAATATAATACTGCTGTAATTATTTGTTTAGTTTTATTTCAATCACTAACTATGAAGTAGTTGCTCAGAAACAAAAAAGTTCCAATTCAAAATCATGACCTCGATGAAAAGTCTAGTACTCCAAAACATGGTTATTTACTTCCTAATAGTATACGCGGTATTACATGCGACTACTCCAATTGTGGTAAAAGAAACACAATGATCAGTCTGCTTACTGAGAAAAGTGGTTTGAAATATAAACATGTGTACGTATACTATAAGTGATTGAATCAAAAACAAGTACAAACTTTTACAGGAAATCTTACTTCCCACGAAGGATATAGGTGATTTTACGTTCAGTGATAATCATGATGTGATTGAACCTAATTGTGCAAAATCTAACTCTATTTTAGTTTCGATGATATCGCTTGTCAAAGGCAAGATAACGTAAGAGCATATTTTTCTATGGCTATACATAACGATATTGACTGTTTCTATTTGGGTCAAACTTACAGTAAAATTCCAAAGCAATTAATTCATCATAATGGGAATCCAATTATATTATTTGAACAAGATGAATTAAACCTAAAACATACGACGAGGATCATATAGTTACTGACCCCCGTTCAGTTATTAACAGCTATCTGTTTAGTGTAAACAGCGATCAGGGTAAACTGGTACCTGTTCAGTGAACTCGTTTTGCTACAAACGTAAAAGCATGAAAGGTGAAATAGAAATTTATTAAAAATTAAGTGGAAGACTGTACCATAAAGAAAAATCATTAAAAAAGTGATTTGTAAATTTAATGAAAGACTGTTTTTTATTTATATACGTAATAATAATGAGTAAAGTTTCGTAATGAGTGAAATGTAAATTTAATGAAAGACCCGTAAAAAATTTAGCATGTTTTATATTTATATATGTAATAATAATAATGAGTTAAGTTTTGTAATGAAAAAATAAAAGCTTGTAATTGTGAAATGCATTGTAAATATATTAATGTATTATGAGTGTACAATCAAATAAATGTTATGTAAAGATAAGCACCTGTGTAAAATGAGTTGCATAAACGCCTGGTGCTATTGTGCACTGTATGTTTAAGTAATAAAGAAATAACGAATAAATATGAGAAGATATCCACACAAAGGGATGATAAGTTTCATTATAGCTAGCAAGCATTATACGAATTATGTCGCTTTGCTGGTTGCTCAATACAAGGGGTGCAACTTTTCATCATTTATGCAATACAAATGGATTAGGACGTGATCTGAAACAAAAAACATGCTTTGTATCAAAAATAGGCTCTTTTACCATACTGGTTCCACTAATTTGGGCCCCATTCCCTCGCAAAAAAAAACGATATCGTACTAAAACAAAGATTATTTAAAAACTGTATAAGTCCTAAAAATAACGCTCTCCTGAATTTCTAAATTTACCGCTACTTTCCAGTAAAAAAAAGATTGTGTTTTGTAAGTGGCACTTTATCTATTTCATTTTTTAATTTATCAAAAATATGAAAAATGGTCCTAAAATTTACCTATTCAACTTTTTTTTGTACTTACGTAAGCTCATGGGCAACACATAACTTATTGAACCCCATTTCAAAAATTTTAATTCGATTAGGACCCCAAATTTTAATTTTTAACGAGATATAAATTATACATGAATAATTTAATATAAAAATCTCTACATAAATGTAAAGAATTTAACTTGAACGGAGACGAGTATGCGAGTCAGCAGTCTAATAGCAATTGTAACACATATCATAATTATGAGTATTTTTTCAATCTTATAAAACAGTATACTGCATTATATTTTACGAGTTTTGACTCCTTGACTTTGACTAAAAAATTTCAAATTTATGTGTTAATAAAAAATCACTTCTTTTTGTTTTTAGATTAATGTACTAAATGTAACATGCAGAAATGATTTAAATCTATTATTTTGACGCGCGCTCGAATGTTTTCGCTCCCACACCGACTATTTGTCTCACTCACTCACTGCAAACGCACTAAGCTCGAGTTGATTAAGTTAGTATACTGTAACTGTCCTATAATCGTTTCCTTTCGCTCTTGCACATGATATAGATTGACGTCTTGGGTTCATTTATAAGAAACAACTTACTGCACCATTCAAAATTTTAATTCGCTTAAGATACTCAAATTTTTAATGAAATGTAAAAATTATACATGTATAGTTTTAAAACCTTAATATCAATGAAAAGAATGTTACTTCAAAGGAAACGAATATGTGTAGTCAGCAGTTTAATTGTAACATAATTACGAGTGTTTTTTTCCATCTTTACTAACAAAAAGTTTCAATTTATGTGTTAATAAAGATCAGTTCTTTTTGTTTTCATATTCTTGTACTAAAAAAAAATTATCAAACCATAACGTTATAATTTTTATGTATTCACTTTTGTTAAATTACATAATTTGTATAATTCCATGTATTCATTAATTCAGTATTTTGTAACAACCCGTTTTGAGTTGTATTAAAATATACCGTAATTTATGTCTTCGTTCATTTAGTTGTAAATATAAAAAATTTTATTTATTAATGATTTATAAGATGTGGTAGGCAACTTAATTTGCATTTTGGTGTAACTTAAGTGCATATCTTTTTAGGGGTTTATGCTTCTATATCGTTGACTTAATTCTTTGCGCAAATATTTTCGCGCAACGCGTCAAAATTATCTGATATTCTAGGCGTCCATGTTTGCTCACTTCTTGTGGTACGCTGTGAGATGCAGAAAGCTTTTTTTGGGTTTCCCCCTAAATTTTGTGAAAAGTGCCATTGATTTGATGGTAAGATATATTTTAACGCATTATACTAAAAATTAAAACATTTGCTCTTTTCAGGCACTTTCTTTTTTTACTTTGATTTACACTTTTATTACTTTTACTTTTCTACTTTAATTACATTTTAAGTACGCATTTAATTTTACTGTTGCGTACGCTTTCATTTTATGATTGCAATTTTGCTTTTGAAAATTTCAAGAAAATACAATAAACGGATTATTCAATTTGATGAAGATAAATTTATAAGAAGGAAAATTCCATGGTTGGGTGTGGTTTACAACGTAAAGCATTATTTCAAGATATTGCGCAATATTGGTGCAAAGATGACATCAACTTTGGTTGACATTTCCGTAATCGTTTAGATACTAGAGGTTATTAAAAAGTTTGTGTACAAAATTTTACGAACATGTATTTACTTTTATAACGATTAATTAGTAATTTAAGACTATAACTAGTTTTAAGATATATTTTATTGAACCCTATCATTTTAACTGTTAATAAACTTAGTCTGTATATTTCTTTATTTTTTACATTTTGATAAAATTTTTATTGTAAACCTCGATTAGTTATTCCGAGCATTATTAAAAAATAACTTGACGTCCGAGATCATTTTTATTAGTGTTACATTGCATTTTTATTATTTATGTTAAGTGAAAATAACACAGCATGAAATTTTGGAAGTTTGTAGAAGAAGAATTTAGCTCCTTAAATAGTGAGCGTAGTATCTATCTTTTTCCCCCTGAATGCATCCTCTCCTCTTTGTGTGATTTAATCAACACATATGAACCACACATTGCACACATTTTGCATAAAATATTCATTATTATTTTTTTATTTTATATATAGACGGTACCTATACTAACCAAAACAAAGGATAAACGTGCATTTTTTCACAGGAAAGCGACTGTCCACCTCTGGGAAAACGGATACCTCTTTTGGGAAACGGGTACCGGTTTTCGGTCTGTCTTTGGAAAACGGGGTACCGGTTTTGACCTGTTTTGAGCTGTTTTTGACCTGTTTTTGGAAAAGCGGGTACCGATCTTCCCTTGGTTGTGGGTGATGATGATAGGAAGGGTTTGATTATTTGTGTATTACTAGCCAAGTCTTTACTATCCCTATAACTGAAATCATGAGCTTTGTAATGAGCGTCTAGGAGGTTGATATCGGGATCACCACGTTGGAGCCTTTTATCTAATTAAGTTCCGGGATGTTAATGGGTAGTTTATTCATGACCAGACCACCCCTACCTGCACTTTTGCGCTTCACAACTAACATTGCTTCCATGGAGGGAAGAATTGCTGTATGGATAGGCAACAATCAATGCTATAATAAAAAAACAGACAGATCTTTACCAATATTTTATTTATTCATATATGTGATACAGTAGATAGCCAGGTCGATAATGCAACAGCTCCATCATACTGTGAAAATTTATATCGTATTTGTAATTCAACACATTTTCAAAGTCGCCATAACTGTTATCGTTGTTGATTGCATCATCGCCATACTCCATCTTACGAAAGTGGCGGTAGTTATTGACTTGTTCGATGAGGTTTTGAAAGAAACAGGGAAGACCGTATGATTCCAGTAATTCCAACCGATAGTTAATTATATCCTTAAGTTGAAACGCTCTTCAGTGTCGTTCTTGTTCAACGTAAAGTAACCACGCTGGTTTTGCCGAATTGTTATGCTTTTTAATAGTCTTTTTGATAATGATGCACCTTTCACTACTTCCCAATTATAACAAATAGTAAAATTGCTGCCAAGCAATTCCGAACTTTGCTCGTATTCAATGTCTGTCTCCTCGTTGATATTTGACCAATTAATGTCGTTTTCAGTCTCTTATAAACAAAAAAATTCCAGATGTGTTTGCCACTTGAGTAGCATGTCCCAATCTTCTCTTTTCATAACGAGGAGCCCGTCTGTACACAAGATTCGTATAACTAGCGCAAGATGTAGGTGCATACTGTATTCAATTTCAGCATATTTTTCAAAGAATTGACCTCAAATAAATCATATGATCTACAATCAATTAAACGTTCATCGGTGGGGCTGTTATGCACAGTTTCAGTTGGGGAGAGCGTTCGGTAGATGTAGCTGCTGTGGTAGAACTATCCCCATAATTACAACACCAACACGAAAATGTGAAGAAGTTATTACAGCTATTCTTGCTATCCATGTAGAATCTTTTCAAATCCATCGAGTGCACTTGCGTTGACGACAACAACTGATGAATTTGTAACCGCAAACTTACATTTTATTATTATTATTACATATCGTTTTCCCCACCTCATAACATTATTATGATGATAGGGTGGAGAACAGTTCTTGGAATCTATCATGATATACCTCAACACAACGTTCCTTTTGTACTACGGGTAATAAAATGCATTTCAATTGTTTCATTTTCAGACGGAAACGTAATCTATCCAGTGCCAAACTTTCCCACAACCCTTGCCTTGCGTTACGATAAGTAAAAGCCCACACTACCATATTATACGCTTCATTTTTTTAGTCTCATCAATAGCAACTCTGTTCATTATAATGTACCTACTTTTCATTTAATCAAGAAATAAAAGACATATTTTTGCAATAAAAAACATAATTTATTTCCAAACAGTTATACATAGATATATTATTATTATTATTTTACAAAAATTTTAAATTAGTTGTCTTTCCTACAGTTCCGGCGCTGGGGATGTACACGTCTTTCTCAGTCAGATATTGTTTAAACTTTTCAATGCGATCTTTTTTTTTGAAGTATTCATAAAATCGTAAGGAAAGTATGCCCTTAAAGTTCTCAAGTGTGTGTCTTTGTTTTAAAACCATATTTTATTCGTTCGGTCATGTTTTCGTTTATGAAAATCGTTCTACAAAATGGCCGCCTTGAAATTATGCCCAACAATGAGTCAAAAAGCCATGTCCCACAGTGAGACATGTCTCACTGTTGGGCATATATGCACTTTGAGAATTTTTTTTAAGGTAAAAGTGCTGCGAAAAAAAGCGAAAAATTGGCAATTGCCCAGAAGAGACTATGAAGGAACGAGTAAACCTCGTATTGGAAGATGGAAGTCTTAGTAAAGTAATTGCCTTAAAAAAGATCGTATTTCAAACCTTATCCAGATATGATAAAAATGCTGAACAGGTTGAAGAAACCCAAGGAATGAGAATGTCTCAAAACTATTCAGTGAATATAATATTCACTGACGAGGAAGAAGCCAACCTAGAACAATATATAATAGACTGTTCACGTATGTTTCACGGACTCTCCGTTATTGATTGTAGAAAACTAGCTTTTGAAATGGCCGTCGAAAACAAAAAGAACATTGCTGCTAAATGGCATGACAACAGGATGGTCGACATGAACGGTTGTCGGTTAGAACACCTGAAGGCTGCGGCTTAACGCGAGCGACGTCTTTTAATCGCCACCACGTGTTTTTACGAGAATTTGAGTCTTTTATTCAATGAGTTCCAGTTTTGCTGGAAATGAGAATAATGGATGTTAAGTCACTTCGCCTAGAATGCCCTCAACAAATATCACCCCTGAGAATATTGGGAAGCTTTTATGTGGTGGAGCACAGATCGTTTCTTCTAATAGCTCATTTGCAGATGTTGTCTCCCAGAATGATAAAGAGGTCAAAGAACAGGCACGGGGTAAAAGAGTTTTCAAAAGTCCTCAAGAATTTAAAGGCCACACTTGATTCATCATCAGGAGATGAGGATTTTGTTAGAATCCAGCCAGATTAATTTCAGGAATTGCACAGGTCTCCCAAAAGAACGCGATTTTATCCTCGTAGAATTTTCTGAAAAATCAGAGAAACAAAAAAATTATTTTATTGAGAAAGTTTTTCAATTAGTTCAAGCCAGCCAGGAGTATGAAGTTACATTCTTAAGAAGTCAGAAAAGAGGAACCAACAAATTTGTATTCCCCGATACTATTGATGAGCCCGTGGTAAATATTATGGATATTAAACTCATCATGCCGCCACCAATTTCTTGCGGTCATACAAGTCGTCAGAAATCTTCTTTCACATTTGAAATAGGTTTTAGTCTGGTGAATATTCGATAGCTCTATAAATAGTTTTATATCCAATACCTAGTACCTACTCATGTTCAAATGTTAAAAATAATTTTTTCACAAATTGCACATTTAATTAATTGTTTTTGAATGTGTTTTTTCTGTTGTAGAAGACGTTTCACTGTTGGGCACTCTTGACCAACACTGACGCAAATCCCAATTTTAGTATCTCTCAAAATAAAAACTACTGTTTTAAAAGATAATTTATTATTAATTCAGAAATCTACAAATTAAACACAAAGCTTCGTTTTGGCTAAAAATTACGTATTTTAAAAATAATAACCAACCTACATTGATTTAAAAAGAAAGTGTCTCAGTGTTAAGACAGTCTCCTCTAACAGAACAAAAAGTTAGGAAGCTTCAATACTGATTCCGGAATCTTTTAAATTGACGAATTTGATACATACTGAAATCTGTTCGTGGTGGCTAACATCGGCTGTACAGTTGAGGATGGTAGAATAGTATTTAGCTTTTTTCGCTGTTTAAAGTTTTAGATCTAACGTGACTACCTAATAAAGTTCGGTTTGGATTTTGACCCCAAGATAATGAAGCATTGTGTGCTTTCATTTGAAACCATTTGATACGTTCAGACATAATAGGATCGAATTTTGACATCACTTCGATACATTTCAAAGAGTTGCCATTATTTTTCTCATATAATTTATTAGTAGTACATCGAAAGGCTAAGTTCAGTCCAGCCAAAAATTGAACCGTTTAAAGATACGCTCAATAATGCATGCCAATATTTTGTTTCTTATTGAACATCTTTTGCGCTTCAGAATTTATAGTCTTATTCTGTTTCATTCGATTTAAAAGATCTGTCCGTTGCTTCAAATTCTGGAAATTTAACTTACTTTTTTCGTGGTAACTTAAATGTCCACTTAAATGATGCCAGTCATTAAACCCATTATCGTTATTTAATTTAATGGTTTTCGCAGAATTTTCAATATTAACGATTTTGCAATAAAACCAATATACAAAATTCTTTTCGTTAGAACGTAACAGCGATTTTCGTTTAAATTTCTCATTATTATGCAAAATTCTACATTACTTGTAAAAAAATGTACGTACTAATTTGTCTTTAGGGTAAATCTGATTTTTAATCTGATAATGACCTGGTCCATTCTCCACCGAGCTAGTAGCGTTGTGGTGACACGACCTGCTTAGCATTCGGGAGGTAATGGGTTCGACTCCCGTTACCATCTACCCTGTATGAGGCTTTTAGGGGGTTTTCCTCATGCACATGTAGCGGTATGGACACTGAATATATGCACACCATGTGTGTCTACTTAGGAAAATGCTGGGGTAGTATTTCCCCCTCAGAACCCTAACTTCGTTCCTTCCGATCCTATCCTGACCACACCCATCCTTAATCCCACCATGCATATATACGTAATGTATGTATGTATGCTGGGAATCAATGATTGTGACTGAAGGAGTATGGAAATCTCAAACAGCCCGCCCTCCCCCTCCGGGAGGGAATGAAATACATGACCTTTCCTTCTTTCTCCATTATCTACTAATAATTGTACATTATAGGGAAATAAAACTTGTGGCCATAACCCTGGATCCTCAGAAAGTGGCAAAAAGAAGTTGATTGGAGCTGAATAAGGACAATGCCTTCAGATTCCTTCTCCAGCAGTTCTTCATCAGTAGTTGAGCATACTGTAGGAACCAAGAATTCGGGCACCATTTGGCTGCTACTTGGTTCAGTTTCTAATTCCGTCGTTGATAGAGCCAGAAGGTCTTTGTTTTCTTGAGAAATGGTTGGTTTTTGAAAAACTTTGTTATTTTTGCATTAGTTCTTTCCAAGTTTTCTTCTAGTTTTCGTTTGTTCAATAAGTTTCTTTTTTTTCCTCTTTAGACATCTATACATATATATATATATATATATATATATATATATATATATATATATATTCCCAGCGTATTCATCTGTCCAGCTGTATCACTGTGCCATAAGGTACAACCTAGATGTGAACTCTTGGCCTCCTTTCTATAATTTAGCAGCGTTTCGATATATGAACGGTAGGCGTAGGTGTTGTTTGGTTGTGACACCATCTTCTGATTGAAGTAAACCTGTGAGAAAAGCGAATGCATCGAATTGTTTACCGGTGCTACAACATAGGCGTCTGTAAGTGCTGTATCATCTTGCTTTAGTACTTTAGCTGTGATGTACAACATGCTTTGGCTTAAATCTATGTAAGCGTTTCCGTTTCCGGGGTCTAAAAATTCTATTGGGGCGTCATCACTCAGAGCTGATAAGGGTTTGTAAAATATCCATTCACCACTCTCGATACTTGTCTGCGTCGATGGTAAAGCGAACAAACCCAATTCGGACTTGACGCATTCACACGATTGGGCATGTAGAAAAGCCATTATCTTGAAAATATATCGTCATAAGTAGGCTTCTTCTTAGCAACAGCTCTCGGTAGAAACTGGTTACTATCGAACAGACGTACTCTTTTATAATCAGAACCCTCCTTCATTTTATCGATTTTATCGTCCGCTTTACGCTTAAGGTTTCTACCTGCCTCGTGAAATCTTTCTTGAAACGAATTCTTAGTAGGTCGATCCTCTATGACGTCACGAAGAATATTAGCACCCGTTCTAAGAGCTTCTTTTCCAATAGCCTTTGCGCCAGGCTTAAATAACGGTATTGTATTTCTAAATATACCACCTAACCAGCTCCCTATTCCATGACCACGTTGATATGGCGCACCTCTGTAGATAGAGCCGATACCGTTACCGGCCTGATTCATGTAATATTTCTGATAAGGACAAATCATTATTGTACTTTCTTAAAGTGTAGCTTCAGCCACGATGTTCCAAACTCAAATGGCATTGCTGCACCCGTATCTGTTTTTATATTAATCTCGATGTTTTCAAATTCCCATATCATCACCGGTATGTAGTGTGCAGGCGAAAAAACCACATCTTTATGACTCCCGTAAGCATAGTTTTCTGAAGTAATATTTATTATACGCATAACCGGAGATAAAACATCACCCACAATTTGCGGTTCAACGATGTCGCAATAAACAAATATCTGAGTTGGTAATCCTATCCATATACTAGCGGGTGAGGGGGTATTGGTTCCATAGCTATGCTCTGATACGGACGATAACCGAATTTTAAGGCTAGACGTTGTGAGAATCGGAATAGCGAGAGCTGAGTTTTTAATTTCGTAGTGACACGCTTAGTTGGATTATGATATTCGATAGTTAGCAATTTACTTATTAGTACATGGTTCTTGAGCTCGTGGCAATTTCTTCTATGTTGGCATAATTTCCCGAAGCGAAACGAATCACGTACCAGCCATCTTCAATATAAATGATCTTCTCGTTGCCGTGTTGAAAATATTCTTAGGGCTTTTTTAATATCGTTTCTAGCATGTTCTCGCTAGGTGGCTCTGTTCTATAATAAATTAAATTGTCTGTTGCACTTACAGCGGCAAAAGAAGATGGGTACTGAATTTCCGATACACCTACAACCTACGACTCCGTTAATCGTATTCGCTTTGACAGTTGCGTAATAAAACTTGACGTCATATTACCAGGAAAATACGTCTTAGAGCTATTACTCAATAAGGTAAGATAAAACTTCATTTTTATATATCTCTCAACTGCGAAGCTAACACCCAGCTATTAAATTTGTCACTGTATTCACGTCACTTGACCAGGTATTGTTTATATCGCCCACGGCCCTCCTCTGCTAGAATCTTATCGACTTTGAATAGAGTATCTTTATCAACCGTAACAACTTGCAATTCTTCTTCGTAAAAGGTACCCTCAACAGGATCGTTATTAAGATCGATTATTCGATAAACTGGTGGTCTTCTTTTTATCACCGCACTAATTGTAAAAACTTACTCGCTCCAATTCGTTTCATATCCCTTCTCAAAGGTGTACTTAGTTTCGGCGGTTCTGACATGCTCACCGACTTTATATTTAGGATGGCGTACTGGACCTAAACCTTTCGCGTACAGGTAATTCCACACTTCCAAAATGTTTTTATCGTTTACAATCGCATGGGCCATCTTTATACTTGAATGAGGGCTATTGTTGTAAGCAGTCACAAGTCTTTGGGGTACATCAATATACCTGTAGGAATTTTTGTAAGTGAAATAACGCTACATCTTTGTTTTCAATGTTTTATTAAATCTTTCAGCTACAGATACTTTTACATCAGGGTTATTTGTTACATAGAAATTGATATTTGGTTTCTTGAAAATGTTTTGTACACTGCTCGCCATAAACTCTTTGCCTTTATCCGTCTCTAGATTTGCCGGAGTATTGTCACAATCCTTAAAAATACCCGCGAATGCTTCAATTATAGATGAGGCTGTCTTCGTTTTAAGTGCTCTCGCCCATGCCCTCTTGCTAAATACATCAATTACCGTTAGTATGTAGTTGTATCCACTATTGTGTTTACTTAAAGTTCGCATATCACGAAGATATGCTTGCCACAACTCGTAAAGGTTACTCACAATATATTTATTTCGTGGAAACCTTTTTCTGACTGGTTTATGTACCGTATAAGCTTCCTTTGCATGCAACCAATTTTTCACTTCACCATATTTTTTTTATCTTTTACAGCATTAGTTAAAAGTGTTATACCAGCGAACCCTACAGGGTGAGAGGGATCATGGTATACAGTATCCATGTTATGTCCGCCACGAATCCCAATCTAATGAAATTCCTCTTCTTCTTCTTTGAGAGATTTTTCTCGGTGTTTCTCGCGTTTCACTATCAGCATCGTAATTCTCACCTATTGTTATTGTGAGGGTCCGTTCAACGCTGGGTGATACAGAAACATCATGCCTTTGCATACTTCCGATAAACTCTCGTGGCATATTTATCTCTTTAATGTACGTCGCAAACTGACGCCAACCGCGCGTGTTTGTAGTTTTTCTTAACGTCTCGTGAACCAGATCGATAATGTTGGAATGTGGTATGATCTCGCCTTTTATTGCGACAGTACCCCTTTTATCCCAAAAAACATTGCTACTCGTATTCAGTATACGTAACAAAGCCTCGCCTTTTCTTTTATATGAAGGCGGAAGTGTTGATACTATTTTATCGTCCGCTAGACCTTTGCGTTGCGGTAAATCTCTAATATCATCAGCTACAGCGTCACCGCTGATAGTTATGCTGGTGGGCTGAGGTAACTGATTGGAAAAGTGTAGATACCTTTGAAGAACTTGGTTGTACTGCTGCCATTTGTCATGGTCGGCCATTTTGGTTTTTAAAACTTTATCCATATCGTTACCCAGCTGCGTTAAAATGTTGTTTTGTGTAACATCTGGTGCTTGTAAGCGCTGTATAAAGTCCATCGGTAGAATAACCATCTTCTTCAGGTTGTGATCCATGGTTATTGAAACAGATTACCTAGGATTCCGCTGAGTAATGGTCCTAACAGGAGTGGTAGAAATGCACTACCTTTCTGTACAAGAAACTGCTTCTTCTTTTTTATAGATTCGCCTCTCTGTGCCAGGCGTCTTAAAGTGTGCTTATGTTGAGAGAGTCGCTGCTTCTGAACAGCTGACAGAGGTACACGACCTTTTAAAATGTTATGTGCACACTCTACCTGCTTACAATCCTAACATTTCAATAAAGCGCCACGTTAACTTTTACTTAATCTGGCTAATGCGTGCAGAATATCAGTGTTCTCGCTTAAAACGTCGGCCATCATATACGATGTAATCTTTATGACTGTGAGACTTAAACCCTTTTTTCGCTATATGTACCTGGCAGATACCTTGAGACCCGAATATGTTTGTTCTATAACGTAGCACATCCGGTGTATTCTGTTTTAAATCGAACAATAAATACCCGTGCGGGTTTGAAGTGGCATCTTGGTACGCGGCTTCTAAAAATCTTCTAAAAATCTGTCTTGCTAAATGCTGTATCTGAGCTCTGTCATGTGGGTTCTTAAACAAAATTATGTAATGTGCGTTGAGAGAAATATCCCGCTGTCCACGTCCTTGATTAAATAAATATGTTCTGCGTTAAAAAGCACACTTAGATTTCGATGATGACAACCCTTTGTAAAAATATCCACCACAGAGCCGTTCGTTTCGCGCATTAGGTCGTCAATTATTATTAAAACAGGTTTTTCCCCGTCAAACTGTTCCATATCAGGTAAACCCTTTTGAAATTCCACAGAGAGATCTTTGAATAAAGGCTGCCACTCACTGTAAAACCAGATAATTTTTTCAAAAGCTGTATCGCAGGCAGTTTCGATATTTTTTAGAAAATCCACGATAAAATACGATTTACCATGACCCGACGGACCCGCAACTATCGCCGAAAAGGGGTGCTTAAACTGACCTTCCATCTTGAATCGCTAAACGATACTAACAGATACACTACCAACAACCTCGTTTAAATAGACTAAATAAAAGTCTTTTTCAATCAGAATGCTAACCCTCATCGGGTCAAAAATGATCTACAAGATAATTGCCAAAAATAGTTGTCACCCTAAGATCCGCTCCAGGTCCCAGACCAACCCCAAGACCAAGCCCAGGTCCAGCCCCAGGCCCAAGACCTAACCCAAGTCCAAGACCAGCTCCAAGCTGCAGAACCTAGCCCAAGTCTAAGACCAGGTCCAGCCCCAGCCCCAAGACCTAGCCCAAATCCCAGACCTACCCCAAGTCCAAGACTAGCTCTAAGCCCCAACACCAACCCCAAGTCCAAGACCAAACCCATGGTCTACATCTGCCCCTCACGTGAGCAAGTACAAAAAGGCATGGCTGTCAAAAAAGGCTCTAATTAGGGTAGAAAATTCTATCAAGTGTTGAAAAAGGCCTCCGAAAAGAAACCATAGGGTAGAAAAAACGCGTCCTACACGTGGGCGGCCATAAAATAGGGGTGAAAAAACACGTCCTACAGGTGGGCGAGTAAAAAAACAAAAATAATTAGGGATGAAAAAGGTTGAAAAAGGCCTCCGAGAAGAAACCATAGGGGTGGAAAATACGGTCTCACACGTAGGTGTGTGAAAACAAAAATAATTAGGGATGAAAAGGGGTTGAAAAAGGCCTCCGAAAAGAAACCATAGGGGTGGAAAATACGGTCCCCCACGTGGGCGAGTAAAAAGTGAAAGTGGGGGGGGTGGTGACGTAAAAAAGTGGAGGGGATGGTTCCTCCTCTCTACTTATATGGTTACTTTTCCACCAAATTGATTACAAACTTATTTAACTTACCTCAGATAAAAGCTTTTAAGCAATCAATTCGAACTAATAACTAAGTAATAAGCGATTAAACGAACACAAAATTTACTATGTAAATAAACATCACTATTAAAATTATTTCTTCTTAACTATATATCAAACGGTATGATAATATACTAAATTATGAAACAAATGAAACAAATCTTTCAAGTAAACTCTTTTTATGTAGGAGGTCGAAATACAAGTCACATAATGCAAGTTACAACACGAATAATTGTATACTCGTTAAAATACAAGTTGACACGACACATGACTAAGCCTTTATTATGAATACAAGATGATTTATGTATGATCATTATTTTTTTGAACAAAATAAAACTCGCTGAAATTGCACACAGAAAATTGTAATTATTGTAAAATAATACATAATTACTACTATTTTCGTTTTCAAATGACGGGAACACAATTTTACTTTTTTGTATTGTTGAAAATTTAAAAATTGAGAGGCATCGACAGGCGCCTTTGCATCCACGGCGCCCTCGTGCAACCCACGACTTGCCCATATGGACGGTGTGGACCTGCCTTTAAGCACCAAACAATAACAACAAACAGCGTATTGGAACCGAGTGCATAGACTAATTGCTACTCCCGTCTAAACCCGCACGTTCCTGTTTTATGAGCGTTGTACCTCTACCGCGTACATACCCGAATTTTGCCTCCCATCGCAAATTGATAACCGTGAAAGGAAACTCACATGAATGATAATGATAACATTGTTAGATTTTCTGTAAAGGTCCTTTGACAGTAGGTATAATCTAGTTTTTCCGTGAATCTCATATTTAGTTTAGTAACTTTTTAGCAATTAATCATTCACGCACATGGTGAGACAGCAAGGACACAACATTGGTTAAACACAAGTTTGACTGTTTGAGTGCTGCTGCGAACGCCGATAGGAAAGCGTCTGATGGGAAGGGATGATTCTGTCAATTGTGAAATATGGGGCAATTAAAAACGCGGTCTGGGTGATCCTTCCTACTCGGGACCCTGGGCTGACGGCCAAAGCAAAGTTTTCTTCAAAATGTTATTTACATAAGTCTAGTGACGAAGGCAGAAATTGAGAAAGTCCATTGTTTTTCGAAATGGCTGATAATTTGATGATGAAACATCTTTTACCAAATGGTCCGTATTCCCGGGCCCTGAATCGGTGTGTGCCCGGTGTGCCCGTACTATAAAACGACGCTGATCTAAACATGAGGATATTCTCGGTGTTTCTGGAGGTTCAGGATTACACAGAACGACCCACGATTCAGAAAATATAAGGAGGGGGTTTGGGTAAATCTTTGATATAAAATTGATATTCAGCTTTACAATTTAGTTTAAATATGTTTAATTAAAAGTGACAAAAACATTAATAACGACAATAAAAGCATTGCTACTAGTGTATAATGAGCGATTGCTAATTTCATTCGTAGTTTCTTTGCCTGCGGTACTGTATCTAAAGGGTCCTTTAACAAATATACACGTATTCCATATACCAAATCTTCTAAATATTTTTCCCAATCGTGAGCTGCCATATCAAAATTAAACAATTGCTTATCCCTCGCATTTAGACTTTTCCATAGTTGTTGCGTGTTTGTATTTGAAAAGTTGAATGCAGATCGTGTAAAATAATTCAGTAAAAGTAGTTGTTTTATTACGTTTGAATATGTTTTTACAGCACTAAAATTCGTTTACAAAGTTAGAATGATAAAAAATTAAATTGTTATTAAAATATTCACAATAATAATGACTTACGCTTTTATTACGCTTACCTTTTTCACGATTTAATGCCAAAGCTAAATATTTATAATTATAAAATTAAATCGTGAAAGCTCACATTTTCATTACAACAGTTTATAATCAGTGAATACTTACAATGTTGATTTTCCTGTCAATTTATACCCAAAATCAATAATGTAGCCTTGACCTATGTGCAATATATAGTGTAGTACCATAAAAGTATAATAGTTTTTAGTAAATACTTTAAACCTGTGCCACTTTTTGTGCACCGAAGGAATTTTTCCATTTTGTTTTTCAAATATGCTATCACTTTTACCTGAAATTGTGCAATCGTTTTAGGTATTCAAAAATATGAATATGGTTTCTATACAAATGCTTATTGGGTTTTGTGTTTGATTAACATAGTTGTAAAATCCGTTGATCCTAAAATTCAAGTAATTATTCTACGTACACTTATACATTTAACCTTACCGGTTAACTTTGCTATACCAAGCGACAGTGATCATATTGTTTATAACGTAGTCAGCGGGAACAATGTCCAAGTTTCCTTTATAGTCAGTTTGAATTGAGTGAATCACCCCTAGTTCAATACCAACGAAAAGTCCTGTAACACCAGTAAAAGTATCTACCCATCCAGCAATTGGTTCTTTCGCTGTTGATACAACTGAAAAACGCTAATTTAAAAAAAAAGATCATAGTACAGCTCCACTGCTCTAATGTAATCAATTATATTACCATCTTGAGGTTTAAAAAATTATTACACTTGAAATTAAGGAAAACTTGATGGAGTGAAAGTTAAGCCAACTTTAGGAAACAGTTTGTGATACTTCGAACAATAATAAAGCGTACCTATTGAAGGTCTTACAATGGCGTAGCGCAATTGACCGGCATGTCGATAAATCAAATCTTCAGCAACTGCTTTGGTAAAGGTATATGTGTTGGGCCATTCACCTAAAAGACTATTCAACCCTAAAATGCTTAGTTCTAAGCATAATTTTACCTAGGAGTCATCTTTTCTAAGTGTGTTTCATCAGTTACATCCACAAGATCAAGTAAATCTTCAGCTTTCATTTTACTCTCATACCAAACTTCTGTAAAATTCTTCACCATTGGGAATGCAAAAGCAGTGGAAACATGCACAAACACTTTGGATTTTGGTCCTTGCTGAGCTAACTTTAATAAATCCCAAGTTGCTCTTACGTTTATATAAGCCGCCGCCCTTATCTTTTCATCAAATCTTATTGTCGCTGCAACATGGAAAATAAAATCCACTTCTGATATGATCACTTTTTGATCTTGTTCACTCAAACCCCAAATTTGGTTTAAATAAATCACCACACATAATGCAGACTTTTTGGATACAATGTTTAGAATATATTTTGATATCGTTAAAAATCTAAAAATACATATAGCAACCTTAACTTGAATTATGTTCTGGCTTACACATTTTTTGAAAAGAATATCAAGCCTTTTGGTATAATCCTGCTTTTTTGGTCGTACCAAAATGTAGATTTTCTTAATCCTGGGACATCCTCGCAATAGTTTCTCTAATAGTAGTTTGCCTAAAAATCCCGTTGCGCCGGTTATAAAAATTGTTGTATCGTTAATCGTTTGTTGGATTTCAGATTTTCCATCGTCATCAATTGCAAAATCTAACACCATATTTAATAGAATGAAAATACTACAAGACAATCTGTATATAAAGGTACATAAATAAATTACTCCATTGTGTGGTAATTTATATCTTTCACGTTAATCAAATTACTAAATAATTATAATTCAAAGTACGGTTTGCTCAACACAACTACTGCTTTATCTACATGCAACAACCCCGACAGAGTTATTGTACCCATTCATGTAATTTCCTGTATTTTTAAATCTCCTTTACATTAATGTTCTATAATTAGCTTTGGCCAAGATAATTTGTGGCTTATTGGTCTATTACTTTCGACTCTGAAGAAATTTCCTTAACTTTAGTATTTTTTTATGTTAATCAATTTTCTGCATTTTAAACAAAATATAATTCTGAATTAAAATATGCAAAACTCACCCGTACACAGTTCGTTTTCTAAGCTTGTTTATACCTTCTTATGCGCGAAGCATGCATAAGTAAAGTGCAACATACGTCAAAAAATTCGATCATGAGTTTTCAGGATTTTGAAGAACGTCTAGAATATTCGTGAATTCATTCCTGTGTGTGTGTGTGTGTGTGTGTGTGTGTGTGTGTGTGTGTGTGTGTGTGTGTGTGTGTGTGTGTCTGTGTGTGTGTCTGTGTGTGTGTCTGTGTGTGTGTGTGTGTGTGTGTGTGTGTCTGTGTGTGTGTGTGCTGTGTGTGTTGTGTGTTGTGTGTGTGTGTGTGTGTGTGTTGTGTGTGTGTGTGTGTGTGTGTGTGTGTGTGTGTGTGTGTGTGTGTGTGTGTGTGTGTGTGTGTGTGTGTATGTGTGTGTGTGTGTGTGTGTTGTGTGTGTGTTGTGTGTGTTTGTGTGTGTGTGTGTGTGTGTGTGTTGTGTGTCTGTGTTGTGTGTGTGTGTGTGTTTTGTGTTGTGTGTGTCTGTGTGTGTCTGTGTGTCTGTGTGTCTGTGTGTCTGTGTGTTGTGTGTCTGTGTGTGTGTGTGTCGTGTGTGTCTGTGTGTTGTGTTCTGTGTGTTCTGTGTGTCTGTGTGTCTGTGTGTGCTGTGTTGTTGTGTCTGTGTGTCTGTCTGTGTGTCTGTGTGTTTGTGTGTGTGTGTGTGTCTGTGTGTCTGTGTGTCTGGTGTCTGTGTATCTGTGTGTCTGTGTGTCTGTGTGTCTGTGTGTCTGTGTCTGTTGTGTGTCTGTGTGTGTCTGTGTTGTGTGCTGAGCTTGTCTGTGTATCTGTGCATTGTGTCTGTGTGACTGTACAGTGCGTGCGTTCGACCTGTGTGTACGTGTCTCTGTGTATTGGTGTTGGCGAGATGCAGGTGCTGTGTCTCGTTTTGAAGGCTGCCTGCTAGGTATGTATTTGTTTGTGTGTGAGCATGCACGCTTGTCTGTAGGTGTTGGGTAGGTAAGATTGGATACTTTTAGAACACAGCACAATGCATGGTCCCACATTATCAAGATCACCACATTCTCAAGGTCTCACCCGCCCAAGGTTACACAATATCTAGGTCATTTGTGTGTGCTACTTTCCCATGGCCCCACCGGCCCAGGGTTACGCAATGTCTAGGTCATTTGTGTCTGCTACTTTCGCAAGGCCCCACCTGCCCAAGGTTATGCACTATCTGGGTTATTTGTGTGAGCTACTTCCCCAAGTCCCACTTCACGAGTGTTACCACAGATTCATGTCGTAAAAATACATAGGTCACTAACACTTAACACATTCTCAAGGCTGTTTGCGCACCCTACCTACTCAGATTGCTATCTCACTTTTTCAAGGCTTGCTCATGTAATTTTTCGGTGATACCGCACTTAGAACAAAAATAAAAAAGGTAATGATATGTTAATATATTTATTTGTTGTGTGTACGGATTTAATCAGTTTGTTATTCAGATGTGTGGTTTTCTATAGGAATAAATCATTTTGATTTAGTACAAGTGCAAAAGATCGTTTCCACTTCTGTATCATTGCACCTGCGTGCATGTGGTGCAAGTAAATGAACGTACGTGCCGTGTGGTGATCATCGGAGATGTTTATACAAATTTTCATTGTTAGCTTTCGTCGTAGAGAGTGTTCTGGTTTGTCATCTTTGAGGCAGTTTAATGAAATTTAATTTTTATGACCTAGTTATTCTTTACTAAAAATTTTATAGTTGGCTTTATGTTTCCCAAACTGTTATATTAATAGCAGGCTTATGTTTACGTTTTAATTTTTCAAATTTGACAAAATTGTTTACTACATCTTTAACAATATTTAACAAACATTACTACTGACGAAGATAACTGTAAGTGTTATAAAAACGTTTAGAATGTATAATTTAAAGTACACCATTAAAAAACCCAAAAAAGATAAGTATTTTATATAAACATATAAACATATAAACATATAAACATATAAACATATAAACGTATAAACGTATAAACGTATAAACGTATAAACGTATAAACGTATAAACGTATAAACGTATAAACGTATAAACGTATAAACGTATGAACGTATGAACGTATGAACGTATGAACGTATGAACGTATGAACGTATGAACGTATGAACGTATGAACGTATGAACGTATGAACGTATAAACGTATAAACGTATAAACGTATAAACGTATAAACGTATAAACGTATAAACGTATAAACGTATAAACGTATAAACGTATGAACGTATGAACGTATGAACGTATGAACAAACGGTATGAACGTATGAACGTATGAACGTATGAACGTATGAACGTATGAACGTATGAACGTATGAACGTATGAACGTATGAACGTATGAACGTATGAACGTATGAACGTATGAACGTATGAACGTATGAACGTATGAACGTATGAACGTATGAACGTATGAACGTATGAACGTATGAACGTATGAACGTATAAAGGTATAAACGTATAAACGTATAAACATATAAACATATAAACATATAAACATATAAACATATAAACATATAAACATATAAACTTATAAACGTATAAACGTATAAACATATAAACATGTAATAAAATACTTATCGTTTTTGGGTTTTTTAATGGTGTATTTAAATTATACAATCTAAACGTTTCGATAACACTTACAGTTATCTTCGTCAGTAGTAATATTTGTAAAAATTGTTAAAGATGTAAACAATTTTGTCAAAGTTGAAAAATTAAAACATAAACATAAACATGATGTTTGTGTTTTATTAATAATTTTATTAATAATTTGTTAAATAATTTTTATTCAGTGAAATTAGATACGAAATGAATGGAATATTGGTAGATTTCGTGACGAAGGTTGGATTAACATCGACAATGGAAGGATTGGTATCATTGTCACCCAACGACCTCGTTCGTCATGAAATATTGAACATCAGACAAGAATTGGTTTTAATTCGCAGTAACATTGATATCGACGCAGTAATTTCGACTGTTGTAGATAAAGCAATAAAAGTTAACATAGATAAAATATGTTGGAAAGTTCCGCACATCATTCCAGCATTAGCGAAGGAATTGGCGTTAACGAAGTACATTGATAAAAATGTAAATACTCCAGTAGCATTTAAAAGTTGGGAAACACCGATAATAACATACGTTATTATCGGATTTCAGACGGGGCGAGAAAATAATGTTTCTCAAGATATGAGCAGATTCCATAAATGTGGACTAAAGATTAGGATATTCCTTAACACGGATCGTTATCCGTATGAAAATTTAAACATTAATTATGATAATAATTGCTTTGCTACATTGTATGAAATGTTTGCTAAATTCCAAATGTCATATTAATAAAGAGATGGTCAATCATGACTGGCACCTAATCAATTTACGGCAGTCGCACCATTGATAGTGGTAGACTGTTCAAATCAAATAGAGAAATTGCACTCTAAAACAGTAGTACTTCGTGTAGAATTCGAAACAGCAGTCAACATATCCGCGAATACGACAACACACTGTATTGTACTCCATGATCGCTTAATTACATATAAAGCGTTAACCAAAGCAGTAAGACAGCTGTAATACGATTCCCGTCATAGTCGACGTACAGGGGTTTAAAACTTCAAAAGTTTTTATACCGAAAGAACTCGCAATTTTCAATGGAACACAAGTCGCCCATTACCTGTTTAAATCACCGTATCCATGGCATGCAAAGCTGATCTAAAAACGAACATTTTGCACACTACTGTTTTATGACTATCTCCGTCAGCATTTCTTGAAT
This sequence comes from Vesta saturnalis, assembly GCA_036346205.1. NCBI lineage: Eukaryota > Metazoa > Arthropoda > Insecta > Coleoptera > Lampyridae > Vesta > Vesta saturnalis. The sequence goes on from JARFJB010002535.1 coordinate 132,718, forward strand.
AACGATTTTCTTAACACCTTTCGCGTTCTTAACCACTTGATCATCAGCAAGCTTTAGACAATAAGATAAAAGTATTGAATAACTTTCCCTGCATATTCATCTTTCATTCTTCCGACGACAGATGTATTTGTTGTAATACCATACAGACCGCATTGATAGTTGGATGTGTCATAATCATCAATATTATTCCGCATATGCGCATACACATCATCAGTTGTTATCTCGACAATTAAAGAATTTGTGTCTGTATAGAGCAACGTTACATTATTACCGCAATTACTGCGCAATATATCTTAAAAAATCGATACATTATAATTTTGGAAAGATCTAAAATACTAAATGCGACATTTACCGGTTTGTTATAAGTAACGACCTGTTTCGACAACTTCACTGAAAATAATTTGTCAGTAAATTGAATAAAATTATTAAATTGCGGTTTTGCGACGTACCGTCTTAGCCCCAAAAGACGACCGTTATTTTCCCAATGTGTTAATAACTTTATTATTATTCTTTTGTAGACATTCTCTATTGTTTTACCAAATACACCATTGTTCATGCATTTAAAGAACTCCTTTTCGAATTTGTTCGTGGCTTGATTTCGAAGAGCTGTATTAAGGTCTATGTAAGGTACCAGCCAAGGACTGTGACGAAACCGTAAAACTCTGTGAATGAGTAACAATTAACCCATGCTGTATATATTGTTTTAAATACCGGTAATGTATAACATAGTTGGTCTTATCACACGTTAGGAATTAATTTTTCCTCCTTGGAATATGGTGCGCAGACCTTTTCGGTACAAAAAGGATAATCATTGTGCTCATCATGAAGGTGATACGGATAGTGTTTATCAACCTATAGTACGAACCCGAAATCGTCATCATCATTAACCATTAATACATTGAATTGCCTAATTCCTCAGTTAACCACATAAATCCATCATGAGGGAGATATTGCCGATTACTCCATCTGTATAAATTCGTGGCATCTAAAAACTGTAGGGCGTTTAGGGTTATAATTTGGGACACACTCGTTGTTAGCAATACTTCTTTGCTTAACACAAGTACTCACTCCACCACAGAATACCTTTCTTAAAAAAGTGGTATATATCCGTATCTGTCAATAATTCTAACTCTACTTTAGTGCATTTCAACATGGCCTCCCACGCCAATCCAGGTATTGTAACATACTGCAGAGGTTCTAATCCGCACACGTCTATACATAGCCGCCTAAAGTTTTCGAACACGTCAGCCCACAGCAACACGTCTGATTTTAAATATATATCAGCATAATCCCCGAGTGTATTACACTTAAAGTGATCCCACACCAGTAGGACGCGACAGTATTATTCATCGGATATATTTTTTATCGCGCATTTTATCGTAGAATTTGTCATAGGAAGGTACAGTGACATCGTCTAATTTACTAAAATTGTTTACGTACGCGTAGGGGAAATTACGTTTCTTTCTAAGTTAGTCATTATCATCAGCAAACTATTTCCTTGTCTCTCTACATTGATCGTCTGATAAATTATGAGAAAGAGTATCTAAGATGCAGCCATGAACCTACAACTATCAACGAATCGCAAATTTATGTACTTCTTTCCCTAAGGCCACGACCGTTAATGAATTCTTCTACATAAATATGCTTACCGAGCATTATGTTTTTCACTATTAATAGGGAGTACGGAAGTTTCTTCAGTTTCATTCGCTAACTGTTTGATGAACAAGTGGACATCATAACCACTGAGATTATGGAAAAAAAACTGGTATAAATTTTTGTAACGATAGTTTAAATTGCAATTTGAATGTTGCTCACCACGATATATACCAGTGACATAAGAGTGATCTCGTCCTTTGGAATTTGTAAAATCATCCGTAAAAGGCTTGTCTCATATATAACAATTTCGACTTTGTTCATGTATCACCTGTTGTTCATCAGTCAGTGGTAACATTGGAAAACAGTTTTGAAATGTTCATTATATATCTGTTTTACATCACTCTCGATTCGTGTAATAAATACCTCCGAGGCATTAACCCCCTATAAAGTTCTAGTTTGGACCAAGCATCGTTTACATCACACTTAATATAATAACTGAATGAGTATTGTTCATGTTTACACGTTTTTACCGTGAACGATTGTTCGGGATCGAGTTCAGCCGTATGTATCGGTACTAATAGAGCGTCAAAATCTGCAAATATTACGAATGGTAGAAACATCTGTTTTTGATAGTTCCGAAACGCATAGAACTCCCCGGTTTCCTTGTATCACGATAGGTAATTCAGTGTATACGAAATTACTGTCATGTGACACGTGTCGAGTTAATTGCTCCTCCGTTCTAAAGTAATGAATACATGAATCACAAAAATATTTTGCCCCATTACGTCGACTTATATGGTTGTTAAGTAAACGAGAAAATTTTTTTATCTATACATAATGATGATTATCCGTTTGGTTACTGACTAATAGTAATAAATTAACATGAATAGGTTTTTTAGCTCTGGTATAGTAGCGAGGACCCACTTCCTCAGGAATACGCTGACCATCACGATACGTATCATCCAGTCCATAAACATTGATGGAGATATTGTTAGACTCAAACTTGAGATGTTAGTCAGCGCAACAGGAAATTCTACACCATTCCAGTTGAATAACGTCCTGAAATCAGGGTAAGAAGTCGTCCGTTGTGGTAACCCCTTCGGTGTCATTAATGCTGATACAATAGCCCACGCAAAGCAGCAATTATCACTATTCTTCACATTCACTGTGGCGTGTTTATGCGCAATTTCAGCCGGGACAATCATATAGGATGAACCCGTAGTGTGAGAAAATTTCAACATGTTTACCTCTAAATATACGAAATGCACCGGCGACCACCCTACAAACAACGTATATTAATAATATATTACTCTGCTACTCATGACTCACACTTACCAGAATCTTTATGCTGAAATTCTGATTGCTTGGCATCCAATATTTTCACTACTCTTTGAAAATACTCTTCCAACACCATCCCGACACCCAATATATCATATTTCGCTTGAAAGGACTTTAATTCAGTACTTTCTCTACTGTTCAGAAAGTACAACCCAAACAACTCAACATTTCATTTCAAGGAGAAGTGTTTGTGCAACTGAATTTGTATTAGTTTCAAAACATTCACTTTAACGTCACCCATAAACGTCTGAACATCCGTTTGAGTATTGCATGGTGATAGCCTGTACGAAACAACGCGTTGTTTAAAGGCATTGCGAATCACTTCAACCCCAGTATCAACGAGTACACACACACACACACACACACACACACACACACACATGATTTGTGTCCATTGCTTCTAAGGTGCCCTTGGTAAGAATATCGTGGCACATCATTGGAACAATCAGTGCAGTTCACAATTTCAACACTTTTGTTACTTTTCGTTTGTACTGGTTCGTTGCATTGGTCTGACTTACGCTTCCTTGAGTTGTTCAAACCCGATGGTCCTGGTTTTGCAAAATAATAATCAGCATGCCTGTGTTGTGCATTGTTATTTAAGTTGTTTAACCCTGATGGTCCAGGTTGTGCAAGACGATCAGCAACGTGACTATGTTCCGTTCTGTTGGCATCGGAAGTACTTGGTTGTGTCACATTGGTATGCGCGGCACGGTTTTACGGTACAGCCTGCTGCATCTCTGAAGGTGGTGTGGTTGGTATCCTTATCCAACACACCGTTTTTTGATGTCGCAGCAGAGTCTTTTCTTGAAAAGTTCTTCAGATATTCACATTGAAACATTTTGTTGCGATCTGTAACAGAGAAACTGTATAAACAATGTATAAATAAACAGGTAGAGTTACGTGTTTTGTTATGATTTCCTTTTGTAACTCTTCATTGGTTTTTAATCATTTATTACTATCATGTATTACAACTGTTAAAAAAAGAAATCATATCCAGCGATGCGAACGAGGACGCAACGTAACATATTACCAGGAATAGGATAATATGTATGATGGATATATCAGGTTGAGGGGTAGATTAGTGTACAGACAAGGAAACAATAGCAATGATAGTCGGGATAGAGTGTTGCTGAGCACACATATTCTACCCAGTATTGTATCTTACCCTGCCATGTGCTTTGGGATGGAAGCAAGGTATTACCCCCAACTGCTCTCCAGAAACTCCGCATCGCAAGTAGGGCTCAATACACTCTGCGGAGAAGATTCTACGTTTTCCCCTATATCCCCCACCGGTAATTGCGCAGGTAAGTATTGTATGGGTGCTCCAGGACTTCTAGATAATGCTAAGTCATTTAGAGACCATTCATTATCTATAAAATCAGCAGCACACACCGGACTGAGGATTCTCTCTGATAACTCCTCCACTTGCTCGACTTGTATCGAATACTTCATAGAACTCCACTGCTCAATAAACTCTGCGATACGAGTAGGGCTCATGACAATCTCAGAAATGTGCTCCTTGACCTCTCCTCCTGCCGTAAAACTACTGTACGACCACTACTCCATAAATTCTACGGTAGAAGCAGGGCTCAGCAAACCTTCTAATGGATTCCCTACTAATCTGCCCTCTGCGTATGTTGCAGATGGTGGACGACTGCTCATCTACAACGCATGCAGGTGTCAGAGTAGTATGAGATTCCTCTCTTCGCAGCACCGGCTGCGCTACAGAGCTTGACGATGAATGATCTTCCGCAATTGCAAACCATTTGTCCCCAAAGTCTGAAATGCAGCCAGGAATTAAGACATGGTACAATACCACCTGATTTTCTCTCACGGATGACTGTATCCCATCATACGGCTTACGTACAGGTTGTAGAGTGAGTAGTATTTCGCCCACGTCTGCCTGTTCGTACTTGCGTGATAATACCACGTCTAAATCCTCCGCTGGAGGTGGTCTATCCAAAAACCGCAATGCTACTTCATAGTCATCCTGGTCGAAATAGTGTCCGTTCTCTACTAGCTCACCGGCAGCACCAACTTCACGGAGTAGCTCCATCACATCCTGTGCGTGATCCGTATGAGGTCGGTCTCCAAGTAACCTCATCAGGATGGGAATGTCATCCCGCGGTAGTATCACAACGTGGCTTATGATCTTCACTCGTCTACCCGCCGCTAGGGGACGATCATAAGCTACGCATGATCGTGACGTACCTAAAAAGCAAAAGAACGTAAATTACCCATTTGTTGCAGTAATACATGAAAGCGTTTTCTTACCTATATTTACGGCTGACACAGTGTTGTCCACTACGGCAGCGGCTACAATTGAGTTTACTGAATCTAAAAGCGATTACTATTATTAGTGTAGAAAAGATAAAAGTACACAAAAATTACTTTTGAAAATATTTTAAAAGTCCTTAAAGAATTTATTGAAAATTGAAAGATGTCCTCTAAATATGCATGAGAAACGTTGTTTTTAGTGGTATATTTAGCGAAACGAAAACAGTAGAAATGATTTGTACAACTGATTCTATAGTTGGCAATACTAAACTTACGATGACTTCAATAACTAGTTACCCATCATCTCCCCAGGTAAAACCACCAAATCTTGTTTTTTAATTTTTTTTTTTTTCCACTATTAATGCATTTCTAACGTTTTATTTCTTTTTTTTAGGTTGCTGTTTGCTCACGCTCTCCCTCGCCTGAGGCAATTGTGTATCCATTCGTATTTACCCCGCTTGCCTCTTCAACTCCGCTTCCCGACCTCCCGCCTGAGGTGCTGTATATCCCTTCCCCTGCATTCCCTCCAATTGCCGTGGGCCTCCCGACAACTCGCACGCCTCAGGTTTCCTCACCCTATTCCCATGAGGCACTGTATATCCCTCCTTCTGCGTCCTCTCCGATTGACGTGGCCGCCCAATCCGGCGACGACAAAATTTACGAACTGACAACCGTAGCCCTGGACTCTCTACAAGACTGCCATCTTGATGCGGATACAATAATACTAGCCCTAACCAATGCCGAAGTCATCACTGTCAGTGACGGGGACCACAACAGTATCTCTTGACCTAGACAATCACACCCATGATAGTGATCACTTCGTCAGCATATCTTCCTGTGTTGAGGGAGTATGTTCCTCCTGTGCTGGGAACGATTACCTCAACACTGGTGAGTACGACTCAGACGTAGGCATGGACCCTGCCTACAGTTATAATTAAGACGACTACGACAACGACGCGTTACGCCAATAACGACTACTTCGTGAAACACATACTGAGTTTTGTAACGAAATCATCGTTGAAGAGAGTAGCGATGAGGACAACTTTATGGACACTCTCACAAACAACATGCAACGACTGGAACGAAGCGCTCAAGACTTCTTGGACGTACTAAAACAACTTAGCACACAGAAACAAATACATAACAGCATACAGGACGAGGACAATGACAGTGGCAGGGCTCCAGACGCCGCTCCGGAGGTCCAGGATCACGAAAATGACGCAAACGCTGATGACGACATTCACGATAACGAAGAAATTGACGATGACTGGTTTTGCGCTACACATATTCCTATCACTACTGACTTCACTATGCTTCCTCCCTTTTACAACGTGATGTGGGCGATGCCGTCGGGAGACAGTGCTGCTCAAGACAATTCCGCGTTTCTCATTATCACTGGGTGGTACTGACTCTTCTACGCAGATCGCATAATCACATGGGACCGTCTCACATTCACGGTATGTATTCTCTTTATACTACTTTTTTAATATTTATTTCTTTCGTTACAGCTGACAACCATAGTACCGTTTATCTGGAATTAGGATGTCGTGATTGCGGAAAGGTCTCTATAAGAGGAGCACGACCGGACCCACACTAGGCTTGTAACAGTGTACCTTGACTGGCATAGTGTTATAACCCTAGCTACACTAAGTGGGTATGATCACGCCATTGTACATCTGGAGATGATACTGGAAACTGTCGAAGAGATTGCCGGACTTTTTATGAACTCATCCGAGTTCGTAATGCAGCTCTTCGACAATTGCTCTTTCCAAGTAATCGAGACAGGCATAGTAAGTATAACTGACACAGTTCTCCTTCTACTTATGAGTTATTTCCAGAAAAACGTCGCCCCCAATAGTGAGACCACAGACCAGACAGACCGACACTAACTGACTGAGCGCGGCGACTACCATACAGACAACCAGACAGACAGACAGACAGGTACACACCACACGGTGTATATGTTCAAATATACCAATAACGCTACTATGGTATACCATCATGTACCGCCGATGAACATCTGCTAGTCCTCTCGAGGAGCATCTTCAGACGATACGGTTGAAGGCTTCATGTGTCGAGTTCGAATTAACTGATGGCAACCATCGAACACTCCGCTACAGGAGCATCTCCGATGGGCACCACACTGCATGTACGCTTAATTACTTACACCACGTCCACGCAGGTGTAATGATACAGAACTACTAAGTCAAAATGTTTTATTTCTATAGAAAATCATATATCTGAATAATGAACTGATTAATCTTGTACATACAACAAATAAATATATTAACATATCACTATCTTTTTTCTACTTTTATTCTAAGTGTGGTATCAGAGAAAAATTACATGAGCAAGTCTTGAAAAAGTGAGATAGCTACCTGAGTGTGGGACCTTGGAGTTGTGGTGTGTTCCAAAAGTCTCCAATCTTACCTACTGTATCGAAAACCATGTAGGAGAGTGTGTCCATGTGTGCGTATGGGAGGGTACATGAGTTACGCTGAACGGTGTGTGTGTGTGTGTGTGTGTGTGTGTGTGTGTGTGTGTGTGTGTGTGTGTGTGTGTGTGTGTGTGTGTGTGTGTGTGTGTGTGTGTGTGTGTGTGTGTGTGTGTGTGTGTGTGTGTGTGTGTGTGTGTGTGTGTGTGTGTGTGTGTGTTTGTGTGTGTGTTTTATGTGTGTGTATATATATATATTGTTTTGTTTTTTGTTTGTGTTAAAATATATAGATTTTATATTATAATGTTGTGTAGTGTTTATTAAATATATATGTTGTATTATATATAATATTTAAATATTATATATATTTATATATTTATATATATAAATATATTATATGTGTATATAATATTATTATGTATTTTTATATGTATGTTGTATTTGTGTTATTGTGTGTGTTGTTATATTTATTGTATTTATATAATATTTATGTTTTTTAGTTTTTGTTATATATATATATTATATATTATATATATTATATTGTGATATATATTATATTTATATGTATGTTATTATTTGTGTTATATAGTGTGTGTGTAAATAAGTATAGTATATGTTTATTTATATATGTGTGTATTTTGTATTGTATATTTATATATTTTTGTTTATATATATATATTTATTTATATGTGTGTGTTGTGTTTGTATTGTTTATATTATTGTTGTGTTTTTTTATTTATAATATATTTATATATATATATTATTATTATATATATTTTTATATTTGTGTGTATATTTTTTTGTAAATATATTATATTATTATATATATTTATTATATATAATATGTGTGTTATTTTTTTTATAGTGTGTTTTATATTTATTATATATATATTTATATATATATATATATATATATATATATTTATATGTGTATGTTATTTGTGTATATATAATATTATGTGTTTTTATATTTTAATTTATTTGAATTTGTATTATTGTTGTATATGTAATATATCATTATTTATATATTGTGTTATTTGCGTTGTCTTTGTTGTCGTTCTTCTGTGTTATTATTTCGTATTGTTGTCTTTTTTGTTCTGTTTTGTGCATTTTTTGTTTTTTTGTTTGTGTGTGTGTTTTGTGTGTGCTTTTTTTTATTGTGTGCGTATTGTTTGTGCGTGTGCTGTGCGTGTCGTGTTTCTTTGTGTGTGCTGTGTCTTTGTGTGTTGTGTGTTGTATTGTGTGTGTGTGTATTGTTTTGTGTGTGTGTGTGTGTGTGTGTGTGTGTGTGTGTGTGTGTGTGTGTGTGTGTGTGTGTGTTTATTATCTGTCGTCTGTGTCAAGGTTGTAACAAAAATGTCTAAAATTGTAATTTTTTTATTTAATTTGGATTAAATTTTGCATTTTTAACCTTACTCTTATACAATTATATATATATACCTTGAAGAATTTTTGGTTGCCGATACTTTGATACAAAACATATTTGATTAATATAAAAGTTTTTTCAACAATTCATTTTCTCTTACATTTTAATTTTACATTTGGCAATTCAAAATTTCTAATCTCTTTCACTTGAACACACATTTGAATAGTTTATAGATACACTTTTCCTTTTTACATAATAGTTTATTTTATTGAATTCACTTTTGTGTTTGGTTGTCAAAGCATTCCTAAATAAGTTTCTGAATTAATTTCCAATCTTCGCTAGAAAAATCATTAAAAAGGAATTGTTTCACAGTTCTAAGAGTATACCATATATACTTGTATATGTTGTAACTTGCCCAGAAATTCCATGTTCATACTTTAGTTCTTTTCCTAGAAGAATAACTTAAGTAGAATATCATCGTAGAAATCAACAAAAAAGGTGAGACGGTTTTAATCATAATTGCCACACGTGTAACCTTCGTTCCTTTATACTTCTTCCCTTAATACAACAATAAGAAAAATGACTAGAATAACTCCTTGCTTTCACCAAACTATAATTTACCTCTAGCCTTACCTGAAATTCCTTTTCCCACTCCCTTTTTCTTTGTTTGCAATCTATAACTATAATTGTAAACAATATATTTCATTCGATTTTTAATTTAATTGTTGTGTAAATCGTTCATTTAACGACGACCGTTTTTTTAATTTTTAATTTGGTAATTGATTAAATTTTATTATCTTAATGTTCTCTTTCAAATTTCTTAAATTAATTTTTTGTTAGGACAGTATTCGGAATTTAAATTATCATTTAGCATATTAACCTTTTACGATTAGAAAAAAACCTGCTTTACCTTAGGAAGGCCTTTCCAAATTAAACAGGTTCTTTTTTATCTAAAATTATATTTATTATAAAAGTATCCTTTCGTACTTTTAACGTTTTACGAAATAATTTTGTCTAAACTGTATTGTGGATATTTTTTTCCTATTTTGTTTTCTTTCAATTTTTAAATTAACGAACGCATCTACGTTATACACTTATAAATTTATTTTTATTTAATTGCGTACTTACCTCATTTTGGACGTTAATCGCCAATTTATTTGTCTTTTGTTAGAATTCATTTATTTTTGAAACACGTTTTATTTTTATATGTATTCTATCGATGTGCTTTAATAATTATAGGTTTTGTTTTATACCACAACAATCTTTTCTTTTTCCATATCAGTTTCTCCTGCCTCTTTTCCTACGGTTACGTACTCGCATCTTTCTGATATCCAGGAGCTGGGATAACGGTGAGCTCTTCTTCTGTGGAGCGGCTCCTAGCGTCGTTTTTATCGTTATCCGAACTTTCTTGACCCCGTACGAACCGTCTGAGGCGGGCGATTCCTTACATCAGAAGTTGAGTAGTTACCCATCTGCTTTATCTCTTTATTTTTTCTCCGCTTCTCGTTTCTGCTTGTGTGTATGTGTGTCCATGCGTCCGTGCGTCTGTGTCCGTGTAAATATGTGTATGTGTATGTGCGTGCGTGCGGAGGAGAGGGCATGACTGCGTGCGTGGGTGTGTGCGTGGGTGGGAGGGTGAGTGTGTAGGTACGTAAGTGCGTTTATGCGAGTGCGTGTGGATGTATGTGTGTGTGTACGTGCGCGTGTGTGTCTGAGTGTCTGTAATCCTTTAGGTCGGTGACCGTGCGTCCTCATCCGTGTATGTATGTGTTTGTGTGCCAGTGCATCTGTGTGCCAGTGCGCCTGAGCGTTTGTGTACCTAAGCGTGTGCGCGCGCGCGTGTCTATGTGACCCCGCCTACTGGTTTCTGATTGGTCCATAAATAGCATTCTAACACTAGGCCGTCCATGCCAACTCAAGTCATAAGACAGCAAAAGCTGTCCATGTGTCATACTTACATTGCACGGCTAACCTTTCCCCAATTGATATAGCGGAAATTAAAATATAAAAGGTTTATTATTATATGCGAATCAATAACTGCAAAGTTTAAATCCACAAATAAGTGCCTACGTAATGTTATTAATTTAAAAAATAGCGTAACACTCATACCTTTACCTAATTAACTAAACAGATGAGCTGAGATCGAGTATAACAGCTGACGCTATTGTAAAGTTGGTTTATAACGTGATCATATAAGGATAATAATACATTAAAATCTTCAATGTACTTTTTGTGTTATTTTTCAATAATGCACCTAATTTTAAACACGTTAGAAGCGATATAATGCCCTAGAGCATTATGAAATTAAACAGAATGCATTTAAAAATTATTATTAATTTTATTAAATACATAAATAAAAAGTTTAACTCGAGTAGGATTTAAACCTACGACCTGTACTTTGCTAGAGTACCGCGCTAACCAACTACGCCATCAAGGTTCAAGCCTCAATCGATGTAAATTTTGTCTTTATGTATGTAGAACATAAAGACAAAATTTAGATTGATCTGATAAATGATGGAATAATCAAGTTTTTGTGTAATACTTGTTTTTCCACATTTCTGCTGTGGTAAACAAAAATTGACAAATGTCTTATTGAAAATGATTAAACGCTCGGGGTAATTTGATTTTGCCTTCTGTCTATGAATGAATTATCAAAACCTGCAACTTGAAGTTTGTTTCGCTAAAGATACAGCAATTACCTTATCAGTAATTGTTATTTTTGTACTGAAGATGTATAACAGGATTTTTTGGCTGCTAACGGTATACACGAAGAGTTTGATTGACAATTATTCTAAGTTAGTGATTTAACTATAACATCTTACGCAATTGCATTGCATCTCTAGCTAATTTGAATTACGATAGCTAATGCCCAGATATATACTTGTTCGTAAAATATGTATGGAATTTATTATTGTTTACATCCAGTTACGAAATCGAACATTCACGTTTTGTATAACGACAACGTAATTAACTGATTATGTAATCCTCATTAACTGTTTCATTATTATTATACAGAATTTAACACCGTATTTAAAATCAATTGTATATTTTATATTTATCTTGATTATCTTTTTAATATAAAAAATGAGTCCATTGTTTTCTTCAAACAATAGAAGACTACATTGAACAGTTGAATAACCATGCATTAATCGTGACAGGTATAAATTTTGATATACATGTATTCTTTCGGGAAAACTAATGTGGTCTTAATTGTTTATTTTAAAAAGTAGTTAAGTATGTGTATATACGCTGTATAAATACTTAAATAACCAGTTCTCCAACAAATAGTTGTTATTAGAATACCAGAAAGTATGACTATTGTTTTTAATATATATATATATATATATATATATATATATATATATATATATATATATATATATATATATATATATATATATATATTACTTGATATTGTTCAAAAAAATACTTTTAAAGGTTTTAAAGTATTATTATCCTTATAGGTTGACGTCATAAACCAACTTTGCAATAGCGCCAGCTATTATTCTATAGACTCGATCGCAACTCATTTGTTTAGTTAACTAGATAAAGATATGAGTGTTTTGCTATTTTTTAAATTAATAACATTATGCGGGCAAATATTTGTGGATTTAAACTTTGCAGTTATGGACTCACCTGTAATAAACTATTAAAACCTTTTATCTTTTTATTTCCGCTATATCAACTGGGGAAAAGGAGCCCGTGCAATGTAAGCATGACTCCAGTTTTTTAGTTTAGTTTTTACTTTTGGGCCAATCGATTTGAAGAAATTTGCAATTTAAGCCCATGTCAGGTACGTTTGTTAAATCTCATAAAATGTGAAAGCACCAACAGCACTTCTTTTGTCTAGGTTTTAACTCAAATACGTAATTTCTCTCATCGTTATGTAAACTAAAAGCACAAATACTAAAACACATAAACATTGTGCAATAACCAAAAATATAGAGAACAAGTGAAGGCGCATATTCTATCCCATGACACGGCGGGTATAAAAAACAATCATAAATACGTATTTGTAACAGCAGTACAAAAATTCAAAACATTCCGGACGTGATTAAAAAAATAAGCAATGTGCAGCTTAAGATCGATGTAAGCGGTCAGTTCCTATTTAATGTTATACAACTTCTATAAATTATACACAACCACAACTACTGTCATAAGATTTTGTTTTATTAGCTGTAAGGATAAAAATAAATAGACCAAATCCGTAAAAATAAATAATTAAATATAGAAATATTAAATTAAATAAACAAACAACTAACTCTAACTCGGGAATCTAAATTAAAAATAATTAAACCATTTGGTCGCAAATAAATAACAGCAAGTCCGGTAAGTAGCATGAGAACCAAAAATTACGTTGGGAACAATCTAACTGAAGCATAATGTGATTGAAAACTACGTAATTAAACGAAAAGAAATTGTGTGTGTGTGTGTGTGTGTGTGTGTGTGTGTGTGTGTGTGTGTGTGTGTATGTGTATATATAATATATATATATATATATATATATATATATATATATATATATATATATATATATATATACCGGTGTAAATCAAATAACCCTGTAACTTTTAAACGAGTCGTTAGATTTTGTACAAATTTTGGTAGTTTATATTAGTGCCACTTTGGGATTTTTTTACATAAAATAAACAATATGGCCGACTTTTCTCCGAAAATGACGTAAAAGCTAAAAATTTAAATAAACACCCTGAATATTTTTACATATTTGGATTCCAGGGCTTGAAATACATACAGTTCATCTGCCAAAAATGTCAACTCAAACGCCATTTTACTTTGACAGAGTCGGCTTCAGGAGCATGTTGTGTTATTAAAAATTAGAAAACTAAAAACTACTGCTTTATTTAGGAACTACGGAAATTACTATGCAAAAATTAATTATTAGGAAAAATAATATTGTGGGGGTAATTTTACGTCAATAACTTAGATGACGTCGTAATGATCTAAACTTAAAAATTAAGAAAAAAAATTAAAATGGCGCCTGAGTTGACATTTGAAAGATAAACTATATGTATTTGAAGTCCTAGAATCCAAATATGTAAAAATATACAGGGTGTACCATTTAAATTTTCAGTTTTTACGTCATTTCCGGTGAAACCGGAAGTCAACGATATTGTTTTTTTAATGTAAAAATTCCCAAACTAGCACTAATATAACCTACCAAAATTTGAACAAAATCTCACCACCCGTTCAAAAGCTACAGGGGTGGCCCCTATTCGATTTACGCCCGGTATATATATATATATATATATATATATATATATATATATATATATATATATATATATATATATATATATATATACATATGGGATATCCCAAAATTGCTGGGACACAGAGCTACCACGTGTAGTAGAGGTCAAAATAAGTCGATTGGACCCAATTTATTTATATTCCAAAATGGACCGTTTCCCGTGAGAAGAGTTCAAAGTTTACATAAAAAAACACATTTTTATACGCTGTTCAGAAATGAGTAAAACAAATTGAATGAAATTTGACAAAAGTGCATTTTAGAGGATTATTATCGTTTCGATAATAAAAAGCTGTAGAAGGGTTAAAACCACCCTCGTCCCCTGATATTTTTTTCAGAACTTTCTTAGGGGTGGTAATATGGTTCTCAATTTTTTTTAGCAAGAAGACTGATTAATTATCTTCATTTTGTTCGTATTCCGCATAGTTTCGAAGTAAAAAAATATTTTCTTAAATACTGCTAACAGATATTCCTAGTATAAGTTTAATAAAATTGTAATGCAAAATTTAGTTGACAGTAGATACAAAAACAACACAAGTCGTGATTTTGACAGGAAACAAATTCATAATCATTCCAGTTTGTTGTTGACTGAAATGTTCCAATAATTTCTTCAATTTTGTTATTATCGCGAGTATCATCACTTATTATTTAATTGTTGTTAGTTTAACTGCTATCAAATATGGATTTCTCTTTTAATGAGCAGACCGACATAATCTTACTCCTTGGATTCTGTTAAGGAACGCCCGCGTATATCAAGAGAGGTATCCGAACCGGAGAATTCCGATTCATAAAACTTTTGCCCGAATCGAGAGAAGTCTTCGAGAATCAGGGAAGTTGGAACCAGTGAGAATTAACGCTGGAAGACCCCGAGCCCGAAGACCTAATGCGGAACAAGCTGTTCTTGAAATAATCGATGATAATCCTGAGACCAGTACCAGATCTTGACCACGGATCACGTTTAAATTTTTCAGAAATTGTTCGGGGGCGCAGAATACTTAACAACAAGTTTCACTCTAACATCTTGTCTACTGATGAGTCTTGTTACGCACGTCGTGGCATGACGAACGTGCACAATGAGCATATTTATGCTGATGAAAACCCACATGATATTAAAGCTAGACGCTATCAACGAGAATTTAAAATTAATATTTGGATTGGATTTATCGGCAATTTTTTGTTGGGCCGATTCGATTACCAGATCGTCTAAATGTTGCCAGTTACCTTGGTTTCCTTCAAGAAATTTTGCAAGATTTATTAGGCGACCTGCCTATTAATCTCTTCGAAACATGTTCTTCATGCACGACGTTGCACCACCTCACTTTGCAAGTGCAGTAAAAGAATATCTAAACGAACAATTTCCTGGTAGATGGATTGGTAGGGAACAAGAAGCACATATTCAATGGCCTCCGCGGTCTGCAGATTTAAATCCCTACGACTTCTTTATCTGGGGAGCGTTAAAAACAAAGGTGCACGAGGTTCAAATTAATTCTTCCGAACAGCTGTGGAACAGAATCCAAAATGGGGTATATGCACTACGAGAAAACGACGATGTCCTAAGAAGGGTGCATTTCAATTTTTTACGTCGAATTGACATTTGTATTGATGAAAGTGGCCATCATATTGAACATTTATTATAAAAAAACGTTTTTCCTTTGTTTCCACTGGTAACTAAATTTTGTATTACAATTTTATTAAACTTGCAATAAGAGAACCGTATTACCACCCCTAAGAAAGTTCTGAAAGAAATATCAGGGGATGAGGGTGGTTTTAACCCTTCTACAATTCCTTTTGGGTTTCTTTGATTATCGAATGGAGAGTAATCCTATAAAATGCAAGTTTGTCAAATTTCATTCAATTTGTTTCACTCTTCTCTGAACAGCGTACAAAAATGTGTTTTTCTATGTAAATTTTGAACCCTTCTCAAGGGCAAACGGTACATTTTGGTATATAAATGAATTAGGTCCAATCGACTTATTTTGACCTCTACTACACGTGGTTGTTCTGTGTCCCAGCAATTTTGGGACACCCTGTATGTATGTACAGGGTGGCCAACTAACAATGCGAGGTACTGTATCTGGAAAACTATACATCATAGAGGCTTGCGTAAAAAAAAGTTATTACTAAAACTGCCAATACAAAACCTGGAAAATATTTTCATGTTTCCGAAATGGCTGCTAGGGGGCGTAACTGCAATCTTGAATCTAAAAAAGTAATGTTTCTGTGAATTCTACTACATTAACCTAATAAAAAAATAACTGATCTTTGAAGTCGAGGATAATCTGAACTTTTTTTGTTTGGCACTTTTTGACGTATCTATAAAAACATAGTGGTGGGGGGTATTCAAAGGTTTCCTTAAATAACCCCCCGTATTTTCGAAACGGCTAATTCGATTTTAACAAACTTGGGTGCGATGAAAAGAGCTATTCTTGGGCTACAAACGTTATAATATTTGAAGTTTTGTTAGTTTCACATGTCGCTAGAGTGCTTTGTTCGACATTCCGGCAGAAACGGTTAATTTCCGCAAAAAAATTAAATGCATTGATATGACTTTTTTTCATGAACAAGTAGCTAAATAATGCATAAACAAGCTCGCGAAAACCGCATCTCGATATCTTGTTCCTAAAATAAAATATCGGCCAAAGAAAGTTTTATACGAAAATCCCTTAAATTTTTATTTTTTTTAACTATATTTTTCTGGAATTGTTTCTATTATGTAAGTTGTGGCCCTAAAAAGGACCGATTTAAAGGAGGAAGGTTTTTAATGCCCCCGTAAATGCTCGAAATGCTGACCATCACTCTGTGCATTGCTGAGGCCTCTTATGGGTAGACAAAACTGCTCTCGGTATGTTACGTATTGCATTACGAATCTGGTTTTTCATATCTTCTCTAGTAGTAGGTTGAGTCCGAAACACGATGTCCTTTAAGCGCCCCCATAAATAAAAATCGAGGCAAGTTGAGTCTGGCGATCGCGGAGGCCATGGAAACAAACTTCCTCTTCCAATCCACCGCTGTTGAAATGCTGCATTAATATGCTCTCGCACATTAATTACAAAATGTGCTGGGCAACTATCCAACTGCAAAAACAATTTTTGCCTTGGCACATATTCCAACAACAACGGTAATTGATTGGCCAAAAAGTCAAGAAATACATTGCCATTTACGCCTCCTAGCGGCCATTTCAGAAACATGAAAATATTTTCCAGGTTTTTGTATTGGCCGTTTTAGTAATAACTTTTTTTTGCGCAATCCTCTACGATGGATAGTTTCCCAGATACCGTACCTCGCATTCTTAGTTGGCCACCCTGTATATATATATATATATATATATATATATATATATATATATATATATATATATACACAGTAAGTATATAATCCGTTATTTATCTCTTTCTTGACTGTCTATATTTTTACTTCTTACTTTCTTACGTGTCGGAGAAGCAGACAAATAACTATCCGTTAGTAAGACGATACCTTTAATAGAAAATGCTGCATTGTCCGGGGCACGATTTGGCTAGTAACCGGTCTGGCCGCTATGGTATTACTCAAGAGAACAATACAGTTGCCTCGGATCGGCCGCCTACAAGGGGCGGTCAAGGTTGAAACACACAGGCCCCGTTGCCGAGGACTGTGCAAAGAATGAATGGCGAGTCGGTACATAGGCATAATAAAGAATTTGAAATTGAGAATGTAATGTACTAAAGGCGGCTTGATATTCTGTGTGTATCGGAAACAAAGTACAAAGGAAAGGATGCAGTGGAGATGGCAGCCTAGCACTATGGTTAGGAGTTGAGACTGAAGTGCATGGCGCAAAAAGAATTGAGGTGATCGTAAGTGAAAGAGCGAAAAGATCTGTTAGGCAGTACGAATTGGTATCTCCTAGCGCAATGTGGCTTCGAAGAATTTCTGTTATTCCATGCTATCCACCGGTGAATGAAGAAAGAGACCAAGAGTGTGAGAACTTCGGGAATGATTATGGGTGGGTGTACAGAGAGAACATGTTGAACGTGTTCAAGCAAAGTTCGGACACCAAAGAGTAAATGAGAATGGTGAACGCCTGGTGAACATCTACGTGGAGAGAAGCCTGTTAGTATCTAATACGTGGTTTAAACATAAAAATGTATACATGGTAAGGAAGTGAATCTAAAGGTATGATTGACTTGATAGTGTATGTTGAACTACTTAGAAATCTGGTGAGAGACACAAAAGCAATGCACGGATCAGAGTCACTTTTTGGTTGTATCGAGATTGTGTTCAGGGCAACAGTGGATCTGGAGAAGGAAAGCAAACGTAGTGCGAATATCCAGAATTAGGGCAGACAAACTAGATTATGGTGTGAGAATAAAGTACGTAGATGCTGTGAGTAAACAGTTGAATGTGAATGAAATAGTGTAGAACAAACAATTAAAAGATACTTACGTTGAAAGTGCGTGGATAAGCCTGAAAAACTGTGATGTCAATCGTGCCTTGCGGATATGTGGAAGAGCACTTGTAGGTGGACAGAAAAAATGTGCTTGGTGAAATGAATCTGTTAAAAAGGCAGGTACATGGCAATGATTACTGACAAAAATGAGACTGAGAAAAAGCAATTGTTTGAGGCGTACAGATTAAGAAACAAAGAAGCGAAGGAGGCAGTGAGAATAAGTAAAGAGGAAGTGATGGCTGTGAAAGGAAAGAAAATGCAGAATGATTTTGAGGGAAACAAAAAACTCTTCTGGAAATGGGTCAAAAATACAAAACGTGGCCCAAACCAGAACGCTGCAGAAGTGATGAATACGAGCAACGAAATAGTATGGGACGATTGTGAGGTAATGCTGGCAAGATTATTTCGAAAAGCTGTACAGTAGTGTGGAAAATAGGACTGCAGGGTTAAATAAAGAGAATGTAGAAGGGTGAATGAAACTTAGGATATTGGGATAAATGAGGTAGAGAAAACGGTAGGAAGGTTGAAAAACGGCAAGGGAGCAGGTGTGGATGAAATCACTGATGAAATGCTAAAGTATGAGGGTGCTAAGCTTATACGAAGATTGTGTGAATTATTTAATGTATGCTTTAGGTGTGGAAAGGTACTGAGTGGATGGAAGAGCGCGGTCATTGTACAACTGTATAAGGGTAAGGGGAACAAAAGTGATTCCAAAAATTACAGAGGAATAAGTTTTCTCAGTGTACCTGGTAAAGTATTTGGAAGAATACTGATTGATACAGTGCAAGAAACTACATAAACTAAGATTTGGGATGTGCAGAGTGGCTTCATGCCAGGGAGAGGATGTGTCGATCAGATAGTTGCTCTCCAGCAGGTAATCGAAAAGTGTTTAAGTGTAAAAATGAAGCTGTACTGTGCGATTGTAGATCTGGAGAAAGCATACGACAAAGTGAATAGGGAGAAGATGTACGAAACATTAAATGGCGTAGATAAAAGAATAAGGGCAGTATACAATGGTAGTCGGGCATGTGTTAGGGTGAGAGGAGGTGAGAGTGAATACTTTAATATTGAGCAAGGAGTGCGACAAGGTTGTATGACATCATCGTGGTTGTTCAATGTATACATGGATAAATGTGCTAGACAAACATGTACCGATACAAATGGTGTTATGGTTGGTGACGTAAATGTACAAGTTCTGGTGTATGCAGATGGCACAGTCTTACTCAGTGACAGTGCGGATGAGCTACAAACTGCTCTGAGGAAGTTTGATACAGTCTGTGAGAGCATGAACCTAAAGGTAAATGTGAACAAAGCTAAGATTGTGGTGTTCAATCGGGAAGGTGGAAAGGAGAGTAGAGTATTTACTGTGCAAGATGAAATTGTGGAGCAAGTGGAGGAGCTGGTATATCTGGGTAGAATGTTTATTTAGTTGGTACAACAGAGGGCGAGATTGGACAAAGGGTCAACGTGTTGAAATGTGTAGTTGTAAACTTGTGTCAAATAATTTCTGAATTTATAAGCAATTAACTCGAATTTTAAGGTAAGTTTGGATAGTGTTTTTTACAATTGTGATTGACGGATGTGTTTTTTATCGCTTTGTCGTGGTAGGTTGGGGTATAAGCTGTAATTTTGATCATAATTCCGCTCTTAATATTATAACCTAACATTGTAATTGACAATCTGCCTTAATGAATCATAGTCTTACAAAACCGGGTAGTAGGGAGCCTTACAAAATCGGGTACCCGATTTTGTCAGGCTACTTTCAAACAGCTTATTTTTTAGGTAGTGAGACATGTCGTATTACAAACGAAAAACAAATCGTCAAGCCTGGGATCGCGAAAGCATGAAAGGGGCAATGACTGAAGTGTTTGAAGGAAGGATGGGTTATATGAAAGCAGCTAGGGCGTTTGGTGTTCCACAATCAACCTCAGAAGACCGTGTGAAAAAAGTCAGAAGTGGAAAATCTATTGATGAAGCCAGTGAAAAAGGTAGATAGACTAGATAATGGCGTAATAGATTTTTTGATATTACTAAAGAATAGTGTTCACATAGCTTACGTTTTTTTGTTTTTACTTCAAGTCTAGGCCCCTTTAAACCCACATTCAATGCAGAACAGGAAGAGGAACTTGTCAGTCATATCTTACATATGGAAAGTAGACTGTTCGGTTTTACATTAACTGAACTCAGAGTTCTCGCTTATAAATTAGCAGTAAGGAATCGAGTTAAGGCACAATTTCAATAATGAAAAGAAAATGGCAGGTAAAACATGGCTCTACTCTTTTTTATCGAGGCACAAGAATCTTCGATTAATAAAACCTGAAGCTACTTCTATAGGACTCGCCATAGGTTTCAAACGCGTTGCAGTGAAAACATTTTTTACTATGTTAATAGATGTTTGTGACAAATATAAATTCAAACCGGACCGGATATGGAATGTGGATGAAACGGGCATCACTACGGTGCCAAAAAAAAAACAATCTAAGGTCATTTCCATGAGAGGCAAAAGACAAATTGGAGCTCTCGTATCAGCTGAGAGAGGCACGTTGGTTACTGCAGAAATTTGCATGAGCGCAAGTGGTTCATTCATGCCTGTAATGCTAATTTTTCCAAGGAAGCTTGCCAATCCTCGGTTGTTAGATCATACACCACCCGGGACGTTTGCAGAATATCACCCAACCGGCTGGATAGAAAAAAATATTTTTATTAGATGGTTCAAAAAATTTGTGGAGTTCACTCATCCTACAGTAGAAAATCCTGTTCTCTTGTTATTGGATGGACATGCAACTCATACTAAGAGCATTGAGTTGATCAACATCGCACGTGAAAATAACGTTGTCATCATTTGTCTCCCCCCTCATTGCACACATCGTATGCAGCCAATGGATGTGTCATTTATGGCTCCATTAAGCACTTATTATGGAGAAGAAGTAAGAAAATGGATGCGTGAACATCCTGGAAGGCGAGTAACGATTTATGAGGTAGGAAAGCTTTTTGGAGACGCATTTGTGAAGGCAGCAGTAATGCAAACGGCAATTAGTGGTTTTAGAAAAACCGGAATTTATCCACTTGACGAAGGAGTTTTTCCCGACTGGATGTTTTCACCATCGGAGACTACAGAACGTCGATTAGGAGATCATGAAAATGGAACCCCACACGTGGATCCTCCACGTCCGCCTACTCCTGCTGCCCCTATTTTAAACGAAGTTACCAACTCTATTTCTAATACATCGACACCACCTAAACAAATAGCTATAAAAGTTGTAACACCTATGACGTCATACGTTCGTCTTCTCCTCAACCGAGTTGTAGCTTCCCATCAGTTTCTCCTAGAGATATTTTCAAATTTTCACAGGTAACAAGAAAACCATCTGACAATAAAAGGAAAAAAGGGAAAGCTGCAGTTATAATATCATCCCCATATAAAGCAGAACTTGAAGAGGATTCTGCAAAACGTCCCACAAAAGAGGAGCGAAGAATTTAAAGCTGACAGAAGTAAAGAATTTAAAGCTGGAAGAAGGAAATAAAGGAAAGTTTGGAAAGAAAACATCTAAGTCAAAAATCAAGCCAGCTAGTAAAAAACTGGAAGATGACTCTGGGAGTTCAGAGGAAGAAAATGAGGATGATGCGTGCTTATATTGTAATGAATTGTTCTCAAATTCAAAAGAAAAGGAAGGTTGGATTAAGTGCGATACGTGTGAAAAATGGTCACATGACGCAAGCGTTGGCTGTGATGACGATGAAAGTAATTTTATTTGTGATTTCTGTACCTAAACTTTCTTAAAAAATTAATAAAAGCCATTTTCAATAATTGACTTTGGTTTTCTTATAAGTACCCGGTTTTGTAACACCGGTTGTACAAAACCGGGTACTACGACATTTTTTTCTAAATAGTTTTTTGTGATTTGATAGAGTTATCTTAATCAAATTTAGAGCCCAATAGGACAATAGGAGATACTTTTCTTTACAATTAAAAATAGGTAAACGGCTATTAATCGCTTTTTAGTTCCCAATACAGCCATTTTTATAAGTGATACCCGGTTTTGTCCGAATCTCCCCTATGTGGAGATGGAAAGCCTGGAGAAAGATTGTGAATGAAAAATAAATAAGAAGCAGGGATTGTTTTGCCTACCCGCAAGAGAATGGCGTGAAGGTTGTGTTATGTTATGCAGTTAAAGGATTGTCTGGTATGGGCATTACGCTGCAGCATATTTACAAAATAATCCTAGCATTTGTGGATTTTTTCATTGGGACAATTAGTAGGTGTACTTTAGATATTGACAGTTGATAATAACGTATTAAGTTATTGATTAACTATTTATTAGTAATTTAATAAGTTACTGTTTCACAGTGAAGTAAGTTCCACAAAAGTACTAATTAAATTACTAAACAAGAGAAATGTGACATGTGATTATCACTTGTTACTTTTAAAACTATGCCTTCTAGTTGTTAAAACAAAAAACAGAATCCGCAAATACAAGGATTGTTTTGTAAATAACGAATTAATGATGCAATGCAATTCCAATACAATCTTTACAACGCACTTTCATCAAAATTGTGAGCTAAAAAAATTAAGGTATTGTTGAACAACTAATTAAAAGAACTTTAAATGGTGTGTCGCACTATCCTGCTTCTCTTGACCCTTTCGCCAGAGGTTAATGCCGTAAACGTACCATAAAATAGTGCTTCCCTAATTTATAAAACTGAAAGTTTTTAGAAGTTTACATACTCATATCAGTGCCAATGATATTAAGCTAGGGAAATTTAAAACAGCCACCCTGTGTACACTTTTTAATTATAGTAATTCGTAAAATGTACTTAATGACAATGTACGCAAAATTAACCATAACATTAATCGATAATAATAATTAAACTGTTATAACAAAAAAAGCATGATAACATTGATTACAATAAATTAATCAAATTAATTATGTACCACATAATTATATAAATGCATATTAAAACAATAATTGTGGTTTCCGGCGGAATATCAGTTTTAAGCTTGTTTGCAATATTGCACTTATCAATAAATAAATGCTAAGGTTATTGGCCTCATGTAGAGCGTTTTGTTTTTTGTTTGTCAGTTATCCAGCTTTGAATTTGATTGAAAACATGTGGTGTTCAAGGAAACACAGTTGTATGTTTCCGTATCTTGCTTTATGTTTCACCCTAGATTCTTCGATTTATCGTTAGATCTTTTGCAGATTTTAGGCGCCCATTCTCCTCAAACATTTTGCTTCTTCTTCTATTCATCTAAACATATTATTTGAACACTTCCTTGTAAGCATTTTGAGACGCCTATTAATTTGTAGTGATTAGAATCGTAATGTAGTAAATACTTACCTACCTGCATGGATATGTTTCCTATAGACTTTCGTTCTAAACTTGATGCCATTCAGTGATGAATTTGATTGAAGGACTAGTTATTTAGCAATTCAAGAAAGTTTTTCAATTTATTTAACCTAAGTGGCCTCATCTACATACCTCAACCACATCTTTAGTTTGTCTAGTTCATCACTTCGAACGTTTCCATTATTATATTGCTCAAAAAAAGTGGGTGAACCCATTGCCACTCCAAACTTTCATGGTAGAAGTTGCATACTATTGTCCTAATACTTTAGTGAAGCATATAGCTTTATTGTGTTTTCTTAAAGTACTGTTTAGAGCACATTCAAGTATGCATGTTTACTGAAATGAAATATTGAATACTTATCTGATTTGTAAATCCCTCCTTGACTTTATATAGTGGACAATTATTGTTAAAATGTACCGTCATATACTTTGTGTAAGACTTTGAAAAGTACTTCCTACTCGCTCTCATTCCGAAATTCTTGGATTTTACTTTCATAAACAAATTACCGTATAAATACGGACTATTCCTTAGATTTGCAATTACCAACCGACCTTGACCAACACACACAAATAAAAATAATGCTTTAAAATTAGTAAAGAGACCAACAAGTCTATGACTCGATAATCAATATATATATATATATATATATATATATATATATATATGATATATAAAACTTGAGTGCGTGTATGTGCGTGTGTGCGCGTGTGCTAGTACGCGCGTGTGCGCGTGTGCGTGTGCGTCTGTCCGTGTGTGCGGGTGTGTGGTGTGCGTGTGCGTGTATGTGCGCGTGTGTGAGCTTGTGCGTGTATACGTGTGTGCGTGTGTACGTATGTACATATATGTGCGTGTGTGTGTGCGTGTGTGTGCATGTGTGTGCGTGTGTTTGCGTGTGTGTGCGTGTATGCGTGTGTGCGTTTGTGGGGGTGTGCGTGTGTGCGTATGTGCGGGTGTGCGGGTGTGCGCGTGTGCGTGTGTGTGCGTGTCTATGTGTGTGTGAGTGTGAGTGTGAGTGTGAGTGTGTGTGAGTGTGTGTGCGTGTGTACGGGCATGCGTGCGTGTGTGTGTATGTTCGAGTGTGCGCTTGTGTGCGTGTTTGTGTGTTTGTGCGTGCATGTGTTTGTTTGTTTGTGTGTGCGTGTCTGCGTGGGTGTGTGCGTGTGTGCGTGAATGCGTGAGTATGTGGGGATGTATGTCAGTATCCACGATAACTTCGAACGACAACACGTACGTACTTTAAATTTCGTATTTGAGCTTGTTTTCATTTCTCTTCGAGGTGATTAGATTTTGGGATAAATTCAGTAACAGAAAGGGAGGGAGGGTTATTAGGAACAGTTTTTGATTTTTATCCAATTCTTCTGAAACAGCTGTATATTCCAAAACTACAAGAATAGCAACATACAGACTTTAACAAATCGATTAAATATGTTCTAAGCAATTTTTGACACTGTTACGGTAAGCAATCACTGGAGCATCAGCCCATAAAGATAAATTGCATGTTACCGACATGGGTAGTGGCGGAGTTCTTACTGGTCACTCGGCACAACTCAACATAGTCAAAATCAGGAAAAGTATGTCACAAAGACGCTATCTGTTAATAAATTTATAGCGGGAAACGTCATGAACTAGATCTTAACATAATAGCCTAACAGGAAACCACAACGTTCACTCACCTTTACCTGAAAAACCAACTTCACAAATATCTACGCACTGACCTATACCTAAACAAAATTTTAAGCTTCATTTAAAATCCGCAAAAATTACGAGAACTAAACTCAAAATTCCTTATACATCTTCGTTGTAAACTTCAACGTAAAATTACTTGCCCAATTAACAAAAAAAAAACTGGTCAACACGGTAATTAATTATTCAATTTAAAATGAATATATGTCCCAACAAGAATAAACAAAACGCGATCGAATACTTAAAAGTTCCTGTAATTTAATAAACACCACTTCAAATTCATCTAAACAAATCATCAAAACTGACTTTACATTTCTGAATGTTAATGTCTTTAATTTCGGCCACTGTTAAAATTTGTCGAACTAAAATCAGCGTGCTTTTAATTTGGTGAAAGTAAAATAAATGCCAATAAGTTTATTCTATAAATATCTATATTACAATTAAAAGACAGCATAAAAAAAGTATGCGAAGGGCAAGTACAATCAAGAAACACCCCCTTAGCGCCGGGTTTTAAACAAATGCAATTCGACAAAACAGAAAAATACCTAACATCTAACAAACATTACAAAACTGCGTCACTTGTTAAGCAGCTGTCGCTAATACCAAGGAGAAGTAATAAAAATTACTTCTTCTTGCGTAAGCATCACCAAAACATATATACAAATAACAATATCATGAAAAAGGTATTGTTTACTGCAGGTGCGAAATTACGATTTATCAGAGTTCAATTTAAATCCAACCACTGACTTTATTACTACAATAAAAAAAAACAAAAGCTTCCTGAAAATCAATAACGATAAATATAATCAGAATTTCTACTGCGACATTGAATTAATCTTTTAAATTACACTAAACATAGGTATAAACAAGCAGATTAATGTACAAAGCAAAGAAAACAATGTTACACACGTCATTTCCGTAATTTCCATTAGTGCCAGTAGACACATTCATTTAAATAATCTTGTATACATTCTTAACACATAATCAACTGGATTTTTGACTTTCATTGTAATGTCTACAATTTCAATAAATTTGATAAAGGTTTTATCACAAAATCATAAAATTCGCTGCACCCTCGACGCCGTCTTCGGTTAAAGATTAAGAAGCCGCTTTTTCTTTAGATAACAGATAAAAAATTTGTCAGGGTGTACTTATACTTCAAAACCGCATCACGCGAACTACTAATACAGCATCGATATTGTACAGTCCCAATCAAATTATGAAGCGATTCACTTAACCATGGTGACACAAGAGGGAAGGTGTCGATGGCCTACAACACAACAATACGGAGCTACATCTTAATTTGTTTTCTACTACAACTTTTAAGATCGAAACTCCCACTGCTCTTATGAATTTAACAAAACTCCTTCCTTCTTCACAGAATCACGTCATCCATTTTAATCGTCGGATAAAAATTTTCATACCCAAATTACATAGTGAACAGTTCTCATGGAAGAAACAGTCTTGATACCCAGAATTGACTCACACACATACATCCTGTTTCTCAATAAGAAACCCTGTTATTCAAATAAATTTTCTATACTTTCCAACAAACAACTAAATACATAAATAAACTGGTAAACTTAAAAAAATATAGAAATATTTAAACGCGACTGAACCTTTCGATATCAACTACACTACAAAAAACTTTATAGCCACCCATACCGACCAGGTTATTTAAAATCGCTTTTCATCCATCATGAAGTTGAATTCCTTTCAAAACTGTAGTAAATAATCACCTTATGCCTTCACAAAACATTAAATTTTTACATTTTTGTAATAAAAAGGTGCTTTATATGCTTTTTTGTAAGAATCTAAGTAAGTCCTAAAATTAATTTAATTACAAAATTGTATTTACAACGTTTTTCGCACGCGGCCGGCCTTGAAATATTTTTTCCTTGTTTGCGTTTACATGTTTACTTACCCCCATCCGACAGAAATGATTAAACGTCTACCTGAAGTAATTTGTCATTGTTACATTAACAACGTTGTCAATTTTCATTTGCTGGGATTATAAACGTTTATAAAAAGATGCCAAAAAGTAGGTCTTTAGAGCAGATATTAAGTTATTAAGTGCCACAGACACTGTAAGGCCTGCACAGGAGTGTAATTTTATAATTTGTAAATTTATTAGGTGTAAGCCAGAAACAAAACAATCTTTTTAATCATTCAACATAATAGAAAGTATGCATAAGTGTGACAAAATCCTACCTCTAAAATTTTGTGCGAATAAAGGTAATTACTCTTTTGTGTTTATTTTTGGTGATTTTAATAAACTTGGGTAAAAGCGGGTTAAAACGCTTTCTGTTATTTCGCGCCCTTCAAGCGATTAATATAATTTTACCGACGCGTATTCAATCATTTGTACAGATACTCTGTTTTTTTATTACTATCATAATATACTATAGCGTTAATGGACTTTAAGCGTATTATTTTGTTATCGCATATAAGATTATGCGTGATTTTGGTCTCACAGTACTAACGTTATTTACGAATCTTATAAATTTACTAATGGTAAGTTACACGACGTTGCACCGACAACGCTTATTTTTCTGTATATAATTTTGATGAAAGCTTTTAATGTTAACAATTCAGGAGAGATTTCACTGTTTGATTGTTTTACGTGTGCGCGCCTGTGGGCGCTTGTGTGCGTTTTTGTGTGCGTGTGTGTGTGCGTGTGTGTATGTGTGTGAGGGTGGGGGGGTGGTGCGTGTGTGCGTGTGTGCGTGTGTGTGCGTGTATGCGTGTGTGCGTGTGTGCGTGTGAGCGTGTGTGCGTGTGTGCGTATGTGCGTGTGTGTGCGTGTATGCGTGTATGCGTGTATGCGTGTGTGCGTGTGTGCGAGTGTGCGTGTGTGCGTGTGTGTGCGTGTGTGCGCGTGTGTGCGTATATGCGTTTGTGCGTGTATGCGTGTGTACGTGTGTGCGTGTATGCGTGTGTGCGTGTGCGTCTGTGTGCGTGTGTGTGTGTGCCTGTGTACGTGTGCGTGTGCGTGTACGTGTGCGCGTGTGAGTGTGTGCGTGTGCACGTGTGTGCGTGTGCGTGTGTACGTGTGTGCTTGTGTGCGTGTGTGGGTGTGTGCGCGTGTGTGTGTACGTGTGTTCGTGTGTGCGTGCGTGCGTGTGTGCGTGCGTGCGTGCGTGTGTGTGCGTGTGTGCGTGTGTGTGCGTGTGTGCGCGTCTGTGCGTGTGTGCATGGGTGCGGGCGTGCGCGTGTGTGTATGTGGATATATGCTAGTATCCACGGTAATTACAGAACTAAAATACCTACGTACTTAAAATTTTGTATTTGCGCTTGCCTTCAATTGGCTTAGAGCTGATTAGATTTTGGGGAAAATCCACCTTAAATATATGGATTAAGTGTTCAAATTTTTTCATTATTTGAATAACGATTAATTTAATAAAAAAAAGCGTAGATGTATTTTTTAAAGAAAATTTAATTTTACATAACTTTTCTTTATAAAGTTTTTTAATATAACGCAAGGTAAGTTAAAAAATTAATTAAATATGAATGAAAACGGTAATACTACATCATTGATATATTATGGAAGCGGACTGATTTGGAAATTTTTTTAGGTTAACATGTATATATTAATATGTATCTGACATCAAGATTTAAACGTCATTCTGACAGATTACTTTTTTATTTTTACAATTTTGCCTGTTTTCGTTATGAACGTATAAAAAAGGGGGTGCATAGTTAACCTAAAAAAAATTATAGGTAATTCAAATTATTTCATTTCTTTTATTTTTTTTTAAGTTAGCATGAAGTTTTAAACGTCTGTTTGACATAGATTATTGTTTCTGTTTTTACAATGTTGCATATTTTCGTAATTAACATTATAAAAGAGGTTGCATAATTATCCTAAAAGAAATGTTATTAAAATTATTTCATTTCTTTTAATTTCCATTTTGTAGGTTGGAAGGTCGTGTGGTGTTCCA
Source organism: Vesta saturnalis (assembly GCA_036346205.1). Classification (NCBI taxonomy): domain Eukaryota; kingdom Metazoa; phylum Arthropoda; class Insecta; order Coleoptera; family Lampyridae; genus Vesta; species Vesta saturnalis. Next base: position 162,395 of record JARFJB010002535.1, read on the forward strand.
CACCAGATATTTTTTTATTGTGGTGAAAATGAATGTACCGGAAGCAATTATTAAGGAAGCCACCAGTGTACCATCAAGTTTATTGCTAGAAAAATCATCATCAAGGTACAAGCGGGAATATAGATATTTCAAAAATTGCCAGAAGAAAAATGTGACGTTTCTCAAGACGATAAGAATAACTTTATTACCAATATAGGCCAAAGGTTTAACTAAAGAAACGGTTGAACGATTTCTGTTGGAAGCTCCTGATGACCATTGGTGACTTGCAAAAATTATAACATCTTTGGGTGTTGTCGACAAGACGAGCTCCTCTCACTGACTATACAAGTTGACGTAGAAGATATGGACAAATATGTTGAATCCGTGACCATTGTACGTTAAACAATAGAATTGTTTACAAGAGAGTCTTAGCATAAACCGATGATGGCAATGCAGCTTCGAGCTCCTAGCAACGATTGTATAGAAATTACAACCGTCAATGCTCTCGACCCTGCTTAGAAACAGAACAACCTTGAAGAAACTTTTTTAACATACCGGAATGGAAAGTTCATTTCCCTTAATGCTGGTCAGCAAACTTTAGTGCTGTCCCAAAGCAAATTGCGAAATATTTAGGTCAAAAAGAACCATGGTTATATACTCGTCATTCTTCCCGGCGAACTGGGGCAAATTGCAAATTGCGAAATATTTAGGTTTAAAAGAACCAGGGTTATATTCCCGTCATTCCTTCCGGTAAACTGGGGCAAGTATGGTTGTGGATGCGGATAGAGATATCTTAGCACTAAAGCGAGCAAGAGGGTGGAAACCCAGTGAAATTGTTACCAGCTACATTCATGATTCAATCAATAAGAAAATCGAAATGTTTAGAAAATTATTTCCTAGCATTGCAGTCTACAAAGGCTACACCGTTCTCAGTTCCAGTCTCTGCACCACCCTCAGCACCAGCAGATGGTTCAAGTTCAACTGTTGCATCGTCCAAAGCGTGTATTACCGGGAATAACAATTGTACGTTGATTTTTAACATTTATAATCCAAATAAAATACAATTTTCGAATGTAAATAATGCTACTAATTTGTAAAACTGACAGTCAACTTGTTAAGATTTTACAAGTTAGTAACTTGTTAAAATAAACTTTCTTGAATAATACAGTCTTTTGGTAAATTGACGTTTAAAATTATTTCATCTTTTTTAATTTAACTTAGCATCTATATGCCTATTAACCTCTGCCTGTCATGAAGTTTTAAATGTCTGTTTGATATAGATTATTGTTCTTGCGTTTACAATGTTGCCTATTTTCGTAATGAACTTCTTATAAAAGAGGTTGCATAATTATCCTTAAAAAATGTTATTAATATTATTTCATTTCTTTTCATTTCCATTTTGTAGGTTGGAAGGTCGTATGGTGTTCCACACCAGATATTTTTGGCAGGTTACTATTACCGTGTTTTCTCTTTTATTGCATCGGTCGCAGGATGGTTTAGTTGACTTTCTCGATTCTGATTTTTTCATCTTTGTTTATTATTAGTGGATTTTAAAGGTTTTCTCGATTTTGACCACATTTTTGTAGGGTGGTTTTCATAGGCCTAGGTTAGATTTAGTTTTAGATTTGTTGGGTTCCTGTTAGACTAGTTTTATCAGTAGGTCAGTTTTAGTTTAGGTTAGTTTTATTTTGTTAAGCTTTTAGTTATAGATGTCTTTTCCGGGAAAAATATCTATCATTGATTTATGTTTTGTATTAAGATCGAATTTCTTTTTGCTTTTTATTTACTAAAACCTTGTTTACTATTTTAGGATACAACCGACGTTTTGTGAACGGAGGTGTGAAATTTGTTAATAAGCGAATCTACGATAAAAGCTGAACAGCGTTTTTTGATCGATATGAATCAGAGTTTTTCTTAAGTTATAGGTAAAAGCTTCTTTAATATATAACCATTGTCTGACGTTTGAATTGACGGTGTTCGTATAGAGTTATTAGAGATGAGAAATTTTAATCTTGCAAAAATCGTGGTCTGCCAAAGGTACCATAGAAAGAAAGGTTCTCGTAGGACGTGATACGTCAGCTCACTAAATAAAGCTCTTTAATTGGTTAAGTAAGTGTTTGTGAGGTAGATGATATTAATTTTTTATTAATGTTTAGGGTAAAATTCCGATGGTTTATTAAAATTGGGATTTTGATCTTGTTATAGTACTTTTTCCTTTTTGCGTATTAATAAGATTTGTTTGCTTTGTTGGTTTGTGACAAATTGGAATTTGATTTACCTTAACTGCCGTATTGTTTTTTTGTTTTTTTTTTGTATGGTGTTTTCGGAAAGAGACGAGGCCAAGATGATTACCTCTATTTATAATCATCAAACGTTTTTCAAGATTTTATTGTTATTTTAGATTTGAAATCCACTCATTTCACTCATTAGGTGTTTATTATTTTTCTTTGTTTATTTTATGTATTATAACAATATTTTGTATGAAATTTATTACGTTTATTTATGATCACCATATCCTAAGCAAGTCTGTTCGCAATTTGACAAATATTTTGAATTAAGCTCATTGCCGTTTATAATGATTGGTAATCAATTGTGGTATTTTATAAAGAACTCAATATTAACTTATTATATTAAGATTTGTTGTGAACTTCAGTTTTTTTATTTTTATTTTGAAGTTGGGAATATAAGTGTCCTTATTTTAACGTTAACGTCACAATTTACGCAAGTTTCAGCAATTTTTGGAAATAGTTATCGCATATCTCGGATTTATTGAGAAAGCTCAAAGCTTTTTATGAGTTTAAGTGAGATTTTAAGTAAGGTATTTTGGAGTCAATTTAACGCGTTAAACCAGTGTTAATAGTTCCATTCCTGCTTATGGAAAGAATCGTGTTCGTGATTTATTTCCGGATATAAGTTTTATGTGGATAGCTCTAAATTGACGTACAATTGTGGCCAGGGAATTGTTACCACTATCATTTTTCTATTGTAATTCAATAGAAAATCATTGGCGTACGAATTTGATTAAAATGAAAGTGCTGTCACCAAATTTTTAAATTATGAAGCATTTTCAAGTACTTATAATACGTCATTGTAAATGAACGTCATATTGACATAAAGTCCTTTTACTATATTCAAAAATTTCAAAAAATGATTGCTAGATAAATGTAAGTGGTAACTTTTCCGTGGCCGCAACCGTACATTTTTTGATTTTGACATTTTGGTGAGAGCAACAATAAGTGTCTTAGTAAGTATGATTGATTATTAAGAATCATCGTCTTTCCGAATGAGCTATTGGAACCATTTACAATGTATGTACGAGCTGATATGCTACTAGTCCACCTTTAGCTCTTACCAATAAATTGGTTAGTGCTCATTTACAATCAGTCGAATTCGTACTTGTGGAGCTCTGAGAAACACTAGTTCTGCCAGCAATAGTACATTTATGCTAAAACATATTAAACTCTAATTATTAAACTTTAATTATTGCAGTCTCTGTTACATGAAGAATTACAATTTATTTTGAATACATTTAAATAAAACAATAAAAAAATAAAATAGTATTAATAAAAGCACAAATACTAATGTATAATGAACTACTGCTAATTTCTTTTTTAGTTTCATTGCTTGTGGTACTGTGCTTAAAGGATCCTTTAGTAGATATACACGTATTCCATATGCGTATGGTACAGACTGTTGTTCCCAATCGTGAGTTTCCATATCAAAATTAAATAGCTGTTTATCCTTCGTACTTAAACTTTTCCATAGACGCTGGGTGTTCGTACTTGAAAAGTTGAATGTAGTCCGTGTAAAGTAATTAAACAGATGTAACTGCTTTGATACTTGTTTATACGCTTTAACGGCACTAAAATTTATTTGAATAATGATCAAAAATAATAATTTTTGGTTAGTGTTACAACATTGGCAATAATTAAACTAAAAATGCTTATTATTATGGCAGTTGCCTCGTTTATACGTTTATCTATTCATGATCTTCCTTCAATCTAAACTCTCTCTTTTTAACTAGGAGGATTTTAAAAAGTTCTCGCAGAAAACCTTAGTTTCAATTGGATCGCACGGAGCTGGTTTTACACCCGGCTAAAGTAGAACTTGACAAGTTTAACTGTCAAATTGACGTTTCTACTTATTCTTAATTTGTTGTGCATCTAAATTTTAACTAAATAAAATAGTTCTTCGATATTGAGTATCTCAAGTCTGCTTAGACGTCAAGTAACCCAAATTGTATGCAGTAATATTTTCGCTGATATATTACTCCATTATAAAATAAAAATGTAAGCTTGCAGCTGCTGCTTATACAAATGCTATGGGAAGCTTGGTTAAGTAACGAACTTTCATTGAATTGATAATTATAAACCCAAATTAAGAAGAAATCTATCCTTTGCCTTCCTTATGCAGAAAACCCCTAAAAAATCTCATAGCAATGTATGGCGATCCTTAAAAGAAAAAGAACCCGTGAGTCTTGTGAGTTCTACCCAAAAGTTTCATAAAATGTACAAAACATTGTAAATGCAAATGTATCACGCATACGTAGACAATTACATTGGGCGCTGTTACTGTAATCAGAAACAATGTTAAATAAAATAGTGATCAGCATTAAGTAGTAATAAATAATAAGTAAAATTAAAGTAAAAATGGGCTATTCTCAACAAGAAAAATAGAATATTACTGTCGATTAACGGGTAGCGATAATAATAGTGCTATGCGAAACGATAAAGCAAGATGGAAAATATCGGAAATTGGCATGGTTTTGATAATTGTGTTAATATCTCATATAATCGTAGTTGTAAGATATGTACTGGTGCATATTCCAAAAATATTTTTAATTGTACAGGGTAGATCATAAAAGCTTAGAAATAATTTTAATTTTTTTTTTAAATAGAAAACCCTGTATATTATTACATATTTAGATTCTACATACAATTTTAGACACATTTTATGTATAATGTCCTATACCTAAATCTAACCGTTTTTGACAAATTTCAATCTTTTTGTCAAAAATGACGTTTGCAGGCCAAAACATAGGTGGAAATCTTTTCTAAACGAAGCCTTTATCAATTAGTTATAGTTGGTTTCCTTGGAAATGGGGACCTACTCTAATGGGCTGTATTGATATTTTTGTAATACGTTCATACAGGGTAATCAAAAATGGACAATAAAAAGTAGATTCAAGAAAACCTTTAAAGTCATTTTTTTTAAATGGAAACCCCCTATTTTTTTAATTATATCTTATTTAGCATTAAAAATAAGGTAGACTTTGTATAAGAGTGTATATTCCAAAAAATTGTAGTTTTTGAAATAATGACAATTCAACATTTTTTTATTGTAAAAAGATAGGTTCATTTTTATTACGGCTTAATATGATCATCAGAAACGTCATTATTTATTGTCAGTTTGTAAAGATCCAGCTTTAATTAAGCTTTAATTTTTTTTTTAATTGCCCGACAGTAATTAAGATAGGTACAGTTGTTTAAAATTAAAACCCATTATAAAAGATTGCGCGATATTGCACCATAAATAATTAATTTCTATCCCCTCCGACGTAGATGTTAAAAAGCATAAAATGCTATTACGTCCGAGAACCCTCAGCCAATCACAGCCAGAGGACCCCTGCATAGAAGCCGGATCCACCCACCGCGAATCAGTTATAAAAACCGCGGCGCTACCGGAAGAAAAAAACTTCCCGTTGCTTCGCTTCGCGACTACTTTTCTGTTGCTTCGTTTCGCGACTATTTTTCTGTTACTTGCTTCGCGATCACCTGCCGCTACTTGTTACTTCGCGACTCCGCTATCCTGATACGCTCGCGTCTTCAGCAGCCAGAACCGAGACCTAGACCGCGCGCCTACCGTAGTTAGTGTCGTTGTATACGTCGCCGACCTGCCGATTACCGCATCCGTTTATCCTGAATCATCGTGCATTTCTAGTCGCGTTACTTCGCCGCCGTCACCAGTCAATTAGCTTTGTATAATCAAACTGCTGGTTGAATTACGCTAGGGTTAGCACGTAAGTTTTATTGCACCACGTTTCTAAAACATTACACCAGACACCTAGAGAAACGACGGGCTGCAGAGCCTGAAGTGATCTAACTGTTCCAGTACACACACACACACTAGAAGTATACGCCTGGCTGTAAAGACTGAAGTTACCTTCTACAACCAGTACACACACTAGAAGTAGACGACAGGCTGTAAAGACTGAAGTTGCCTTCGACACACATACACACAGACCAGGACGTTGCTACTTCGGGTTAACGCCCAGAAGGCATCTTCCATTTACTCCAGCGTCAAGAAGGGTATTCGCTCAAATTCTAACGCTCCCCCAGGTAGAACCCTTGATATAGCAGTCGACGGGTTTGGACCTAGAATCTTAGCAAGGGCTCTCCATTAACCAGATATTACACATACTAATACACCGACCTGATCCTGAGGAGAATAGCAATACAAACAAGCGACGCCTTGACCTAGAGGTAATCTCAATACCAGAAGTCGCATTCGTAGAGATCACCCGAGTGATCCTCCAGATATAAAGACGAACCCGTGGTGCGTCTACGTGATAAATTACAGTAAACGTACTCCTGCTACTCGCAATCGCATTCAAATCACTTACTTGAAACACCTGCATTCCGTCGGAAACAATTCTCAGAATTGTTCAATTTATTACGCGCAGTCCTAAAAGGTCGTATAAACTCGACTCCGATTAATTCGTTTATAACAATTAATAAAGAAGCAATCTTTAATAATTATTAACGTAAAGATCGTGATAAACTCCGTCTTCCTGTATTTGTTAGTTAGAGTAAGTTTCGCTAATACGAAAAGGATACGCGTTTAACAAAAATAGACGTTTTGCCTAATAATAAGGAATTAATACATTTATTTTCGGGCATAATTAAATGTTAGAGATTCATTTCATTACTGTAAATACGTTCTCCATTAATTAGAAAATCCTGAGATTAGCTTTAGTTAGGTTAAATAATTAAACGCGTACGTACAATTTGCATTTAATACATGTAAATAGTAACCTGTCCTGTATAAGGAATTCCCAGTACTGAGCTCATCCAGCCAGTGTGAAAGCCAAATCACGTATAAGAATAGTCATGCGCACCAAGGTTACTTTAAATTATTGATTTTCTCGTTGGCCTGCTTAAAGACACCAACTCGTTCGTTGCCCCAGCTTATCTGAAATATATTGAATTTTACATAGGGCCACCTGATCAAAACCTAGGCTACCGTGTACAGGGCAGGCCTGAGCAGTCGTAACAGACAAAATTAAATTGTCATTAGTAGGATTTTTGGGTCATAACACACCAACCATTGAACCACAATAATTTATATTACCACAGAAACGGCTCAGGATCCAGTGAGAACCACTACCGTCCACGGGGGACCAGCCAAACGGGCGCTGCTAACCAGGACATCTCGAGGAACACCCAATCAGATTTGTTTTGTTATACTATTGTAATTTTTCGTTATATTAATGTTATTTCCTGTAGGTTAGATTACCTTAGATTTATAAAACAATAGGTAATATACGTTTAAACTAGTTTTGTTGTATTATTCAAAGAGTACAGTGTTGAGCGCCACGATACGATCCACCCCCGTCTTGTTAAGACAAGACCCGATTTGAGCTAGACCGAGGTAAATTAAATTGAACCCTTTTAAATTTAAGTATTGTAAAGAAAGAGGCGTTACAAGTTGATAATTTGTGTGATGCATTAGTGTATTTTATAGCAAATTGATTTAAAACTTGAATTTAAATTGTAGATAATGAATGTTTCGCAAGCCGAGATGGTGATATGATTTTTGTTTTGGGAGCTAGTGATAAGAATACGCTCTTAGCAAGAAGACTGTATGAACAACGGTTTCCAGAGAGACGGCAACCTGAAACAAGGGTATTTGAAAAGGTTTTGGAGCGTTTTTAAAGAACTGGCAATGTGTTATAGGAAAAAAATACTAGGGAAAAACGTGCACAGACTGAGGAAAATCAATTAAATGTACTATTCTCAGTTACGAAAATGCATATATTGGACAACGACCCATTTCTCAGCAGGTTGGTGCATATAACATGCACATGGGTGGAGATGATATCTTAGATTTTAGACATTTAGAAAATTATGCCACCGAAGCAGAAAATCTTTTAAGTGGATTGACAATTTTGCAATCACAAGGTAACGTAGAAGCGAGGAATATTTTAAAAGAGCTAAGCGAGAAATTTGCTATAAACGCTTTTTGAAAACTAAGAAAGAAATTCTTAAAGGTAGACATTTGCAAACTTTAAAGGCAGCAAACGAAAAACGAGTAAGTTTAATCAGATGAGTCATTTAGGGAAGTCAATACATGTAGTAATTATAACCATTGAAATTTTAAAAGAAATGTTTCAAATCCTATGTCAAATAATTTTAATGACAATTAGCAAACCACGGTTTCACAATTCAAGATTGTGCAATGAGCTTAGACACAGCGCACCTGCACAATGGGTTACAGCACATGCGCAAATATATATATATATATATATATATATATATATATATATATATATATATATATATACAGCGTGTTTAGCGAGGAATGGGACAGTGCAATATCTCGAGAGCGGATGAAGATTTTTAAATTATGAAAATATTTTTGTAAATATCTTCCAAGGGCGCACATTTGCTGGCACAAAGATTTGAATCAACGCCCATCACCGCCAGGTGGCGCAATCTCACTTCAATTTTTTAAATGAAATGCCCTATTTTTTATTTCATTTTTGGATTCTATGACATATTTGTGATGACTTTTATTAAAACTCCTACCAACCTATCTTTTGTAGTTTCTGAGAAAAAAAATAATTTTTGGAATTTTATTAATTGAAAGCATACAGATTAAATTAAATGTTCAAATGTTTCTCCATCATTTTCTACACACGTTTGATAATGTAACACTAGTTGCCGCTCTTAAAGTTTCTCGTGGTATGTTTGCACAAGCAATTCTAATTTTGTTTTGTAACTCCTCTACATCTCTAGAAGGTGTTTCATACACTACACTCTCACATAATGTTTCATAAAAACTCCGGTGATAAAATTAAGTCTGCGATCTTGATCTCCTGGTTGCAGTCCATGTACCAAATGAATTGTAAATGGTTTGTATTTATTAGATTTTAATATTTTATGGACAGAACCAACTGATACGGCACACTCTTCAGAAATAGATCTCACAGACACATGAGGATCATAAGCTACACATGCTAATACACCGACGGTGTGTGCTTCATCTGTTGCTGTCTTTGTGCGATTCTCGCACTTACGGTGAGGAAAATAACCGGTTCCCCTCAAAATATTTGCTACACGAACAAATGTATTTTTTCCGGGATGGCGTCTATCGGGAAACCTGGCAGCATACAATACTTGTGCAGCCCTTGCATTTTTTCTACATTCACCATAAATTATTACCATATCAAAATATTCTTCGTTAGAAAACGTAAACATAATTATGGAATTTGAAGATGCACAGACGATTTTCAAAACTGAAACTGTAAACTGACAGAAACTTGACAGACACTTCATTACGCGTTTTTTTTCATGGCATGATAAATGTTTCACATGATTCTTAATCAACGACTGTGATAAGTTGGTCTCCCTTACAATTTAGTGTACAGCGTATCGCATTATTTCGGGGTTATCTACATTATTTTTGTGGAAGAACAATCTTTTATCTTTCATTTGGTATAAAATTTGCTATTTTGTCTGTATCACTCAAATGTTATGAGCACTTCCTGAAATTACGTTTTTGTGCTAAAATTCCAAGGATTATTTTTTTCAGAAACTACAAAAGATAGGTTGGTAGGAGTCTTAATAAAAGTCATCACAAATATGTCATAGAATCCAAAAATGAAATAAAAAATAGGGCATTGCATTTAAAAAATTGAAGTGAAATAGCGCCACCTGGCGGTGATGGGCGTTGATTTAAATCTTTGTGCCAACAAATGTGAGCCCTTGGAAGATATTTACAAAAATATTTTCATAATTTAAAAATCTTCATCCGCTCTCGAGATATTGCACTGTCCCATTCCTCGCTGAACACGCTGTGTGTTATATATATATATATATATATATATATATATATATATATATATATATATATATATATATATATATATTTCGTGAAAAAATCGAACGCTGCGCCGGTAATTTAAAGAGTAAGGACGCGGTCGTAACTCAATGATAAAGTGATATTGTAACTGTTACTTATTGCATCGGACAATGGCGGTACAGCGTACACAGGAGATCGTTTAAAATATTGCTTCACATTTACAGTTACAGCTTAACGATGTTATCTAATCTATTATACTTCTGGTAATACGATTATTATATACAATTTTATGAGAAAACAAGGTTAAATAAAACGTCTGACCTACGTATCTTTTATGACCGTTAACCAGTTAAAGCAGTATTGTTTCTACACAATTAAATTATAATTACTACAAAATTACAAATTGATATTATCGGGATGTAAAACTTTCTTTCAACAATGACTAATTTAGAATACAATGAGTAGTAATTGAACTTATTGTAATTGTTTTGCATATATTGTAAATGTTTGATGATAGTCACTTTACTTGCATTGTCAATATAACACACTTGATTAAAATTTTTTAGAAAATTGAGAAAATGTCAAAGTTAGGACCGGGAAATATTACAAAAACGAAGTATTTATGGATATCGTTACAGAGTCCTTAATTATGAATGTTGGAGATGATACTGATAGTGATAGTGATTCGGGTTCAGTTGCAGCTCGGATGACGATCTAATACTCCGATGTCATTACCCTGAATTGCTGCAAGTTTAATGGTGTTTATTACGTATTACTATCTTTTATTAGTTCACAATTAATATATTTCACCATATAAACTTTGACGTAAAATATATTTTAGGCATTCAAATCCGAAATAACAGATCGTTCTTTATTTATTTTATTATGTGACTGTTTTTTAATAGTTATTATTGTTATAGCATAATATTATTGTTAATGTGCTCACCCTTTTCTTATATTGTGTATCTAATAATAGGGAAAGTAATAAATTATAATTTATCCTGCACCAACTTGTTTTATTTGCTAGTAGTACCTACTATCCACTGCCCGAAGTTGTTCTACTGCCGGTACATGCATTGAAATTCTATGAACTGTTGTTTCACTTGAGATTTCCAAGCTTTTGAGGGACGGCCTGTATGTATGTATATTATATATATATATATATATATATATATATATATATATATATATATATATATATATATATACAATGTGTCCCAAATTCGCTTCTCTATAAAGGGATCTCGGCTTCTGTTATACTTACGGCAAAGGTTAAATGGGGAAAGTTTTAGAGGAAGCTTAGAACATTCGATATCCGGTTTCAGATTTACGATCGGTCAATTGGTTTTGAAAATATCGGCGAAAAACCGAAAATGGCGGATTTCGTTTTTCGCCAGTAAATCCGAAATGGTTAATTTGACAGCTGTCACAATGTGAGATTATTCGGACACTTTTTTAAGACGAATAAGATGGCGTGTATGACATGTCACAATCGTCTTTTGTTATCCCACAATCTGCCTCAACCATTTTTTGTCTTATTGCCGCCATATTGGATTTTTCGATTCTTTGAAAGAGCGCAATATTTCCAGTTTAGTGATGTCTCACAAGTGCATAAAAGATTAGAGTTTCATCGAAATATCACACTTTCTAAAGTTAGGTCTTCTTTATTATTATTAGTAGGACATGATTTATTTGTCAGTAAAATTGGGTTTCATTTTTTCCATATAAGTAGTGTTTTCATAAGTAGTACGCTTTTCTGTCATTAAAATCATAAACGTGACACACAAATTGTAAAAGCCTGTTGAAAATGGCCGGTATTCCCTATTCAAATGAAGAAAAGTTTAACATGTTAGCGCTTTACTTGCAGTCAAACAGAAACGCCGACATTACCTCAGCGAGGTATTTGGAGATGTACCCCGAATGACGGCAGCCTCATAAAACCCACTTCAGAAAAATTGTAATTAATTTAATTAACTGTGGGGCCTTCGAACAACCTAAAAGCGGATACAATATTGATAATGAAAATCGTGACAGAAACATTTTACAAGCTGTCAACGAAAACCCCAGTGCATCGGTAAGAACGGTAGAACGGGAAATTCGTGTGTCAAAATCAACGGTACAAAGAGTGTTAAAAAGAGAATAACTACTATCCATACAAACCCACAATAGTTCAAGGACTTAAGGAAACTGATTTTCCAAGACGAATGCGCTTCTGCGAGTGGTATACTATAATGTATAATGAAAATCCCGATTTTGTTAATCATGTCTTGTAGTCTGATGAGAGTAGGTTTACGAATTGTGGAGTTTTTAATAAGCACAACATTCATCATTGGGCTGTAGAAAACCCTCACGAAGTGGCAGAGATACGTCTACAAACCACATTTGGAAGTAACATTTGGTGTGGGATTATTGGTAATTTAATCTAACTTATCTATTTTAATTGGGCACCTATGTATTATAAATTATTGACCTTTGCAAGAAATCGACTTATAGGACCATTTTTGTTTGACTATAACTTAAACGGGCAGAGGTACCTAGAGCTTTTGCGAAACTAGGTTGTGCCGGCTTTACGAGCTACTCTCACCGAAGATGAGTTCAAAAGAACCTAGTTTCAACAGGATGGATGTCCGGCACACAACACCATTCAAGTCAGGAACTTCTTAAGGGAGCAGTTTGATGAAAGAATTACTGCATTAAATGGTCCAATATCTTGGCCTCCTAGATCCCCTGACCTTTCGCCCTTGGATTTCTACTTCTGGGGTCACACAAAGAATGAGGTCTACGAGTTTGATCCTCCTGCGACCATAGAAATCCTGAGACAGAGAGTTTTGGATACATTTAGAAATAGTGTTAATGGAAATACACTTGCTAGGGTTGTACGAAAAACAGCCACCAATTGTCAAAAATGTCTCGATGTAAATGGACGTCATTTTGCAAATCTGTAAATTAATTGTAATTGTAATTTTATTGTAGGTTGTTCAAAGGTTCAAGTATTAATTAAATTAATGACGATTTTTCTGGCTTTATTTTTAACACACTCATAGCTGAGAATTTGTCCCACAACATCTGTCTTGTTGAGAGGTCGTTATTTAATTTCATGTTTTATTGAAAATTCAAAGAATTTTATACATTATTTATTAATGTTATTTTGCGACAAATAAATCATGGCCTACTAATAATAAATAAGACCTAACTTTAGAAAGTGTGATATTTCGATGAAACTCTAATCTTTTATGCAGTTGTGAGACATCAGTAAACTGGAAATATTGCGCTCTTTCAAAAAATCGAAAAATCAAATATGGCGGCAATAAGAAAAATGAAAGTTGAGGCAGATTGTGGGATAACAAAAGACGATTGTGACATGTCATAGACGCCATCTTATTCGTCTTAAAAAGTGTCCGAATAATCTCACATTGTGACAGCTGTCAAATTAACCATTTCGTATTTACTGGCGAAAAACGAAATCGTCATTTTCGGTTTTTCGCCGATATTTTCAAAACCAATTGACCGATCGTAAATCTGAAACCGGATATCGAATGCTCTAAGCTTCCTCTAAAACTTTCCCCATTTAACATTTACCGTAAGTATAACAGAAGCCGAGATCCCTTCATAGAGAAGCGAATTTGGGACACATTGTATATATATATATATATATATATATATATATATATATATATATATATATATATATATGGTTGTTGTTTCGGCTTAGCCGCTTCGTGTTACTCGAATCGAACTGATGTCCTGCTCTCCGGTATCCTTTTTCTATCTGGTGTTATATACTTTCACAACTTTCACTGCTTTCATTTCGGCTACTTTCCCCATTTCCGTCTTCTTGGTGTTGCTTACTGTTCTTAGTGTTGCGGGCGCTGTTGGTGTAGGTGTTTCTTGCGAGGGTGAGGATTTTCTTGTGTGGCGTTGTTTGGCGTATATTAACTTCCTTCCACGTATTGGGTAATCTTTGAGAACCGTCTTGTGTGTTGAGGTTCTGTTTCTGTTTCTCAATTTCGATCGGCGTATAACGAAGGTGTCGTCGACGTATCTCAACCATAACTTCGGTTTGAGACTGGCGTTATTTATAATTTTCGTTTCCAAGTGGCGCTATCACTGGTAGATAGTGGTGATTCCATTGGAGCTTCGTCGATATGTTTGTACCGTTGTCCCTCGCTGATAAACTACGTGTACCTCAGACAATGTTCGTTTAGTGTCATAATGTATTTCAGTATGCGGTGTTTCTTTTTGATATCTCCAGCGACTTATTGATCGGGATGTTTGTAAAAAAGTGACACGACGTCAAAGCTCGCTAGCAGCTGGTTCTAGTTTACTGTCTCCTGATTCAGTATCTCGATGAGGTGGTTGAAGTTCTTCATGTAGGGTTCTGCTTGTTCCACATATGGTTGTAGGTGTTGCGCCAGATATTTCAGTAGTTGTATTGGCGACCCTGTTGAACTAACGATTTGTTTCAATGGTGAGCCCGTCTTATGGATTTTTGGTAACCTATACAGTTTTGGACATTTGCAAGATTTCTGCCGTGATATCAGTCTTTCTTCGCTGGTCTTGCTGTCCTTTTGAATTTCTTTTACTGCTTCTTCGCTGTCAGCATGCTGTCGGTTTCAGCTCGAAAGTTATATTCCGTATGCTGGCGTAAATCTTGGTTGCAGTAGCTGTCTGTTGACTTCTCGTGTCCTATATAGATTCACTCACTAGCGTTCGCTTGCTGCTCGTAGAGGGTTTCCAGTTTTGTAGTTCTGTGTGTGAAAAGTTAATTACGGGCTCCTTGGTACGATTTTGTTGTCTCTGTAGCGTTCCAGTAAAACCAAGTTACAGTGCAATAGGCTCCTCTAAATCGTAGTTTCTCTAACATCCCCGCCTTTCATAAAACGGTTTTCTCCCGGTACAGGTTTTTAATGGTTAATTTCAGTACAAAAACGACGTTTCGGCGAAGTTCTATTTGCTAACTTCAGGTTCTCTCCAAATGCAAAGCTTAGCCCAGTGTTACTCGAATAGACCTGATGTGCTGTCCAATTTCCTATTTATATTTGGTGTTGTATACTTTCATCACGTTCACTTTTTTAGTTCTCTTCGGGTTTCTCAATTTTGGCTGGCCTCATGGATGGTCATGTTGGTGCCGTTTTTAATGTTGGGTATAATCTTGGAATTTTCACACGCTATGGTGGGTGATGTATTGCGTGCTGCTCTAGAGATGATGTAAATGTCTTCGTCTCTACAGCATTTTTGTGTTCCTTGCGTCGAAAATCGATCCTCCTGTTTGTTTGTCTAATGTACACCTTGGCACATCTTCCACAAGAGATGTTGTAGACTCCTTGCTCTTATAACTTAATTTTGGTTGTTGATGTTGGAAGCACAAAATATATTTTTCTGTCCGTGTTGAACGTTTTCTGTATATTGTGCTTGCTGAGGATTTTCGCAAGCTTGTCTGTTGTTCCTTTTTCATACGGAAGCACGATCTGGGCTGCTGGTGGTTCGTCCTCTTCTGTGGGTCTTGGTTTTCCTGGACTTGAGGCATTTCGGATGCTCCTCGTTGTAAATACATTTTGCAGTAATGCCGTATTAGTGTTGCCATATCCTCCTTTTTGTGAGTTATGTCCGCGAATTTCGTTCATCTCGTCAGCAGTGTTTTTACAGCTGACTGCAGTTGCGCAGGATAATGGTGTGACTTGGCGTTGAAGTATCTGCTGGTATGGGGAGCTTTTCTGTACGCTGTGCGACCAAATATATACAGTGCCTGTCTAAAGCCTCCCCTCTTCCCAACCTATTATGTGAACCATAAAACGGAAATTACTACAACTTTGGAAATCCGAACTAAGGCACATATACAACGTTTTTGATGGTATTCAGTGACGTAATCATTAAAAAATGGCGGGCAATCGCCACACTGTAAAATAATTTTAAATGGAATCATATGGCAAGTAATACCTCCTTTGAAAGATCCTTCCAAGTCCTTTTCAACGACATTATCAACATTAAAATAATACTACTGTTTTAAGGGGTTCGGCCCAAGAACCTCAAGGCATGAATTGGCGCTTTTTGGTTAAAACTCATCAATCAGCAGTAATATATTAATGTTGTTGAAAAGGACTTGGAAGCAGCTTTCAAATGAGGTATTACTTGCCATATGATCCCATTTAAAATTATTTAACAAAATGTCGGCTGTCCGCCATTTTTAATGATTACGTCACTGAATACCACCAAAAACGTTGCATATCTGCCTTAGTTCGGTTTCCCAAAAGTTTATTAATTTCAATTTTCTGGTTCACATAATAGGAAGGGGGGGGGAGAGATCTTGGACATGCACTATATATATATATATATATATATATATATATATATATATATATATACACACAGTGAGTCCCAGAAGTTGTCTAAATTCATTTAAAGTTCAAGGGTCTAGTTTTTGGAGAAACGATCGGACACGTCGATTTTTATTTTTAACTGCGGTTTTTTAAGTTGTAAAATTTTGTATATAGGGTGTCCGAAAAATAAGTTACGACCATCAAATTCTGAGTAAATCTCATGTGCCCTATCCTGTACCTAAAGTCAATAGATCTAGAGGAATTTATAATTGAACATAACAATTAAGACCGTATCAAGGAAGGCGGCCATTGTTTTCTGTCAAAAGGAACAATTTATTCAAAAACAACAACAAATCAAATCCAATGTACATAATCTGCACCATTTGCGGCTTGACAATAGCCAAAGCGATGAATAAGCTCTCATTGCACGTTTTCAACCACTTCTGGAGTTATGGCACGCACTTCTCTTCTGATTTTCTTTTTCAATATCTACAGATTGTTTGGCCTGTCAACATATACATTTGATTTTAGATAATACCATAGAAAGAAATCCAACGGGTTTAGGTCGGGTGCCCTATCAGGCCATTCGATAGGTTCTCTCCTTCCTATCCACCTATTAGGAAATGTTTCATCCAAAAATACATCATTTCGGAAAGGGCAAATGGTTAAATTCGACATCAGAAATAAATTCACATACACAACGAAATGAAAGCATGCACCTATTGTTTATGAATCACCTTGGATACGATTATTTTGCAAGTGTTCTTGATAGTTTTATAAAGACAATATTTATTTTTTTTCGTAGACATCTCGAGATCTGTTGACTATAGGTATAGGACATGGTACATGAAATTTACTCAGAATTCAAAGCAAATTAAGAAAATGAAATAAAAACAGGTGTTTCCATTTGACAAAATCAATTCGGTGGCCGTAACTAATTTTTGGACCACTCTATACAAAATTTTACCACTAAAAAACACAGTCAAAAATAAAAAGACGTGTCCGAGCGTTTCTCCAAAAAACTAGACCCTTTAACTTTAAATGAATTAAGATATAACTTCTGGGACTTACTGTATACATACAGACAGCTTACCGAAGCAAACAAGAATTTTATTTGAAATATTTGATGCGGCAAAATGTTTAGCCAGTCACATTTAGTATATTCACAAATCAAATTTACACTTGACAGTATTGTTTGTAGTTGTGTGTTAATTTCTTTCTTATTGTGCTTTACTCGCTAGTAAAATCCGTATTTGTAAAATAGGTATTATAAATATTTTTTGCTAATACCTTATTTTTAATAAAGTGTCTTTTAGATTAGAAATATGGATCCTAAATCAAAGAAAAGTATTCATTCCGAAGAATTCTGTAATAACATATTATGCAGTTTTTAAAATGCTTATTTTGTAATAACATACATAACTTTTTAATTTCTTATTTTGTACATGTTATGCATTTTTTTATATACATACTTATTTTGTAATAACGTTTATTAAATTTAATCGTTTCATTTGTAATGGATAATTCTTTAATCCTTTGGCGTCAATAAGGTCTCTATTAATTCTATCTAATCATTAGACAAGCAACATTTAGTTGACCAGAAAGTACTTGTGTTGCGGTTCAAGGACCAATTTTCAAATATTTAAATTTCCGAAATACTTCTTAACCTGAATGTACTCTGAAAAAGACGATAGCGCTAGCTCCGCCCTTTCAGCTCTCATGTTTGCTTGGTTAACTAATATATATATATATATATATATATATATATATATATATATATATATATATATATATATATATATATATATATATATATATATATATATATGCCGACTTCCTAGAATTTGTTGAACGATTTTATTGAAATTTTCTTCAGCGATGTCTTTCATTGGAACAAACAAACGATTAAAATTTGAATAAAATCTAGGTAGTAGTTTTTTTTTGTTTGTTGGTTTTTTCCTTTGCACTTAGTAACAATAAATTTGAAGAAATAAACCAATCAGTGTGTAATTAACTGTCAATTTTGCAAATTGCTTGTTCACAATTTCGTTCTGAACTTGGGAACAATGCCAAGAGTACGTCAACATAAATATTTTTCCCAATTGACTGATTTTGAACGTGGCCGTATTACTGGCATGAGAGACCGGACTTTCGCTAAGAGAAATTGCTCGTCGTGTAAACCGAAATGTTACAACGGTATTGAGATGTTTGTCCAAATAGTCCGAGGAAGAGGTGCAACAACGTCGCCCCAGAATGTGAATGTCATTTGTTTATCGCCGGGTAAGGTTTTATGGGCTGCGTTCATACCGTCCATTTTTATGTCTTCCTCTTACACCACTTCACCGTCTACGCAGGCTACAATAGAGCAATGAAAGAGCGAATCGGGGGGCAAGAATGGCATGGAATTGTGTTTACTGACGAGGTCCGATTTTGCTTGTGGGCCCACGATGGTCGTAGGAGGGTCAGACGGATGCGTGGAGAACATAAAAATCCAACATTTTTTGTGGAAAGAAACACAGCCCTCACACAAGCAGCGATGATATCGGGTGCAATATGTTACGGTATCAGAGCACCCTTGGTCTTCATTGATGGCAACTTAAACACCGCTGGTTATATTGCAAATGTGCTAGAACCCGTTGCGCTTCCACATATTCAGGGGCTGGAAAATCCCATTTTCCAACAGGATAATGCGCGCCCTCATACGGCAAGGGCTACAACACGTTTTTTGGAAGAAGCTAGCATTGCCGTCCTCCCATGGCCTGCACGGTCGCCTGATTTGTCGCCCATTGAACATGTATGGGATGAGGTCGGTAGGCGACTGGATAATTTACGGATTTACGGATTCAGGAAGCTTGGGTTGATATACCACAGGCAGCTATAGATAACTTGATTGATGGCATGCCACGCCGTCTAAATGAGTGCATTACAAATCGTGGCGGAGCAACTAATTATTGAAAAAAACATTTTTAGTATGTGTTCTCTTGTTTTCAAAATTTAATCGTCTGTTTGTTCTAATGAAAGACATCGTTGACAAAAATTTCAATAAAATCGTTTAATACATTCTAGGTGTTGCAATTTTTATGGAAGTCAGTATATATATATATATATATATATATATATATATATATATATATGTATAGTTCTAAAAATATACATCGGATTACTCAGTCGTTCAGTGGTGAAAATGTTAGGCTTGAAAATGAGAGGTTTCAAGTTTGAATCCGAGAGTATTCTGCTTAAAAAAAAATCAAACATATGAATTCGCAACTGCAAAAAAATCTCTTTAAGTACTACGTCTAATGACGGAAGTAGAGTCCGCTTCCGAAACGTCGCTCTACGAGAACAAAAACTGTGGACATAAACCGATCAACTCAATTTTGTAGCTAAATCTAGTGATTTTTGTATTATAAATAAAATTTTTGAATTTACTCCTTCTTGTTTTTTACTTATAGTATTCCCGAACAGGCCAAGTTTGCCTAATGTGCTAAAGCACTTAGGGACACTGTGAGGGTTTAGGGATATTGTTGCCGAGAAATGTTTAAATTTGCTTAAGCCAAATTTTAGAGGAAAGCAGGAACTGGGTAGTGCATTCCAAAATTTGGTCGCTGTGTGGAAAAATGTAGATTACGCCCGTTTAGTAAGACAAGATGGAATTTTGAGTGCGTAATTATGGTGTGAATGGACAAACCGAGTATTCCTAGCAAAAATGACCTGTAAAGGTATTAAGGAGTGTATTTGGGCGGCACACTTGCCATGATAACAGCGATAGAACAAGGAAATAACCGTAACTATTCTTCAATGCTCAAAAGACTGTACATCAGAAGTCAGAGATGGGGCCATTTATAAGCCTTATAGCTCTTGTTTGGATGCGGTTTACCATACCAAGGGCGTATTGGAGAGCACTGACCCAGAGGTGGGAATTGTAATCCAGATGAGGTTGAATTTGAGCCTTATATAGTAAAAGGAGTTATTGCGATGTGAAGTACTGTTTAGCATTGTATAGAAAGGCAAGTTTATGGGCAGCTATTTTGCTGGCTGACAAAAGGTGGTCAACCCATGAAAGGTTCGATGATACGAACATCCCCAACATAGAAACTTGAGATCTAAGCCATTCATATTTACAGCAGGAAATGATCTTTCTTGGCGGACACAAGGCAACACTTGGTTTTTGTCGGCGTTGAACGTGAGTAGATTATTCCTTCCCCATTTAACGACACGTTATAAGCCACTGTTGATTGAGGCTGCCATTTTCACCTTAACTTCCTGACTAGATTTCTTGTTGCGTGAAAACTGAGAAGAACTAAATTGTACATTGCAATGGATCGGGGTAGTTGTTAAGGAAATAAGGTCATTTATGTATAGCAGGAAAAGTGTGGGGGCTATCACTGACCATTGGGGTACGCCCGAGTTAATAATAGTTTCTTTCGAAAATAAGCCATCGACGACAACGCGTATACGTCTTTTGTCAAGAAATCTGGATATCCAATTGATGAGCGTAACGAAGTGAGCTTGACAAGTAGGCACTTATGCTAAACCTGGTCAATAGCCTTTGAAGTATCTAAAGCTACTACGACTGATCACCCGTTAAACGACACTGTCTGAACCTATACTAGTGGTCGTTTAGGAGTTTATTGGACTTGAAGAATGAAGGTAATTGGTGAATGATGGCTTTTTCGATGATTTTCGATAGAATGGAAATGATAGCTATTGGTCGATAGTTTGAGGAATCGTTGAAACATGAATTTGATACAAAGTAATCGACAAATAAGTTGGCTTTTTTAGCAGGATCAGCTACTACAGCTCCGTAGCGAGACCTCATGGGAGGAAAGGAAGATATATTAAAGTTTTAACTGATGGCTTTAGCTAATGACCAAAATTTACGACCACGCAAAGGACATGAGACTAATTCTTTGCATTTACGTTCCTCAAACATCTTTTTGACCTTGGTTATGATGCTTTTGCAATTATTCCTTGCGGCAATATAGTCGGCGTGATTTTCGACAGATTTACTTGATTTCCATTTGGTATATGGTTTATGATTTTGCGAGAATGTATCAGTGCAAGCCCTGTTAACCAGGGTTGGAAACTGCCATGACCTTTTATCGTTTAAGCTAATAAAATGATTCTTATGACAATACGTACGTTTGGGTTTGTTATAGAAAGGGGTTTGTTACAATACAAATCTGTACATTTTTATGAATCACATCTGATCTATTTTCCCTACAGTTAGAGATACGTATTTATGATTGTTTTATACCACACGCTACCATGGGGTAAAATAAGTTATTTTATTAGTTCTCTATAATTTATTGTTATTGCAAAAATGTTTACGAGTTCAAGACAAAAGTGTGGTATTTGCGCTTAAGTTCACTTTGCAATTTTACTAGTTTTCTAATTAAAGAATAGAGCGAAACAGAGTATAGTAGATTATAAACATTTTTTATTAGATTGGTACTTGAAACTCGTAATAAATGTTTTATATGACATCTAAGGGATCTTGGTTAGGGAGTGTACAGTTTTATTAACGAAGTGAACCAATAACTAAAATAACAACTTCTTTCACAAAGCCAAAGATCGTGAATGGATAAAAGTTTAAAAATTCCCAAATGTACATTTTAAATTAGTCAGGGATACAAACCTAAAGAGATTATAACCATGTACCCAGTAGATACTTACAATGTACTTTTTCCTGTCAGTATACACCCCAAATCAATCATGTAGCCTGTAAGTACATGGAATAAGTAATGTAATACGATAAATGTATAATAGTTTTTAGTTATTATCTTGAACGTGTACCATTTTTTGTGTACTGAAGGAATATTTTCTTGTTGGTTACTAATCATTTTTTGTCCTTGATCTAAAACCATCAAATAATCAAAAATGCAAAAACGAATAATTTACGTACCTGCGCTTATGGAATTTTGGGGTGTATTGACGAAGTTGTAAATGCCGTTGTTCCTAAAAATATAAATACTACTCTCTTTTTTGGTTATCGTATATTATCTATTTCATTTACACTTTAAGTGTATCTTACTTATTACTTTTACTCCACCAACTAGCTGCTATCATATTGTTTATAACATAATCCGCGGGAACAATTTCCATAGTTGCAGAAAGATCAGCTTGAACGGTATGAATCAAACCTAGATCAACACCAACATAAAGTGATGTAAAACCTGCAAAACTGTCTATCCATCCACATATGGGCTCTTTTGCTGTTGATATAACTGTAAAACTGTAATTTAATGTAAGATAATGCAAGTGACGAAACAATTCATATCGTTCAAATAAAAACATCGCTAAAATTTTGGCCACGCTATTGAGTAACGAAAAAGTAGAAGGGAGGAACAAACATTGACAGTGTCTGGCTGTTTAGAAGAAGAGGCATACGCAAGACATTAGATAAAGGAAGGAGGCAACCGTAGGATTTCAATGACAAACTTTGGACAATATTTTCATCTCAATTTACATGATACTTTCTCTTTTCAACTTTATCTGTTAGGTATCTTATATCAGAAGCAGTGTGTAAAACTGACCTACTGATGGCCTTACTACGGCATAGTGTAATTTACCAGCATGACGACAAATCAAATCTTCAGTTATTGCTTTGGTATAGGTATATGTATTGGGCCATTCGCCTAAAAGACTACTCAAAACTTAAATGTTTAATTCCAATCTCAATTTACCTAGGTGTCAGTGTTTCTAGTTGTTTGTCATCAAGAGTACTTACAAGATTAAGTAAGTCTTCAGCTTTCATTTTAGTCTTATACCACACTTCTTTAAAACCCTGTATCATTGGAAATGAAAAAGCAGTTGAAACATGCACAAACACTTTTGATTTTGATCCTTGCTGAGCTAACTTTAATAAATCCAAAGTTGCTCTTACGTTTATATAAGCCGCAGTCCTCATCTTCTCATCAAATCTTATTGTTGCCGCAACATGAAAAATAAAATCCACTTCTGATATTATCACTCTTTGATCTTGTTCACTTAAACCCAAATCTGGTTTAGTCAAGTCACCATGCATTACGCAAACTTTTTGCATAACATGTTTATAATTCTCTTTAATATCGTTAAAAATCTAAAAAAAAACCTAACTAATTGTAATTTTTTTACCTATTAATTTTTCACAACTTACAATTTGTTCGAAAATTGTATCAAGTCTTTTAGTATAATCTTGCTTTTTTGATCGTACCAAAACGTATATTTTCTTAATCCCTCGACATCTTCGCAATAGTTTCTCTAATAGTAATTTACCTAAAAATCCTGTTACACCAGTTATAAAAACTGTTGTATCGTTAAACATTTGTTGAATTTCAGATTTTCCATCGTCGTCAAGTTTAAAATCATCTTGCGGATAGATAGCTGAATCGAACATCATTTTTAATGGTGGATGAAAAACTGTGAGTAATCCTTATATAAACATTCACTCCAAGGATTAATTTACAATCGCACTATTGTGTGCTAATTTATAAATATATATATATGAATGTATATATTCATTTATATATTTAATACGCTATAAAACGACATGCATTATTTGTACCTATAAAAAATTGCATAGATTATATATATATATATATATATATATATATATATATATATATATATATATATATATATAAGTTAGATTAAATTTTAAATTTGCTGCCAAAGAAAAATGTTCAAAGACTTACCAGGTAGTCGATTTTATAGGTAGGCGTCTCACTCTACTCACCTGGGGTATAGCGTCTGTTTTAGAACTCGTCATTTTAAGGGTTTAGCCGTTAAAACGCTACGCTTGGCTAGTGATTGTTGGCAAGTACATAAGGAATAAAGGAGCTGAGCTGAAAAGGAAACATTAATTAGTTTACACAAAAAAATTTTGTACGATCGCTGAATGTAGTGATTGTACCGAAAACAAAGCAGAATATTCATTAACCTGATCTAATTAAAAGGATCGTGCATAAGTTGTATAGTACCCCAATTTGTTTAGGGTTAGTCCTGTAGGTGTTGACAGCATTAAGATTGAAATAAATTATTTACTTTGGTTTATTATACAGGTTCCAACTTGCGTATTATTGCCATTATAAACTAATCAAATCTGTTTATTATTGCCGTGAAACTTAACTTTTCTATTTTTTTAACTTCACTTTTATTTAATTGAAGGGTAATAATAAATAACCATAATGACCCTGTTAGCCCTCTCGACTTTAATTACATACTTTTAGAGTCAATTAGTTTCAATTAAAATTAAATATAGTAACAATGGTAAAAGCTAGATTGAATTTTAAATTTGCTGCCAAAGAAGAATATAATACAAAATAATATGAAATATAATGTAATATTTAAACTTAAATTTAATATAGTAGCGAAAATAAAAGTTGGATTAACTTTTAAACTTAAAAACAAAGAAAAATGTTCAAAGACTTACCAGGTAGTCGATTTTATGAGTTTCAACAATCATCTGGCATAGGTTCAAACGAACCTTCTTTTTTCGTAGAAATTCAATGCTACCGCAATCCCGATACTATTTATCCGCCTTTTTTATTTATTTAAACAACCGTTTCATACGTTACAAAAATTTTACTGTTTAGATTATTATTATTTTTGTTTCTTATTAATATTCAAATCGATAAAAATCTAGTCAAAAGCTTCGTATTTAAATTACCTTGTTCTGCACGCGACTTTTTGAGAAAAGAAAAAGTATTTAATTACTTTAATTTAGGATTTCGATTACAAATTAGAGCTAGTTTTTGTTTATTTTATCCATTTATTTGCTTTTCTTTATACTTTGGATTACGGATTCGATCTAGTTATTTATTTTTATCGTTTAAGTTAATAAAATGATTCTTATGACAATTCGTACGTTTGGGTTTGTTATAGAAAGGGGTTTATTACAATACAAAGCTGTACATTTTTATAAATCTCATCTGATCTATTTTTCCTACAGTTAGAGATACGTATTTATGATTGTTTTATACCACGCGCTGCCATAGGGTAAACTAAGTTATTTTATTAGTTCTCTATAATTCTTATATAAACATTCACTCCATGGATTAATTTACAATCGCACTATTGTGTGCTAAATTTATATATATATATATATATATATATATATATATATATATATAAAGAACTCCGGGGTTTTGAGGCATAATATTTTAATGAAGAAAAAAACGTATATAAATGTTTTATACATTATTGGAAAGGTTGCATATTCAAGTTTCTTTTACGTATTAATAGAGTTCAATATAAGCCCCGTTAGTGGCGTGGCACACATCGTACGGTATTCAATCTCTTTCCATGTCCTGGTCAGCATGCCTGGGTTGACGGTTGCCTCGAAATTGATTATTCGTTCCCTGAGATGGCCAACATTACGGATTTTCTCCGCATATACTATAACGCTTTTACCTTCGGTGGACGGTTAGTTATTATCAAAGCGGTGAACTGCGGTTGGACTATGGCGGTATAATCGGGTTACTCGAGCGCCAATCTAGGTAACTGGTTATATAGAGGCCTAGATTCCTCTTCGCGGAGAATTAAAGGGGTAAAAGCGGTCCAAGTAGCGTCAGTGAAGACGTCGTCCTACCAGGGTTTGTGAAGATTTAAATCGGTGCCGGTATTTAAGGCTTGTGTCGCTGTTGAGTCAGAAATGTGCGGTGTCGGTATTATGACTCCATAATAAGTTCAGTTACAAAAAAAATAAAACTACTGATACGGAGGTCGGAAGCAAATGTTTTCTGTGTTGGATAAATAATAAAAAAATTAATTTTATAAGTTTGAAATTAAATAACAGAACGATTCGTCAAATAAAAAAAAATATAAACCAAACTCTCGGTCACAGTAAAGAAATTAATTTTGTTATCGCGGGTAAGTAAAAAAAAATTAAATTAATATGTCTCGGTACAAAAATAATACAATAAAAATTAGTGGTTACGGTGCGAGGACTCAGCCTCTAATTTATTCGGGCAGCTGAAAAAAAAGCTCTATAATGCTTGGCGATATCATTTAATAAAATAATTTTTCGCCAACGGTGGCGAAAAAAAATAATACCTAAATTCCTAAAATAAAAAAAAATATCCAAAAATCGTGCTCGCCTAAACAGGCTACGAATTAATAAAGCGAGTGCATAAAAAAAAAAACAATTAACTCTTTTAATCCGTCTGTGCGAATACGAATATATGGCCAAAATAATTGTTGTAATTTAACAACTTAACAGATAAGGCGATCCATGTACGGGATCTAAAAAAAATAAGGCGAAAACGTAAATAAGGGTGATTAACTTTCACAAACGAGTCAGCTAATCGTTGTAAAAAAATTGTACTAGTTAAATAAAATTAACAACTACACGGTTGTCGGCTTTGGTGTAAAAGTAAAATTCAATTTTATTTGTAAATGGTTACGCACGGACGAAATGTTCACCTATAAAGGTATAAAAATAATTAACATACAGGTAGTCAGCTTAATTAGTGGAGTTGATCGGCCTATTTCCACAGTTTATGCTTTTTGAGTGCGACGTTTCGGAAGCGGACTCTGCTTCCGTCATCAGGCTTAGTCCTGAGAAGGACTGTTTTCGCACTTGAGTCGAATTCATTTGTTATATCTAATTTTTCTCAAGCACTTGACTACTCTCAGATTCGAACTTGGCACCTTTCACTTACTAGTCTGACACCTTTACCGCTGAGCCACTGAGTAATCCAATATATATTTGTTAGAACTTATATATATATATATATATATATATATATATATATATATATATATATATATATATTAAACTTTTCGTGGTTGCGCAGAAGCTTATTGCGCATGTTGCGCCGTAACCTCTTGCGCAGGTGTATTGCGCTTAAGCTCTTCGCGCATTATTGGAATCCATATGGGTTTCATTTCTACACTAGCTTGGCTTATTGGATTTTCTGCTAATGCGATGAATGTGGCTTCTTTGAGTTTCCGACGAGTTGTATTCTCGTCCTTTGCCACTATCTGTATGTTATCCCATTGGATGCGGTGGTCTTCGTTCCAGACATGTTCAGCGATTCTTGATCTTTCTGTTTCGCCCTTGCGGACGTTGTTCTTGTGTTCCTGAGTTCTCACTTTGAGTGGTCTACTGCTCTCTCCTATGTATGCTCTGCCGCATTCGCATGGTAGGTTGTATACACAGTTCTTGGAATTCTGATCTTCATTGTATGGTTTGGTTTTGGTTAGTATTCCCCTGAGGGTTCTGGTCGATTTGAAGGCAGTGTGTATCTTGTATTTGCAGTCTATCCTTCGTATTTTGTCTGGGGTACCTTGTATATATGGTATTATCGCTGGATATTTAGGTTCTTCTTTTCAGTTACCCTTTCTCTGTTTAGGTGAGGTGTTAGATCGGGGTAACCATTTTCTTTGAGTGTTCTAGCGATATTTTCTTTTCTTTGTTCAGGTCCTCTTGTTTTGAGCATATTGTTTTTGCTCTATCGTACAAGCATTCCGCCATGCCTAACTTCACGTTTTTGTGGTGATTGGAGTTGTAGTGTAGGTACCTTCCCGTGTGGGTAGGTTTCCTGTATACACTTGTCGTGAAAGTGTTGTCATTCCTGTGTACAAGTACATCCAGGAATGGCAGTTTTTGTTCCGACTCCAATTCCATTGTGAATTTGATGGTGGATGCGCGGCTATTTAGATGATCTAGGAATTCATCTAGCTTATGCTTGCCGTGTTGCCAAACTACGAAGGTATCGTCCACGTATCTAAGCCATATCCTTGGTTTCTCTGTGAATTCGGATATCGCTTGGTCTTCAAAGTCTTCCATATATATATATATATATATATATATATATATATATATATATATATATTGCTCACTATGGGTGATAGTGGGGAACCCATAGCCATCCCAAACTCTTGTTGGTAGAATTCGACTCAAGTGCGAAAACAGTCCTTCTCAGGACTAAGCCTGATGACGGAAGCAGAGTCCGCTTCCGAAACGTCGCGCTCAAAAAGCATAAACTGTGGAAATAGGCCGATCAACTCCACTAATAGGAAACCACAGTTACAAAACACTTATAATACAGAATTAGTAATTCCGTACGGCCCCGAACTCAAACAACTTTTCAGAAAGCTTGAAACATCAATGAACAAGCTAGCACTAGAGGAAAACCATCTAACCTTCCTCTGCAAAGCCCGTGATAACAACTTAATACCCACTGGGCTTAACATCAAAACTCCGATACACAGCCGAAAAATATCACTAATCGCAAAGAAAGCTAGCGAAGCGTTAGTCAAAGAACGAATCAAACATCACCGTTTCAGAAAGTACCAGCTCGAACACCAATCCAACGAGATTAGAGAAACCATTCGAAATCGAGTGAACGAGCAAGACTTTGATAGGATAAATACGGCTACCAGAAGCAAATATTCGAAGACCAAGGCAATGCACAAGGAAATTCAGCAGAATAAACTCGAAAAGCTAATGAAGGAGAAGAAAGAACCAACTAACATCAATCGAAAAAACACTGTCATAAACATCTCTAAACGACAGTTGAACGAAAACGAAATGCAGGTTCTGGACAAAGGCTTGAACTATGCGATAACACCGAGGTATATTCCGAAAGTAGATTTAATAACCGCAGTCGAAGAAACAGCTATGAAATTAGATCCTGAAGAAGCCGAAGAATACAGAAGTAAGGTTAGATCAGTCCTGGATTCATCTAGGCGAACTAAACCTAACCTCTCTAACCTAGAAAGGAGAGCGGTCATTTCCCTTTAGAATGACCCAACGATCAAAGTTCTCCCGGCAGACAAAGGAAACGCGACTGTGGTAATGGATACGGACACTTACAACAATAAGGTCCAAGAACTACTAGACGGGGGCGAGTACAAACAAATACCAAAAGACCCCACACCATCAATCGAAAGACGGATATACCTGACGCTGGCAAAACATAAGGGGGAGTTCTCCGATTACCAGAGAACTAGACTTACCCCACACTACAGCAAACCTCCGCATCTGTACGGCCTACCAAAGATCCACAAGGAAGGAATTCCTTTGAGACCAATTGTGAGCTCGAGAAATTCACCTTGTCACCCATTAGCTCATTATCTGCTAGGTATCATCACACCCTTATCGGGAAAAACCGAATCTATGGTCAAGAATACGCAGCACTTCGTGGAAACCATCAGAAACTTCCAACCAAACCACGAAGAAATACTGGTAAGCTTCGACATTGTGAGTCTATTCACAAATGTGCCTACCGATAAGGCACTAACTATCATAAGGGACAAGCTGGAAAAGGATGAAACGTTAGACGGACGCACGCAACTCTCGGTAAACACAATAATGGAACTTCTGACAATATGCATTAGAACTACATATTTCCAGGTAGAAGACAAATTCTACCAACAAGAGTTTGGGATGGCTATGGGTTCCCCACTATCACCCATAGTGCGCAATATATATATGGAAGACTTTGAAGACCAAGCGATATCCGAATTCACAGAGAAACCAAGGATATGGCTTAGATACGTGGACGATACCTTCGTAGTTTGGCAACACGGCAAGCATAAGCTAGATGAATTCCTAGATCATCTAAATAGCCGCGCACCCACCATCAAATTCACAATGGAATTGGAGTCGGAACAAAAACTGCCATTCCTGGATGTACTTGTACACAGGAATGACAACACTTTCACGACAAGTGTATACAGGAAACCTACCCACACGGGGAGGTACCTACACTACAACTCCAATCACCACAAAAACGTGAAGTTAGGCGTAGCAAAATGCTTGTACGATAGAGCAAAACAATATGCTCAAAACAAGAGGACCTGAACAGAGAAAAGAAAATATCGCTAGAATACTCAAAGAAAATGGCTACCCCGATCTAACACCTAACCTAAACAGGGAAAGGGTAACCGAAAAAGAAGAACCTAAATATACAGCGATAATACCATATATACAAGGTACCTCAGACAAAATACGAAGGATAAGCAGCAAATACAAGATACGCACTGCCTTCAAATCGACCAGAACGCTCAGGGAATACTAACCAAAACCAAACCATACAATGAAGATCAGAATTCCAAGAACTGTGTATACAACCCACCATGCGAATGCGGCAGAGCATACATAGGAGAGAGCAGTAGACCACTCAAAGTGAGAACTCAGGAACACAAGAACAACGTCCGCAAGGGCGAAACAGAAAGATCAAGAATCGCCGAACATGTCTGGAACGAAGACCACCGCATCCAATGGGATAACATACAGATAGTGGCAAAGGACGAGAATACAACTCGTCGGAAACTCAAAGAAGCCACATTCATCGCATTAGCAGAAAATCCAATAAGCCAAGCTAGTGTAGAAATGAAACCCATATGGATTCCAATAATGCGCGAAGAGCTTAAGCGCAATACACCTGCGCAAGAGGTTACGGCGCAACATGCGCAATAAACTTCTGCGCAACCACGAAAAAGTTTAATATATATATATATATATATATATATATATATATATATATATAAGTTCTAACAAATATATATTGGATTACTCAGTGGCTCAGCGGTAAAGGTGTCAGACTAGTAAGTGCAATGTACCAAGTTCGAATCTGACAGTAGTCAAGTGCTTGAGAAAAATTAGATATAACAAATGAATTCGACTCAAGTGCGAAAACAGTCCTTCTCAGGACTAAGCCTGATGGCGGAAGCAGAGTCCGCTTCCGAAACGTCGCGCTCAAAAAGCATAAACTGTGGAAATAGGCCGATCAACTCCACTAATAGGAAACCACAGTTACAAAACACTTATAATACAGGAAGTCAGCTTAATGTTACTAGAACTACCGATTTAATAAAGACGTCAACGGCAGTGTTTTTAAACTCGATAACACTCTTATCGGGTAATTGCACACGTGCAAATACGTTAGTTAAATGTATTTCCCGCACATATAATCTCTGCTAATATAAGATTTAATACTTGTATCTTATGCAAAAAAAAAACAGCGGACGGCAATCTATCAACACATCGACAGTAATAGATAAATTAAATTTATATTTATAATCAATAACTTACTGAACTAGATCAGGGCATGCACGCACTCACTTCACAAAAGTCGTCTATATAATAATTTTATTCAAGTTTTTGAATAGTCCGAAACATGTTGCGTTTGACGTATTAGATAAGAAAACACGTCTTTTAACCTGAAATATTTCTATGTGAAATGGAAATGTTTATATTTTAAAATTTTGTGAATTTATGAGTTATCATGAAAATCACAAGTATACCGGGCGGTTAATACATCATTATTTAACAATTTATACGGTTGCTCGGTAACGGAAATTATAGATTCGTTACAATACAAGATTCTTGATATGCCCCCAGAAGAAAAAGTCCAACGGAGTCATGTCAGGGCTCCTTGGAGGCCATGGAATAGGTCCTTCTCTTCCAATCCATCTGTTGCCTAGTCGACCGTCAAGTGCATCACGCACACGCATACTGAAGTGTAGCGGTGCCCCATCTTGTTGGAAGTGGACTAAACCCTTCTCCACCTCAATGTCATCTAACTGAGGAAAAACATACTCCTCTAACATGTCACAACAGACATCACCATTGATATTCCTTTCAACAAAAATGAAAGAACCTATGACTCTATCATGGATAAGGCCACACCAAACATTCACTTTGGGCGTGCCAGGTTCATACTCAATGAACTCATGGGGCGGTTGCGAACCCCATATTCTGCAATTATGTCTGTTTACAGTCCCGTTCACATGAAAAGTAGCTTCATAACTGAAAATAACAATTTTTAAAAAATTATTATTTTCTTCAATTTTGTGTAGCATAGAAACAGCAAAGTCAAATCTCTTAATCTTGTCTGTCGGTTTAATGTGGTGTAATAGTTGGATCTTGTAAGCAGTTAAACGAAGTCTTTTATGAATTACCTTATGAACCGTTGATCTCAGTAATCCCAACTCCAGACTGCGTCTTGTTAGCGATCTATTAGGGCTTCGAAGACATGAAGCTCGGATTCTGCCTCATTCACTTGTGACACACGCGGCCTACCCGTTGACCTTTGTTTTAAAACACTTCCTTGAAAGCACTTAACCATTGGCGAATTGTTTTGTCCGTAGGCGGATCAACATTGTAATTACGTCGAAAGTTTCTTTGTACAGTAACAACAGAATTAGTTTCTATAAGCCAAATAACGCATTGAGCTTTTTGTTGCGGCGTCGCCATAGCGCGGCAATCCAGACGGGACTGAGTCACTGACAGCCGCTACGTTGTTTCAAGATCAACGGTCGGCAGCGCCGCCAACTGTTGATTAAAACATTCCCAATTGGTATGAGTAAAACTTGATAAGATAATGGCCGATTCCTGTTCTGGTTTCCGATCAGAGCAGGTCCTTAATATAAATTAATTACTCTGTAATTTACAATAATTTACAAATTGATTTTATCGGCCGGTATCAATAACGATGCCGCGCCATAGACCGCCGAATCTACGACGACTGCCTCTGTCAGCATCCAGGATTTAAGAGGACCAATCAACAAGTACCGCCAGGATACCGTCGCTTCTGTTTCGTGGAAAAGCGCCAGCGACGCATCCGCCGCCACAGCTCAGAAGAGGAGAAGGCCAAGAAGACACCACCGCCCGCAGAAGACGTCGTATTGCCTCGGCCAGCCGAGCCGCCGTCCAAGAGAGAAGAAGTGAAGACCCCGTCCTGATCCACCAGCCCCGATGACTTCGTGGCGCAGAAGAAGAGCGAAGAACCGTCCGCCCGTACGCCACCACCGACGAGCAACGTGTACCAAGCCCTGAGCAGTACACGGACACCGCCACAGCGATGGAGCAGACCGCCGCAGCAGAGACCAAGAAAGTAGGTAATTTCGTCAGAGGGAGAACTTTGCTTTCTCCGCGAACTGACTGGAAGAAGATCGTTCACCAAGGCCAAGGCGACCTTCGAGGAATCTGATACAGCCTGCCTCACTCCAGGACCGAGACAGGCTAATATATTCGATAAGTGTGGTACGCAGTACCAATATCAAAGCGAGCGTCTTGCCATAGTAATACGTGGCGTGCCCGTAGAGCTATCCGAAGCGGATGTAAGCTCCGATTTGACGACGCAAGGAATTAATACAGTTTCTTGTTTCAGGATGAAGCAGCGAGGCCGAGCGATTGGTTTTGGTACACCTACCGAGCGAGGAGGACAAGAAGAGGATTCGAAGCACGTCGCCCGCCTCCGAGTCACCGTCGAGGACCTGAGGCGGAAATGACATCGGGCAGTGTCACCGGTGTCAAGGTTTGCCGCACAGTTGCTGCACGGCAGCACGCTGTGTGAAGTGCGCCGGTGATCACCACAGCAGTCAATGTATTTACGTACCGACCGGGCTAATGCGTTAACTGCGGTACCAGCAAGCTACCGTGGATGAAGTTCCCTCGACCTCCGCAACGGAAGAAGATGGAAGCACGCAGCGACCGCCGAAGAGGACACCGCCGGCGTCCTCGACTCGGACCGAGTCAGCTACGCCCGTGAGAGCGGCAAGCTGAGAAGGCGGAAGTACCGAGTGTGCTCGTTATGATCAATCTGTTAGGGTTCGACTCTATTGACCTTCCTAGTCAATATGAAGAAGGCCCTACCTGTCATCCGTAAGGTGGCAGAGGCACTCGCTAAGGTGGAATCTGCGACTGACTTGTGTTTTCCTCTCACACAGTCAGGAGGTTATTTAGGGTAAACACACGATGTCCGGATCGAAGTCTGGCGCCCGAGATAAGTATTTAGTATCGATTTTTTAATTACTTAATTTCTGTTCTGTAAATATCGATAGTGTTACATTCACTAACACATATTTCTTTTATTTCAGATAAGCAACCTAGCGACAACAGGACAGCCACAAGGAAACACCAATCCAAACGCAACACCACACAACACCCGCTTTTTTTGAACAACCAACAAACAACGCATCAACACCGCCATCAGGCGTTCAAACACACGAAACCAACAATCCACGCACTTCCACGCGCTGAAGAGGACGAAGACTCCTGAGCAGCGCACCACACTACACGTTTTATATTTAGTATTTTATATTGTATATAGTATTAAGTGTAAAATGTAATTATCCATGAATTGTTAAAATCTAAAATCTTTAATAAACGAGTTAAAAAAAAAAAAAAAAGATAAGATAACCATTTCGGAGATATTAATTAGATTTCTGCATCTTCTACATATATATCTTATATATATATATATATATATATATATATATATATATATATATATATATATATATATATGAATGTATATATTCATTTATATATTTAATACGCTATAAAACGGCATGCATTATTTGTATCTATAAAAATTGTGTAGATTATTCAACAATTTTTATACTTTTAAACTGTATAAACAATTGTATTTTTTCTGGAAAAAATATATACAATAATTAAAAATGTATTATATATATATATATATATATATATATATATATATATATATATATATATATATGGCATAATATAGGGCTAGAGTTTATTGAGTTCAAATTTCTCTATTGTAGGCAAGTTAGATAAATTTGTGGAAGTATACAGTTCGTTTTCAATGAGAAAATAGTAACGAGTGCAAAATTATGAATTTGATCTGATAAAACAGGCTTTGTGGGGTTTGCACATGGTTGTTATTTTCATAAAAGCATTGAGCTATACCAGTAGCATGTGAGAAAGGTCAACATGATTAATATTAATGGGTACGATTAGTTTCGTGTAACAAATTTATGTGATTTCGCATTTTATTCAATGAATGTCAATATTTTGAACACATATCAGTATTGATCACATGTAGTATGATAATTATAATATGTAGAATGCATAGTATTAGGTACAATGTATAAACTATTTGAAATATGAAAGAAAGGGTATGATACGAACATAGTATATTTGTAAATCAAAGACAAAGTATATAAAACGTGCATAAGGAGTGATAGTGACTTCAAAACATAATTAAGAACATGAAAAACAATTGTGCAGTGTGACATTTAATATAAAATTGCAAATTTTATACAAAGATTGACAAAATAGTTAAACAATGTGAAAATGTGAAATAACAAAATTGAGAACTATGGAGTACAAGTGAACAGTATTGGTGTTAGAGACATATATAAGAACACATTTTATGAACATTTTAAGTGTTATAAACAATTATTACAGAAATTAAAAGTAAATTTATATTAAGTTAGGTTAAATATTATTTGTAAGAGTTTCACAAAATTATAGTTTTTATAGGCTAAGATAAGTTTAAAATAAATTATAAAGCATTTAATAGGAGGTTTCCTTCATTTCAACAAGGAATTTAACTATAAATATGTAATATAAACATAAAATTAGAAAAGTTAGTTTAACTACCTAAATTTTAGATGTGAAGGTACAAGTTTTATAAAATTTAAATAAAATTGGTTGAAATAAATGTATTCTGATACATTTTTTTATGTGGAATTTGAATATGTAATTAGTTTAGTTGTAGGATGTAAGGTTTTTTGATATTAGTAAATTTAGGTTATAAATTGTCATAATGAAAATTATCGAAGCAAAATAGGGCTTATGAGATGTCTTTTTATGCGGAATTTTGCACTGATTCCAAATCTGTATTTAAAAATCAAATCAGAAGTGTTTTAAAGAAGATATAGCATAATTTATGTTTTAGTTAAGTTTACAATTTTGTTTAGACCAATCAGAAGCTAGAATCTTTTGTGTGTAATGTAGAAAAAAATTGAAAATTTGGTATCTAGGAGAAACGTATAAAAGGAATTGCTCCTGATTTCTCACTCTCTTGCCTTTTAAATTTTTGTGACTAACAAGTCATAGTGTTAGTGTTATTTGTGTTAACATGTAAGTAACAATTCTCGTAAACATGATCGGATTTGAAACGCGATCGATGTAGAGTTGAGATATCAGAAAAAATTGTTTTAACCTATAACTAAAGTTAAAAATAAGGTTACCGATCACAATTGGTCGATAAAATAGTAGTTTCGTTTTTCAAGATCGTGT
Organism: Vesta saturnalis; assembly: GCA_036346205.1. Taxonomy (NCBI): domain Eukaryota; kingdom Metazoa; phylum Arthropoda; class Insecta; order Coleoptera; family Lampyridae; genus Vesta; species Vesta saturnalis. Next base: position 198,764 of record JARFJB010002535.1, read on the forward strand.
GTAAACATCGGGTGATCTGCAACTTTTTTGTATGTTAGTACATTTCTTCAATTATTTTGGATTCGATGTTTATTTTGTTGATAGTGATTAAGATCATAAAATAAATTTTCACTTCATAACGGAATCTAAAATAAAGGTGCAAGTGAATACAAAAATCTACATAAAATTAAAATACAAAATTAAATCCGAGAAATTATTAAATAAAGAATACATTAAAAAAAACACAAATAAAATAAAGTGCTTGTCTATAAGTATTTGAGCATTGTAGGTACTTCGTATTTACCACATGAAAAACAGTCAACAGTTATTTAATTGGATGAAATTATGGAATTTTATGCAGCATATTTGGGACAGCACGGCAGTATCACCGATTTATGGAAGGAAGTCTACGTCCAATGTTTAATTGGGACCAAACCAACATGAACATTATTTGAAATTTGCAGCAACACATGTGAGTGTATTTCTATCACAACACTATTGCATTGATTTTTTTTTGATGTCCTGTATTTATTTTTTTAAAATAATGCATAAATGTCTGTACCTATTCACGTGTCAATATCTGAAAAGTAAATGATTTAGTGTTGTTATAAAATTAATAAGTTTACTTCAAACAAAATTAAATTTGTGCTCAATAATTTAGATCAATTGCAGAAATTTTTGACAGGCTACATCTATTTCAGTATTAAGTACGCAACGCATGCGTATTTTGTGCAGATCTCAACAAAGTTGGTTTCACATTGTAACTGTTTATTATAAAATACAATTTGATCATTTACATGAATATTCCCAGATTTAATTTATATTGCCAACAATCAATGTTTAATACAATTGAACTCTATCCCCAAAAGAGATTTTAAGCTAGTACGGCGCATAATATACTTTTTTATAAAGTTAATATTACAATAAGAACCTTTATCCCCATTTAGTATAATTTAGAGTATAATTTAATTTTTAGCGATAACCAGTACATTTAATTTGGCTAAGCCAGTACAATTATATATACATATATATATATATATATATATATATATATATATATATATATAATTACTTGGTTAAGGTTAGAAATCCTAGTTCCGTCAGACTTGAAGTTGTAAAACCACAAAAAACGACCATTTAATTATAATTTTATATATTTCCGTTGACAATTTCAACCTTCATCAGAATATTTTAAAATGACAATTTATAATCATATATAATTTGGGTTATCTTAAAACTACTTACAAAACTTAAGTCAGAATTATGGTGACCATATTACATTAAAAAAGATAAACATCTTCACATTAATATATTGAATTCTTGAAATGGAAAAATTTTAAACGATTTAATATGAGAATGTCATTACATTACCATGATAACCTTACAGTTGATGGTTTATATACAATTATTAAAAAATTAATTAAGGAATAAAACTTAAGATTTAAAATGTATAATAATAATAATTTCTATCAAGTAACTGTCATTTTCTTCTTTTTTTTTAAATATTTTTAATTTATACAACAGTCGTTTAATTTTTTCCGTAGAAAGAGAAGTTAATAATTGTGTTCCTTTCTTAGGTACATTAGCAATTAGAAAAAATTTAGACATTATACTTTATTGGTATATGAAAATATCTAGTTCAGGATGACATGTTCCGTATTTATCTGACCACCCTTACCAACAAAAAATTAATATAATAATAATAATAGGGACTCAAAAACAGAATTAGTAGGATTTGTCACACATAATTTTTAAATAAGAATCTTAAAAAATATACAAAATATTACTAGAAAATAGTTATCCTACTAATCTTTTAAAAAAGTTACTATTTATCGAAGTTAATAACATCACAATCAGTGTTGGGTAAGATCCATTTATTTAGGATCTAGATACAGATCCAAACACATTTTTAAAAACTGATCTAGATAAAGATCCAAGATCCGTACGTAAAATGGATCTAGATAAAGATCAAAGATCCTTGAATGGGATCTAGATCTTTATAAAGATCCGACATTCCTAAAATTGTTTCGAGATTTTTCTAATTATTAATATTATCTTTAATTGCTAGTATTGCTACTGATGAGTAGTACTCTCTTTCCCATGATCATTTTTCATGTAATACAAATATTAGTCCGTAAGGTTAAATTATTAAGAAAATAATATATAAATATAACTTTTATAGGTTTTATTGAAAACTTACATTAATTATTTAACGCACTACAAATACAAATTACAAAATTAGTATTAGGTAAGGTAAAATGGGGTAACATTGACACAACTTTAAAATTGATTTTTTTTTTTGGCACATAGCAGTTTGGTATATGACTGCTTTTGTGACAGAATGAAGATATATTAACCTTTTCTACACTGTATATGATAGAATATGAATATACCAAGTCGTTTACAGAATTTAATTTTTTTTTTATGGTAATGTGTCAATGTTACCCATGGCAAGTCTAACATTGACACACTCATAAAACAGCTAATATGTCAATATTTTGCATGTATAGTGTAACATTGACAAATGTCCTAGATATTTTTATGGAAAATCATAGAAATAAAACAATAAATACTTAATTAAGAAACTTTATACTTAATTTAGATAGTTATACACCTACGTATTATAATAAAGCCTAGTTAATCTTAGGAGGCGCTTTATAATTAGAAGGAAGAAAGTTGACATGAAAGTAATGCATTCCCTTTTAATATAAGGTTTGCGCAGAACCATAGCGACATCATCTACAGATACCAGGCTTTGATCGGGCACATCAAGGTACACAAAATGTATTTTCTTCTTTCTCAAAAGTTGACCATAATTTCGCTGTCATTTACTTCCAACACTTGTCCAACATAGTGAATGCATTCTTCCTTTTCTACACAACTTTTAGAATTATTAAATCTGACGAGGACCCATGAATTTGCAACTATATTTTGGTTACTTCCGTCGAACTTCACAAATTCCTTTGCTTTACCACAATTATCTTCTTCTGTTACACTGCTATTATTTTCATCGTGTGAAATGTCATCATCTGTATCATGGACAAGTTGTAAACTAGCATCACTATCTGAGGTTTCTTCAGTTATTTCAACAGGCTTCTTGCTTTTTGTTTTGAGTTTTTCTTACTGTTGGTTTTCTTTTGTTTTCTCATTTTCTATCATTCTTAGTCTAACATCGTCCGCTGTTAATGTTTCCGCAAATTTTCTTCTGAGTTTACTTTTTTTGTATTACTGTTTTGGCTTCTTGCCGTCTTAATACAGTCATTAGTGATAATTCCAACTTTTTAGTAGGTGTAATATCTTCCGACTGTTCAGGAAGTGGAGTAGTTGGTGGTGAGGATTGACTGTAACCTGCAAAATCGGGTGTTGGTGTTTCATTTTCTTTCTACTGTGGATGTGGTTGGTTGAATTTTATTTTCTGAAGAACATATGACGGTTGATGATATGGATTTTTTAATATCCTTTCTTTAGATAAGGGAAAAATTCCAGACCCTCGAAACCACCTACTGCATTGGCCCTAGAAAACACCCAGTTTCTTGAAGTTTTTAACAGACCAGGAAACACTACCTTGTCGGCGTTCTTAAACCCAGTTTCTTGATAAAACTTTTAGAACATTACGCCTTGCTGTTTTAACAGGTTTAAAACTCCAACATCTAACGGCTGTAGAACATGCGATGTGTGCGAGGGCAAACAGAACAGTTCAATATTGTTTTTTATAGCCATGTCAATAAGTTGTAGTATTATGTGGGAATTGTGGCCATCAAATATTAGTAGTTTCGGTCCACTTAACGCAGCAGTAGCTCTCACAAAAACATTTTCGAACCAATCTGCAAACTGGGCTGCCTCCATCCAGCCGGATGGAGAACAGTTATACACAGTATTTTCTGGTCCATTTTGACACCATGTTGCGTAAAGATGTAGAACGGTGTAAGTAGTTTTTGTTACAGTACCCACAAGTTTCAGTGGGTTGTGTGAACCTCTGCGATATAAAATTTTTTGAATACCAGCGTCAGTTTGAAAGACTGATTCGTCACAATTAAACACATTCTGTGGCTTATTCGACAATTCCAGCCTTTCAATCGTGGCTTTTAGCTTTTCGTAAAAATCATTGAGCACTTCCAAAGAACAAGCATCTGCCCTATTTTTAGGTAGATTTTGTGCGACTCTGTTACTGAGTTTTTTCTTCCAACGACGTTAAAAAGATTTAATCCAGTCAATACCTGGTAATCCATTTTAAATGGATTTGGACGATCCATTCGTTTGAGATAATCCTGAACACAAATACGTAATTTAAAACGATCGAGTCCGAAGCCCCAGTCAGCTACTTTTATTATAGCATTTACCAAGAGTTTTTCTTCTTGTAAAGTGAGTACTGTGGGGCGGCCAACTGTTTTGCATTTATAGTTTTTCAAGTGGTTTATTAACGTTGAACGGTTAATTCCATACATTTCACTAGCTCTTTGACACTTAAACTTCCATTTTTACTTGATTTATGGCGTTTACCATACTGTCTTCATCATAGGTTTTATATTTTCTGGGAATTTCGCCAACCTTCTTTTGCGGGCATTTCTGCAAAGAGAAAAACATTGACACATTTATAGAGTGTAACATTGACACAGGTGTCAATCTTAACCTTCACTTACGAAAGTAGAACTTCATCAAATTACAGAATTTAAATTGAAATAAACTAATATTTGTTAACGCGTAATATAAGAAATTACTTACTTGGCCGACTATAGGTCGAATCTTCAAAAAACAATTAACACCGGCAAAGTTTTCTATAGACGTGACTCAACAAATTCTTGTGCTTAACCATTAAACAGACGCTACAAACCATAAAATTAGAACAAAATGTTTAAAGTATAGGTTACTAGATGGCAGAACTATACACATAATTTTACAACAAAAGACAGAACGTAAATTTCTTTTCAACTAAAATTAGGAGGGAATTTTGAAAATGTGTCAATGTTTCCCCCATGTCAATGTTACCCCATTTTACCTTACACATTTACACTTGCAAGTTGCAAAGTTAATTGTTAATTTAACTTAACACATAGTTATACAATTATAAGGATAAGGACATGTATCTAAACTATTATAAGTATACATTACATAATTACATTTTATTATCTAATTTTATTTTATTTTGTTTTAAAATTAATAGCATCTCAAACATATCATCACCTAATCTATTCCTACGAGGAGTTAAAATTAGTCCACCATATCCTTTCAACGGGGGCAGATAAAGGAAGTATAGAATTATATTTTAAAAAGATTTCTTTTATAGCAGGGTACATATTCAATTGCTCATAGTTAGTGCTTGTGTCTTTAAAATAATTTGTGCATTCTGAATCAAATGTTGTTTGCGATTAAGTATTTATTTTTAAAAAATCAAAGAATTCGCTTAAGATTGGCGGAACTTCCATTAATTCAGCTTCGTCAGTCATCACTCATTGTTGATCTAACTAACAATTAACAAATGTGCTTTACTTAAAGTCGTATTCTTAAGAACTGAAGACAAGATTGTTGTTTTTCTATACCTCCTTTTGCTAGATTAAATTAGCAACAGGGAATTCCTGTTCCACTTAACTTAAGTACCTACTTTAATTGATGGATGACCCCATTGTCATTACTCATTAAGTCATTAGATTAGCACTTAGAGGTCATTACCTGCCTTTGTAGCTTTGGGAAACAAAAACAACCGACGGAAATATTAACAAAGAAAATGAATAGTTCTATTATTGGATATTTCGGAATTTAACATGCCTCAGGCAGTAGGTAAATGTGTATGTATCTCTGTGGGGGTACGGATGTAACGGTCGTAACGTAGCATAATGTATTTTTTAAATATAAAGCTCTGTTGCCTCAAGCCAGTTAAAAATTTCACAAAATACCCTTAAAATACATTTTAAAATCTTCTAATGGATCTTTGGATTCAAGTACTAAAGATCTGTTAAAATGTGATCTAGATCCAGATACTAGATCCTAGCAGAGCAAAGTATCTAGATCCAGATCATAGATCCGTTTAGTGGATCTAGATCCTGGATCTAGATCACTTTGATCTAGATCCTACCCAACACTGATCACAATAACAAATAATACTAACAGTTTAGAACATTAAAATACAGAACAGGTAACCTATAAAAGATTTTCTTACATCTCCACAGGCGCGTGTCAATGGGCCCCACAGACCTCGCATGGCGGGAGGGATCCGCCTTGCGGACGGCTCCCGTTATATATTGGGGTCTCGCAAAAACTTCAAAAAACGGTTAGAAAAGTTATCAAACAAACTGAAAATAATAAATGCACACACATAAACCTTTCGGCTCTTGGAACCCAAATGCACTAATTTATAATTTATTACGCTAAAGAAAACATAATAGTCGCCAGTCAGAGTATCTTATAAAAATAACAGCCAAGGTAAAATGTGTAAAATGAATTGCACTGGCATAATGTGAAATTGTAAACATAAATAAAATTCAGTTTAGTATAAAAATTAATGTTAAAAAAAAACAAGTTTCAGTTAGGAGAATCCTCGGTAACAGAAATTATAATTATTTATAAGTACTATATTTTCTAGCTTTTATTCATCAATAATTTTTCTAGTATCCAATTTATTGCAAATATCATGTTCTATTGCAATTAATGATAAATCAGCTAAATGATCTTGGCACAAATTGGATCTTAGATATAAAATAAATAATATTAATCGAGAAAATGAACGTTCCACTTGCCACGGACACAGGTAATGTTAATAACATGCGTAATGCTACACTCATATTAACAAAATTTGAATCTAAATATATATTTTTGCAATTGCTGGGTAAATTTAGTCATCTGTTTCGGATTAAACGAAAAACTAGATACCAAGTATTTGTACATATTTCAAAATTTCATTCTTAAAGTAGGCGGTGTAGATCATAAACCTATCATAAAATGACCCTAATTTCTGACCATTTCTGTTTATTGTATTATGTCGGAAGTGCATAAACCACCAACCCTCGAAATCTGAATAATTCCTAGAAAAATCTTTATTTATGAGTTAAAATTTAAAATGTGCTGCCAACGAAGCATTGATGCTTCCCCGTTTGTCTTTCTTGTGTTGCGTTTGCTTTGCATAACTGCATATTACATTCGGTCGGTATAGACGTTTAGTTTTGTTGCAACTAATTTTGCTAATAACAGAGTTACCGTTTATTTTAATTATTATTTAAATATTTAAAACGAGTAGTTCGCGAAAATATCTAAGTGGAGCTCAAAAAAGAAAACTGGTTGAAAAAAGGAGGAGGAGAAAAAAAAAAGATTGCCAAGATTGATACGTTTTTTCAAAAAAAAAAAAGTTATTATGACTTCTGAAACACCGTCAATATCTGCAACATCAGGAGCATACGTGTATGATGATGATGAAACTACTTAATTGAGCATTAAAGGCGTAGGGATTGTCGAAAATGAAGAGACAGATCTGGAGTCAACCTTGGAGCTAAGACAAGTATTTTCTAGTGACTTAGAGCTCTTTTTAAGCACGGAATTAGGTGATGCACTTAAAAAGGAGCTTGTGCATGTTGGTCCGCATACACCCGGCATGCCTCTAAATACTTTTCCAAAAGATGAATTGAGCCTGTCATTTAGTGAAGTGTACTATAAGAAAAAGACATCTGCGGGCCAATTGTTAGATCGGTAAGTCAAAAAAGTTGCTTCTGAAAACAAAAGATGTATTTTTCTGCAATATTCATGTTGAAAAAACTTTGTTTAAAAATTTTTTTATCACTTCCCCCAAATATTTGGTTTCGCCCATGATAATTAAATTGCCTTTTTACCGATTTTTATGAAATTGGAATTATATACAAAATTAAATATGCTTGATTATAGAAGTTTTTAAAAATTTCACTAAACTTTAAAATATGAATCTGATGTATTTTAATGTGTTAGTAAATATTTACCATTAATGTTTTTACAAAAAATATAAATTTACAGAATAAGCTACAACCCGAAAAAATATATTTACATTTTTAATGCTTTACAAAACGAAAAAATACAATGTTTTCCAAAACGCACTTTTGTTTTTTAAGATTCTGGATATTCTACTCAGTGACCCTAGATGGAGTATACTGTCATCCTTGCTGATAGGAATAGTACCTCTTTCAACCTTTTTGGACCATAGGAATGTTAAAAGATTGGAAGGGCCTCTCAAAAAAAATTTTGACATATGAGGATTCAAGAGTTCATCCCGAATCATGTTTGGTGTATTCAACATGGAAAGCTAATAAGTCAGTGGATATATGTTTAAAAGACAACATTCACAGATTAAAACCCGTATTAAAAATGATCATTGACGTAACTAAAGCAATTGCAAAGTCTCGTCTGCCTTTCCGTGGTCATCGAGACATTTTTTCTTTAGATGAAAATAAACTAGAACCCGACTCTTCAAAGGGCGTTGTTTTAAGTATTGTCAAACTTCTAGCTAGATATGACCCAGTTCTTGAGTTACATATTAATAAAATTAAGAAAGGAAGTAGGCATTATTAGAGTAATACATCGCAAAATCAATTTATTTCGTTCATATCTGATTCACTTTTGCAATCCATCGTTGAAAATGTAAAAGACAGCCCATTTTTTTCAATTGTCGTTGATACAACACATGACATAAGTAAAAAGGATCAACTTAGTCTTGTGTTTCGACATACTAACCTTAAAGAAAACAAATTTCTGATTCAAGAATCATTTTTGGGGTTTTTCGAAATGACAGGCCAGTGTGCAAAGGATTTTGAGATTGAAATTTTGAAAGTTCTACAGAAGTATGACATCTCCCTAGACAAATGTAGTGGCCAGAGTTATGGTGCTGCTGCAAATATGAGCGGCAAGAACATTTGTATTGAGTTTTTATCAACCACTATAAGTATTACGAAACAGTAAAACGGAAATATCATAAATATTTTTTTATATGGAACGTTTTAAAAATAAAAGGTTTATTTACAGAGAAATACGCAGGTCTGCAACGACAACTAAATGCCGATTATATCCAGTGCGCAGCCCACAGCTTAAATCTCATTTTAAATGAGATGTATGTTTTTAGTGAAAGTCTACCCCGTTGGCAAAGCTTAAACTTAGAAATCAAAAACAGTAAAACTGTTGGTTTAACTTTAAAAAAATTATGTCCAACTAGATCATAGGTTCCCAACGGTGGCGGTACCACCCCCTAGTGGGCGCTGGAGCTTTTCGTGGGGGCGGTAGCGGGTACAAAGGCAAATGGGGAGCGTTATGACAGTCAAGAGGGCGGTCGCGGCGTACCTACCTAATTAGAAATTTAACCTTTAGGTACTCGCGTCAACTTTACATACATAACTGCTCACATGGTGTCTCCTAGGCACCAATGTGATCTTTAGCTGTTTTGATTTTTTTTACAAGCATACTTAAAAAGCACTACATTCAAAACAATAAAGTGTTGTTTTGTAATCATGTCTAAGAACATGTTTAAAAAGTTTATTAACCATTAAAAATATATATTAGAATACAAGTTTGAACAAATATTATAAATGTATTGCTAATATATTATGTATATAAATATACATAAGTACAGAAATAAGATATAAAATATGTAAAATTGTATGAGTTGTACATAAGTTGTACATAAGATTAAACATAACATTTATTGCATATAAGTTTACTATGTTCCGTACAAAAATCGTTGTTACAAATTGTACAAATTTGTTTTGAATGTCGATTTCTCAATCTTAGGCATAAATAACAGCGTTTTCTGTTACCTGTAGTTACTTCTTTTATATTGTACTATTGACAATATGTAAACACACGCAAATTTATTTATTATTATTATATTTATTACAAGAAATTCTACCAATGTAACTGCTCGCAAGGCTCCTCTCAAGTGCCACATGGAGCACCGTTATCTTTTTGTATTTATTAGTAAAAAACTTAACAATATATATTGGTCATAGCAGGTTTTCCATATTCATAAATATGTAATTGAGGAATACAGAGGCGGATAAATTGTTAAAAAAATTATTAAGAACGGTATAGAAGTTTAAAGCTTGTTTGGCGTCTTATAGGCCCCATGCGAGCACTTAAACTTAAACGTTAATATAATAAAATACTTAGAAAATACATATCTCGATTTTTATCAAAGATGTTTTATCTAGCCGTCTAAAATGTTTACCTTATTATTATGGCGTAAAAGTCTATGCAAGTTGGTAAGCAAATATTTACGCAATCAAGCATGTTTCGACAAAAATACAGGAACTTGAATAATCTGTTTGCAGAACAAGTGCACCGGAGCACCGCAAATTTCCAGAATGTCTGAAACTAAGAAGAAATGTCGGCAGTACAATATTGAGTATTTGAAATATGGGTTTACGCAATCTCCAACAAACCAATTATTACCTATGTGTTCAATTTGCCAAAAAGATTTTTCAAATGAAGCCATGAAGCCTTCTAGGCTACAAAAGAATTTTAATAAAATAAATGTTGATATAAAGGATAAAGATTTACCCTATTTTCAAGGACTTGAAAAGAAATATTTAAAGCAGCCAACTATATCAAACCTTTTCGCATCGTGTCCTAACAAGATGATGGACTACGAGCTTCATATAATATCTCATTATTAATCGCAAAAGCGGAAAAGCTACACACAATTGGTGAGGAATTAATTATGCCGGCAGTCAAAGAGGTAATCGAAAGTGTTCTTCATCATAAGATATCATAAACAAATTTCCTTTGAGAAATAATACAGTGCTAAGAAGAATAGATGAAATAGCTAAAGACGTTGAACTATCATTATGTGATTACTTAAAAACTTCCAAATTTTCCATTCAACTCGATGAATCAACTTTACCAAATAACTTACGTCCGATCCTTGAAAGAAGAGAAAAATTGTCAAGAGTTATTATTTGCAAACCCATACAAAGGGAGAATCCATATTGAATACCATGCACGTTTTTTTTTCAAGAGAAAGAAATTCCTATTCGAAATATTTTACCATACAATACCAAATGTACTCGCTGTACATTGTGTTATTCATCGTCAGCACTTGGTTGCAAAAAATCTTAATGAACGCCTGCATAGGTTCCTCCATTACGTTATTAGAGCAGTCAACAAGATAAGAAGCAATTCATTAAATGACAGATTATTTGGGCAACTTTGTAGTGAAAACTACTAACTAATGAAGCCTATAATTGCTTGCTGCTGCACATAGAAGTACGATGGCTCTCGAAAGGTGTTTGTCTGAATCGCTTTTTCATTCTATTTGACTCAGTACGGGACTTCCTTAAAAACAGAGACGATGAACTGCGCGGAAACTTGATTGCGTCCAAAAATGACATCGTTTATTTGACAGACCTTTTTAAAATATTTTAATGACGTTAATTTACAATTGCAAGGTGATGAGCTGAATTTAATAAAAACAAAAAACGTTATAGTTGCCTTTGTGGGAAGGCTTCTTCTATTCAAACGAAGTCTGGGAAGAGGTGAATACAGCCACTTTCCGACATTACAAGCATTATCGATAAAACAGGAAGATTTATTTACTTGCTGCCAACACCTGGACGCTCTTCATGCTGATTTTACAGAGCGATTCCAGGATACTTTAAATATGAATATAGTAAGCTGGGTTTTAGACTCTTTTGCAAACGCAGATACAGCAGAATAATAAAATTTAGAAGAACTAGTAGAACTCACAATTAATGAAGAATTAAAAGTAAAATTCAGAAATGGATACCAACTGGCTCCAAAAATCAATATCAGCTCTCCACACTGGATTGTGGGAAATTATACAGAAATTCTTAATTGCGTTTCCTTCATCATATTTGGCTGAGCGTGGGTTCATTGTAGTAGCTAATTTATTGTCTAAGGACAGGAATAGACTGCAGACCACTGAGCGTGGTGATTTGCGACTGATGTTAACTAAATTGAAACCCGACATTAACAAATTGTTAAAACTCCACCAGCCTCAACCATCTCATTGATATTTATGTTTCTTATTGAATTTTGTTTTTTTTTATTATATTTTTTTACTAATTTTGATTAATCGTTTTGTCTTTGCCTTTTTGCAGTGCCCCAATGCGGGGTGCTCTAGCTTTGTGTATTTGTATTATCTTGCATTTGTTGGTTAAGTTATAATTTTACTCTAACACTTTGTATATCTTTGTCGGAATTAAATGTTTTTATTATGACATGTTTTTGTATTTTTAATTAATTAATAATCGGAACCTTCTGCCACGACCACGAGGAGAGTGATTAGAGAGAGAGAGAGAGAGAGAGAGAGAGAGAGAACATTAATTTTTAATTTGTGATTATTATGTACAAGGAGGCGTTGGAATTTTTTTTTCTTGTAAAGGGGGCTGTAGTCCATAAAAGGTTGGGAACCTATGAACTAGATGGTCGTGAAGAGCCGAGAGTATAATATCGTTAAAAACTAATTTTTTGCCCGTTATCAAGTGTTTATCGAATTTAACATTAATAGCAAAAAAACCCAGTGACAGAGATGAGGCCAAAATGTTACAAAATAGAATAGAAAACTGAATTTATTTTCATACTACATTTTCAAGGTACAGTTTTGGAAAATATTAACATGCTTTCAAAATTCTTGCAAAAGAATGATATTGACATAGGACTGGCAACAGATTTAGTATCAGGAGTTCTTGTTAGATTACAAAGTCTTAGAGAAAATTTTGAAAGTGTGTATGAGTTATCAATCTATCTTAACCGGGAAATCTTGGAATATTGAACCACAATTGAAAACCAAACGAGTTCGTACAGTCAAAAATTTTTTGTATGACGTAGCAGCGGACGCGCCAATAGAAAATTATAAAAATCGTTTAAAAGTACAAATTTTTTATGCTTAGTGGAATTGATCGGCCTATTTCCACAGTTTATGCTTTTTGAGCGCGACGTTTCGGAAGCGGACTCTGGTTCCGTCATCGGGCTTAGTCCTGACAAGGACTGTTTTCGCACTTGAGTCGAATTCATATGTTATATATAATTTTTCCCAACCACTTGACTTCTCTCAGATTCTAACTTGGTACCTTTCACTTACTAGTCTGACATCTTTACCGCTGAGCCACTGAGTAATCCAATATGTATTTGTTAGAACTTATATTAAACTTTTTCGTGGTTGCGGAGAAGTTTAATGCGCATGTTGCTCCGTAACATCTTGCGCAAGTGTATTGTGCTTAAGCTCTTCGCGCATTATTGGAATCCATATGGGTTTCATTTCTATACTAGCTTGGCTTATTGGATTTTCTGCTAGTACGATGAAGCAGAGTCCGCTTCCGAAACGTTGCTCTCAAAAAGCATATACTGTGGAAATAGGCCGATCAACTCCACTAATAGGAAACCACAGTTACAAAACACTTATAATACAGAATTTTTTATGCTTGTTTGGATATAATATTAACTCAGTTTAGAATCAGGTTTAAAGCCTTGAAAAATCTGGAACACTGGAACTATGGCAGGATCTGTAACAATCAAAATACACCCACGTACCACACAAAATTAAAAAACACCGAAAGCGTTTCGATAGCTACGCTATCATCATCACTAGATAGTCGACCGCTGATGATGACAGCGTAGCCATCGAAACGCGTTCAGTGTTTTTTAATTTTGTATGGTACATGGGTGTATTTTGATTGTTACAGGTTTAAAGCATTTAAAAATGTTTATTCAAAATTTGAAATTTAAGCCCACAAACACTATTAAAACACAAGAATCTGATATTTTAACTAATGCAAGAGGATTAATAGAAAAATATCCTAACGACTTAACACAAAATCTAGCATTCGAATTAATACAATTAAAAATTTGCTTTATGAAAAAATCAAAAACGTTCATAGTATCCGGGAATTATCAGATTTTATTTTTGAAAAAAGTCAATTATTAATTAGTAGTATATTCGAAATTTGTACTGCGTTTCAGATGTTTCTAGTGCTCCCAGTAACATCGGCTGAACCAGAAAGAACTTTTTCAAAGTTCAAGTTAATAAAGAGCTTCAGACCTTGGTCTACTATGACATAAAATCGCCTTAGCTCATTGGCTATAATATCTGTAGAAAATAAACGAGTAAAAGATGTAGATTTGGACAAAGTAGTAGACAAGTTCCTTTTACTAAAGTACAATCGTTAAAATATCTTATAAGTTATTTTAGAAGTATTAAAAAAATTGTTCCCCGTTATTGTTAAAGTAGTTGTATGTTTGTTGTGTTGTTTATAGTAATATTTAGATTAAAGTTGACCTTAGATATCCTTGAATTAAAAGCTTTTATTATTATTATATTGTAGTATTTTAATCATCCCTATATAATATAATAATTTATAATAAAAAAATAAGTCTTTTTTTACCTAATAACGTTTTACCAAAGTATAAGAAATTCGTTACATTAGGTATGTTGTTGTCAAAAAAAAGTGTTTCAGACAGATATAATGATATAATTTAAGGGAGTTTTTTCGAGGGACATGGGAGACTCCTAAAAACGTTTGTGGGGGGGAGGGGGGGGGCAAAAAATTTTACACGCTACTGCCGGATCCCCCCTTTAACTCCACTAATTAATAGATTATTTAAGCCTTATAATATTAAAATTTCTAACTCTCCTCCTATTAGAAACATTAATTCTTTCTATTCGAAATTAAAAGATACATCTTCTATATCGAATAATTCAGATTTAGTTTATGCCATTCCATGCAATCATTGTGATTGGTTTTATATTGGACAAACTTCCCAGAATCTGTCTAAAAGAATTGTACTACATAAAAGTGATATTAAACTTAAACCTAATTCTACTGCTTTAAGTTTACATTCGCATAAGACTGTACATTTTGATTTCCATAATACTAAAATTTTAGACCATGAAAGTGATAATTCTAAGAAAATTTATTGAAATGTGCCACCTATTTAACAACGTCAATTCAATTGTTAATTCTAAAACTGATGTTAATTCATTAAGTACCATTTATACACATCTGTTCTCATAACCTTACACTAAAAAAAAAGAAGAAAATAACTGATTCTTAATAGAAATTATTATTATACGTGTTAAATCTTATGTTTTATTCCTTAATTAATATTTTAATAATTTTATATAAACCTTAATTATTAACTTGCTCTATATTATTGTTATTATTATTTCATCAATTGTAACGTTATCATAGTAATTTTCATAGTAAATCGTTCAAAATTTTTCCATCTTAAAAATTCAATATATTAATGTGAAGATGTTTACCTTTTTTAATGTATCTCTTTATATGATCACCATAATTCTGACCTAAACAATGTAAGTAGTTTTAAGATAAAACAAATTATATATGATTATAAATTATCAGCTGAAATAAATATATCAAATTATATTTAAATGGTCGTTTTCTGTGGTTTTACAACTTCAAGCGTAATGGAACTAGAACTTCCCTAACCTTAACCAAGCAGTTTATCTATTATTATTTCCTAGTTATTGTTAGATGATTATATATATATATATATATATATATATATATATATATATATATATATATATATATATATATATACAGTGTGTCCGAGATTCAGCATGCATGTTGAGAATTTACTTCCAACTATCAAAAATTTAAAAAATATAAAATTGAAATAGTAGGCCTTGAGAAGGCATGGATTAATAAATGAAAAATTTATACAATTAGATTCCTAATTATTGTAATTTCTAATAACTAAAATAAAAACAATACCGATAATAGTAACTATCATAAAACATGCTCGATGTGTCCCCCTCTACACTCCACACATTTTCTACATTTTCATATCATGTAATACATTGTAGAAGATGTGTTAAAATCCACTATTCGATAATGTAAAAATCCAAATAGCGTCCAAAAACAAAAGTTAGAAATGTATTAAATTTTGTAAGTAAAACAGATAAATTAGCAAGGGTTTAAATTTTGATAGTTCTCGTATCATGTGATACATCGCTGAAAAGGTGATAAAAAATACTATTCGATAATGTAAAAATCCAAGATGGCGTCCATATGAAAAACAATAGTTAGTATATGTATTTCAAAAACAAATGACTGTAGATAAATTTTGGTACTTTTTTTAAAATTGTCTTTTAAAAGTGTCATAATAATGTACAAATCAAAATCTTGTCAGACTTCAAATAAAAGAGCTACAGGGGGTAGTAGAAAATGTACAATTTTTGCTTTCTTCAATTATTTCAAAAACAAAAAAAGTTACTTCAAATCTGACTTTACCATGATGATAGCCATAAAATTCTCTAAAACTTTCCCCATTTAACCGACATTCTATCTTCAATATTAACGAATATAGCAATACATGCATGCTGAATCTCGGACACACTGTATATAGGGTGAGTGTGCCGTCGGAAGATCCTGGCTTTATTATTAAAAACTAAAAAAATGTTATAGCGCCGATCTATATCAGACTTAGGTGTGAATCGAATAAAAATAGTTTCATCCCTATAGGGTGTTCCATAATTGCAGGACAGGACTCAACTTTGTTTCGTTTAATGGAACCCTATATTTATTTAATTTTATTATTATTTGTCTTGTTGAATGCTAAAAAACAGTACATTGTTTATAAATTTATTTTGTGGCGTTGCCAAGTTAGAGCATTTTTTCTTTAAAAACGTGAAAATTTATACCCTTACTTAAATTGTTCTGAAGACTTTAATATCAAGAGTAGAACTGTAAGGTTTGGCAGACGGGTAAACAAGACCTTGCTCTATCTTTTGACCTTAATACCTCCTGATTATACTGTACTGGGTGTTTACAAAATATGGTCAATTTTGACAAACTTGAAATGACCATAACTTTTGTTTTCTAAATGGAACACCCTGTATTTTATCATGTCATAGTGTTCTATTTTTAATTCTCTTACTTTTTTATTAAGCATGTAATATACCTAACGTTACGCGTTCTCGAAATATCTAAGATTTGTTGCATAATTAATGACAATTGGTGGTAGGAGATTTTTGGTATACTAAGCTTTTAATATAACCCCACAGGAAGCAATCTAATTTTGTCAGATCATATATATATATATATATATATATATATATATATATATATATATATATATATATATATATATTGAGATGGTTAGAAGTAACCATAATACAGAGGCTAGAGTTGTCAAGCTTATATTCTTTATAGCGTGTAAATTTAATTAGATTTGTGAATGTATACAATTCATTTAATAAAAAAATTAGTAGACGAGAGGGAAAATATGGTTTTGATTTAACACAACAGGCTTTGTGGGATGTGCACGAGTTTGTTTTATTCATAAAAGCAATTGAGCTATACCAGCAGTGTGTGAGGAAGGTCAAAACGATTGATATTTGTGGGTACGATTAGTTTCGGTGAACATATTTCAGCAATTTTACAGTTTAATCAATATATTTGAGCAGTTTAAACACGTTACAGGTATTACTCAAATGATGTAGGTTAATTCTAATATGTAGAGCATATATAGATATAGGTACAATGCAAGAACTATATAAACTTTAAAAAAGGGTTATGGTGCGAACACTGTATATTTATATTTCATAGACAAAAAGTGCAAGAGAAGTGGTTGTGATCTAGAAACAATGATAAGAACTTGAACAACATTTCTACAATATGATATTTAATATAAAAGTACATTTTATATACAAAATTTACATAAATGTGTTAAACAATATGGATTTCTGAGATGACAAAGTTATGAACGATGGACTAAAAGGAAACAGTATTTGTGTTAAAGACAGTTATAGGAACAGGATAAATTAACATTTCAAGTGATTTAGACGTTTTAAACGCAAGTTACAAGTAAAAATACATTAAGTTAGGTTAAGTACTATATTTAGGAATTTTGCAAAATTATAGTGTTTTTAGGATAAGTTAAGTTTAAAGTAAATTATAATAGCACATATTAGTAGGTTTTCCCTCATTTTCATAAAGAAATTTACTATACAACTAATATAAACATAAAATTTAGAAAAGTTGGGTTAACTACCTAAAATTTAAATATGAAAATGGAATTTCTGTTAAAATTAAGTTAAATGATTTGAAATAAATGTATTCTGATATAGTTTTTTATGTAGATTCCGAATATGTAATTAGTTTAGGTGTAGAATATAGATTTTGTTAGATATAGGTAAAATTAGATTTTAAAGTATCAAAATGCAAAGGTTCGAAGCGAAATAGGGCTTGTGGGGGTGTCTTTTTATGCGGAATCTTGCCCTGATTCCAAATCTTATTCAAAAAGCAAATCCGACTTGTTATAAAAAAGTTATAGCATAATTTGTATTTTAGTTGTTAACAATTTTGTTTAGACCAATCAGATGCTTGGATTTTTTGTGTGTAATGTAGAAAAAAAGTTGACAATTTGGTATCCAAGTGAAAAGTATAAAAGGAATTGCTTCTGATTTCTCACTCTCTGTGCTCTCTGTGCATGTAAGTTACAAGTTTCGTTTACATTTTCGGTTTTTGAAACGCGATCAACATATAATCGAGACTTCAGAAACAAAATTTAAAAATTAGGTTACCGATTATAAGTGTCGATTATAATATAATTGTTTCAAATTTGAATTCGTGTTCAAATATCGGTTGATGTGTTTTTTTTTATGTTAATAAATTCATGGAATTATTTTGGATTTGATATTTATTTTTCTTGGAAGTGACGCAGAGTATTAAATAAACTGAATTCCATAACGGTATCTAAAATAAAAGTGCAAATAATTAAAAGTTATATGAAAATAAAAATAATTTGAAATCCGAAAAATTTTGTAAATATTTAAACCAACATCTAAACATACAATTTAAAATAAAGTGCTTATCGAAAAATATTTGAGCAATATTACGTTACATCATATTTACCACGAGAAAGAGTCGTTCATCAGTAATTTGGATTTGGATGAAGTATGGAAAATTAAGTAGCACCATTGTGAACAGCTAAGCAGTGTCATCATCACATTCGAAGAAGTCTACGTCCAATATTTTAATATGGAAACAGCTTAATGAAAACATCTTTTGGAAAATGCAGCAACACATGTGAGTGAAATTTTATTATCATAACCCATTATTGCATTGATTATTTTTTTGATATCCTGTATTTTTGTTTTATTGATTATGTATAAATGTTTGTGCGACATGTTTTAAATATCTGTAAAGTGAATGAACCGATGTAATTTTCAACATTTTAATTTTATTTTGAACAAAACAAAATTGTACTCACATTTTGAAGATCATTTATTGAAATTTTTGACAGGCTGCATTTGATAAAGTCAGTTAGAACGCAACGCATGCGTTATTGTGCAGATTCAACTAAAGTCTGTTTCACACAGAAACCATTAATTTACAAATTATTTAACGTAAACATTTCTATGTGTAAAATAAAATTTTCTATAATTACCCGTTTACTATATAAATGCAATTATAATAATTTAAAAGAATTAGAAGGTTAAATGTTATTAATGATTTTAAATTGCCAACAATTAAAGTTTAAATACTATTTAAATAATATTTGAAAGCTATCCCCAAATGAGATACTGAGCAAGTACGGACGTAATAGCATATAATATTAAATAAATATTTAGCCACATTTTAGTGCACAACGTTTTCGCCAATTAAATTTCATTAACAATATAGCCATCACACATAAAGTTGGCCCCTTAGAATTAACGTACATCATGTGATTAATACCCGTAAAGTGTTTAAACTGCTCAAATATATTGATTAAACTGTAAAATTACTGAAATATGTTCACCGAAACTAGTCGTACCCACAAATATCAATCGTTTTGACCTTCCTCACACACTGCTGGTATAGCTCAATTGCTTTTATGAATAAAACAAACTCGTGCACATCCCACAAAGCCTGTTTTGTTAAATCAAAACCATATTTTCCCTCTCGTCTACTAATTTTCTTATTAAATGAACTACAGACAACATCCAAGTAGTAAAAGAAAAATCGGAGTCACACCAAAACGAAATTAAAAACAGACCAAAGAGCTAAGAATACACAAACATGGATGTAAACGAATTAAACAAAACCTTAACAAGAGCAACCATAGAATCGGCAAACAAAATTAGTCCAACATAAAGAACACCCAGCAATTCAATCTCGGGGACAGTAAAACGATTACTAAATAAAAGAAGAGAGTTGATAAAACAAAACAAACAGAAAAGCACCGAATCTCTGGAACTAAACAAGAAAAGCACCGAATCTCTGGAACTAAACAAATCAATAAGAACAACCATCAAACAGTACAAATTAAACAAACGAGATGAACAGATCCAGGAAATCATTGAGAAAAATCAAAACATGAGAGTTCTGAGACAAAAACTATACAAAAACACAACAATAGCAGTAAAGGATAAAGAGGGAAAGGAAAAACAAGGAGAGACAAAATAAACAAAATGACAGGAATATTACGAAGAACTATACAGAAGCCAACAACAACCTACTATCCAGACGACAAAAAGCATAGAGAGAAAAATCGTGATTATAAACTAGGAGGAGATGCCGGAGATTGACATAGAAGAAATAAGCGCACTAAATGACATGAAAAAGCAGAAAGCACCAGGCAAAAACAATATAACAAAAGAAGTAATAATAGAAGGAGGAGAAGAAGTTATCAACACATTAAAAATCCTATTTAATAAATGCCTAAAGACAGGAAAAATAGCGACAAAATAGAAAGAAGCCTCAACACTATTACCACAGGTTTATAAACTCCTATCACGAATAATACTAAATAAAATAAATAATAAAATAGAATTATCCACATCCCACGAACAGGTAGGATTTCGCAAGGGGTTTAGCACAATCGACCATCTACTCACAATCAAAACATTAATTGAAAAACCAAAGTAATATCACCTCCTTCTGTATATGGCTCTAATAGACTAAGAAAAAGCTTTCGACTCAGTTGAAACTTGGTAAATCCAACAAGCCTTAAGGAATGATAGAATTGACTACAGATACACGTTGTTCATTGAAGACATCTATCATGAACAGACAACATGTATAAAACTAAACGAAGAAACCGAACCTATACCTATAAAGAGAGGGATTCGACAGGGACACCCGTTATCTCCTAAACTATTTACATTGACCATGGAGAACATGTTCAAAAATCTGAACTGGGAAGAAAAAGGCATCAACGTAAACGGGGAATATTTAAACCATCTAAAATATGTAGATGACACAGTGTTAATTGCCTCAAATGAGGAAAAACTAGAGTCTATGGTGACAGAATTAAACGTCGTCTCCAGGGTGATGGGTATGAGGATGAACATCTCAAATACAAAAATAATGCCAAATGCAGGAGAAGAAATAGACATAAAACTAGAAGGTACCAGCTTGGAATAAGTTGAAGAATACATATACCTCAGCCAACGAATAACGCTAAACAAAATAAATCAGTAGACAGAAGTCAAAAGAAGAGTAAGTCTGGGATGAGCGCCTTTGGCAAATTGAGCTATATACTCAGAAACAGGAAGATCCCGCAACATCTTAAAACAAGGGTTTTCGAGGAATATATAATCGCAATAATGACGTTTGGTGCCCAGATATGGGCGTTCACAAAGAAAAACGTGGACAGATTTATAAAGAATCAGAGAGCAATGGAAAGACAAATGTTGAGAATTACCCTGAATGACAGAAAAGGAAACACGTGGATAAGAGAAAGAACACAGATTACAGACATCAGAGAAAGAGAAGCTAGCCTAAAATGGCAATTTGCAGGACACCACGCTAGACAAACAGACTCCAGATGGAACGCAAATATTCAGAAATGGAGACCATGGCTAGGAAACCGGGAGCATGGAAGACCACAAACGCGTTGAATGGACGACATCAAAAGACACACCGGACTACGTTAGAAAAGAACGGCACAAAACAGAGAACAATGGAAAATAATTGGGGAGGCTTACATCCAAAAATGGATCGAAGAAGGCTAAAAAAAAGTATCGTAATATTTCATATCACGATACGCGATGAGAAGATTAACCCAGCAAGTATCGTAATACAATATAATGTAATCAAATTATATATGATTATGAATTGTCATTTTAGAAAATTCTGATGAAGGTTGAAATTGTTTCAATTTTAAATCATTATCCAAACTCAATATCACACCTGCTTTTGTTCCACTAAATAAAAGCTATCGTTTATTCACTAATTTAAAAACAAACAAATTTAAATAATGACTTTAAGGAAACTTAGTTACAGGTGACATTGTCATTTTCAGTAACTGGTTGTTATTAACAATCGAAAGTGTAGATATGTATCAGGCTTATGGCTATATCTGTAATTTTTAATAGTATTAACTACTAATTTTTATTAAAACACCATGTATAGAATGATAGAAAGTACAGAATAATGAAAAATTACTAAATAGTATAATATGTAATTGTAACACTTGTGTATATCCATGCTAAAACTCACTGAAAAGCCATAATGCTTATTAGCCACTACCAGTTTAATGCCCTGTATATCAAAAACTAGCCATTAGATTAAGTTGGTCCAATGACAAATATTGTTCAGATAGTTTTAGTCTATAACATATTAAAATTTCATTAAATTTGACTGTGGTCTAAAAACCCATAAGAGGTGTGCAAGGTCCTTTAAATATAGTATGTTTTTAGTTACATGAAATATGTCATAGATATCAAATGATATCGAAATATAAAAATAACTTTAATGTTGTTATTTATTGACTAAATAAGCAATAACTTATATACTTACATACATACAATATATGTTCCATGCTCCCGGTTTCCTAGCCATGGTCTCCATTCTTGAATATTTGCGTTCCATCTGGAGTCTGTTTGCCTAGCGTGGTGTCCTGAAAATTGCCATTTTAGGCTAGCTTCTCTTTCTCTGATGTCTGTAATCTTTGTTCTTTCTCTTATCCACGTGTTTCCTTTTCTGTCATTCAGGGTAATTCCCAACATTTGTCTTTCCATTGGTCTTTATCAATCTGTCCACGTTTTTCTTTGTGAACGCCTATACCTGGACGCCATACGTCATTATTGGGATTATACATTCGTCGAAAACCCTTGTTTTAAGATGTTGTGGGATCTTCCTGTTGCTGAGTATATAGCTCAATTTACCAAAGGCTTACCCAGACTTACTCTTCTTGTGACTTCGGTTTCCTGATTCATTTTGTTTAGCGTTATTCGTTGGCCGAGGTATATGTATTCCTCAACTTGTTCCAAGCTGGTACCGTCTAGTTTTATGTCTATTTCTTCTCCTGTATCTGTCATTATTTTTGTTTTTGAGATGTTCATCCTCAAACCCACCACCCTGGAGTTGACGTTTAATTCGGTTACCATAGACTCTAGTTGTTCCTCATTTGAGGCAATTAACACTGTATCATCTGCACATTTTAGATGGTTTAAATATTCCCCATTTACGTTGATGCATTCTTCTTCCCAGTTCAGATCTTTGAACATGTCCTCCATGGTCAATGTAAATAGTTTAGGAGATAACGGGTCTCCCTGTCGAATCCCTCTGCTTATAGGTACATGTTCGGTTTCTTCGTTTAGCTTTATACATGTTGTCTGTTCATGATAGATGTCTTCAATGAGCGACGTGTATCAGTAGTCAATTCTGGCATTCCTTAAGGCTTGTTGGATTGCCCAAGTTTCAACTGAGTCGAAAGCTTTTTCGTAGTCCATTAGAGCCATATACGGAAGGAGGTGATATGGCTTTGCTTTTTTAATTAATATTTTAATTGTGAGTAGATGTTCGATTGTGCTAAACCCTTTGCGAAATCCTGTCTGTACGTGGGAGGTGTACAATTTTATTTTATTGTTTATTCTATTTAGTATTATTCATGTTAGGAGTTTATAAACCTGTGGTAATAGTGCTATTGGTCTATAGTTCTTGAGACCTTTTTTGTCTCCTTTTTTGAACAGTAAAATTGTTGTGGCTTCTTTTGTCGCTATTTTTCCTGTCCTTAGGCATTCATTGAATAGGATTTTTAATGTGTTGATAACTTCTTCTCCTTCCATTATTAGTTCTTTTGTTATATTGTCTTTGCCTGGTGCTTTCTGCTTTTTCATGTCATTTAGTGGGCTTCTTGTTTCTTTTATATCAATCTCCGGCATCTCCTCCGAGTTTATAATCATGATTTTTCTCTCTATGTTTTTTGTCTTCTGGATAGTAGGTTGTTGTTGGCTTCTGTATAATTCTTCGTAGTATTCCTCAGTCCTTTTGTTTATTTTGTCTCTCTTTGTTTTTCCTTTCCCTCTTTATCATTTACTGCTATTGTTGTGTTTTTGTATAGTTTTTGTCTCAGAACTCTCATGTTTTGATTTTTCTCAATGACTTCCTGGATCTGTTCATCTCGTTTGTTTAATTTGTACTGTTTGATGGTTGTTCTTATTGATTGTTTGTTTTGTTTTATCAAGTTTCTTCTTTTATTTAGTAATCGTTTTACTGTCCCCGAGATTGAATTGCTGGGTGTTCTTTATGTTGGACTAATTTTATTTGCCGATTCTATGGTTGCTCTTGTTAAGGTTTTGTTTAATTCGTTTACATCCATGTTTGTGTATTCTTAGCTTTTTAGTCTGTTTTTAATTTCGATTTGCTGTGACTCCGATTTTTCTTTTACTACTTGGATGTTGTCTGTAGTTTTTGACTCTATTGGTTGTTTTTATCTTTTTTACTCGACTTAGTTTTGCACTTATGTGCAATTTGGCTCTGACTTGTCTATGGTCACTTCCTGTTGTAAATGTGTTTAGTACCTCGGTGTCTTTAATTATTTCTTTAATTGTTGTTAATATATAGTCGATTCCGTTTTTCGTATTCCCACCCGGGCTTAGCCAGGTCCATTTGTTTTGCGGTTTCTTTTTAACAAATGTATTCATTGCATAGAGGTTTTCTTGTTCTAGAACGTTGTATAGTGTGTCTTCTCTATCATTTCTTATACCGTAACCGCAATTTCCGACTTTTAACTGTGTTGCTTTGTTTTTTGCCTAGTTTGGCGTTACAGTCTCCAATGACCAATTTGTATTTGGTTGGGTAGTCTTTGAGCACTGTCGATACCTCTTTATAAAAATGTTCTACTTCTTATTCGCTATGTGATTAAGTCGGGGTGTATACTTGGATTATTTGTATAGATACTTTGTTGTTTATCTCTAATACTACATATGCGACTCTACTGGATATTGCCTTGTATATTATTGTTCTTTCTTTTGTTTTCTTTGAGATGATGAAACCTACGCCTACTGTCCTATTTTCTTCACAACTTGAATGGTACAGCATATTACCTGACCCACTTGCGGTATCTTTCCATGTGTTTTTGCACTCACCATTTTGTAGTTGAGGGTATCAGCCTTAATCTTCCACGCTGACTTATGACAGGTTGGAGAAGATAGATACCGCTACATCCTACCCATCCAAATCTATTCCCACCCATATGGGTGGAAATAAATTTGGATGGGTAGGATGTAGGGGTTTGGACCGGATTCCTCTCAGTTGTGAGAATTGAGAGAAAATCTAGGCTCACGAGGGCAAGGTCGCATCCCTGAAATAGACCTATCGCTGCCGGGATCTCAGGAGTGTCTACCCGTTACCCTTCAGCTTCGTTTGACAATTTTCCCATCGCGTATTGTGATATGAAGTATTACGATACTTAAATCGTAAATAACTATTTTATACATTTATCTTTACTCTCGATAACCGTAACAACAAAATGTCACCTTTCAAAGCTCTGACGATTCTTGGCTTGTCCAAGCGAAACCGATCAGCTCAATTTCAAAAAATAAAGTGAAACGTTAGAAAATCTATTGCGATTTTTAGTTTAATCTACATAATGCAATAGTTTCACAGAGTAAGGATAGAAAGCATGTACACACTAAAATTTGGTTTATGTTGTGTGATAATTTGCTCAAAAAATTACAATAAATATTCGATATGATGTCCATCTTCTTGAATACACAGTGTTATTCTTTTTCCCATCGAACATCTTACCTTTTGCAACATATCAGGGGTGGCCGTCTCAAAAGCATTTTCGACAATGTTTTTCATATACTCTGCAGTGATGGGAGGAGTGCTGTAAACTACATTTTTAATAGAGCCCCAAAAGAAGAAATCCATGGACGTTAGTTCAAGAGATCTAGGTGACCAGGCAATTGGTCCACCTCTCCCAATGCACTTATCAGGAAACTTCCTATTTAAATATACTCTAACAGCACGTGAGAAATGTGCAGGTGCTCCATCTAATTGCAACCACATATTTTTTCTAATATTTAAAGGAATACTTTCTAAATTGCCATCGAAAAAATACGGGCCAATAACGTGATTGCCAACAATTCCACCATACACATTAACACTCCATCGATTTTGACAAATAGAAACTAGACAGCATAACTCATTAATGACAAATTGGCAATACTTGAAAAAGAAAACGAAGAAGTTTCGAAACGTCGATTTATTAATTGAATTACACGAGATAAACTCGAAACTGAATTTTATATATATATATATATATATATATATATATATATATATATATATATATATACACGCACCAAGGAAAATATTATCAATGTTTTGGCCTACGTGCAATACGATCCAACCTTAAGCACCAGGAAAATATCCGACGACTTGGAAGTTCCAAAAACAATTGTCCACGAGATTCTTCAAAACAATAATATGCATCCCTACCACATTGTTTTATGTCAGGCGTTAAATCATACTGATTATGATCATAGGCTCAACCATTGTCACTGGCTCCTAAATATAATTCGGGAAAATCCAATAGTTCGTTTTTTGATCAAAACATGCTTAATTAGATATATACCGTCCTTTTGTTGTACAGCTGGTTGAAGTAACTGGAGTAGAATGGCAATGAACGTTTTTTTAAGAATTCCTACTCCACACAGTTTTTACAATAGTGTGAGGGGTGTTGTTATTGGTGTTGACATTTTGATTATTAGTTTATAAGCTGAACAGACATAACGTTTACAGTTCAGAGTTGTTAAATTGGTTTTTGCTTTAAAATTCTGTTTTCCAAAGATAAAAGCGAATGGAGTGCCACTAAGGGCCATTAACACTTGTCACTTTGAGGTTACTTACCCTGTTGAAAGAGCGGGTTGTTATTGTTTTAACAAAAGCGGAATACTTAGAAAATGGTTTATTAGCGGCAAAGGTTTACTCTCAAAGGTTTCCAGGTACAAGGCATTTCAATAAAATATAGAATTATTTCAACCCTTTCTGGAATCGGATCAAAGTTCATGTTTTGTGAGGCCTGACGTCGGCTATCTTGATTTTAAAAAAATAAAATATGAAACAATATTTAACAAAAACACTTTTAAAATGTAAAAAACTTCGAAAGTATTAAGTTTAGGTATAGGGAAGCCTGATATCGATTGAAAGACAATTAAATAAGCACTTGTTTAACCGAAGAAAATACAGAGCGATCCATTTAAGTAAAGCGCGTTTTTAACTTTGAAGTTAAATAAAATTGAGCCTTAAATATCTGACAGCCTGTATAACATTCAAAAAATGTTTTTGTTACAGCTCTTAGTCTATCATGTTGGTAATTTGCAGTCCAAATTTTATTAGATTTGATCTACAGGTTACATAGATTTTTCAAAACCTTTGTATTGTTCAAAAAAGTAAAATATTTCACAAATACTAAGACTTAGACTTTGATTAAGCATGAATTGAAATTGACTGTCGAATTCAAATTTGCTAAAAAAATTGAACATTGCCATTTAAAAAAAAAATACAGGTTTGTGAAATAAAAACTTTTTGGGTCACCCAGTATATTTCAAAATATTTTTAAAACATGCTTACATAAACCATCTACATACATATGGAGAAACTTTTCAAAAAAAAATTACCGTTTTCCCCAAAACGACCAAGGCGTTACCAGGTGGCCTGCTTGGTGGAACAATTCCGAATTATTCTGAGATAATAGACCACTTCACGAAATATTCTGGCAGTATCAAAGCAACCCATCCTTATTGATAATTCAGAGTGCCACATATCAGTCAATATTGTTAACACGTGCAAGGAAGCAAGTGTAATTATTCCAACACTACCGCCGCATTGTAGTAACCGCATGCAACCCTTGGATCTCACTATTTATGTCCCTTTAAAATATACTACAATTCGGCTTGTGATAACTGGATGGTAAAAAATCCTGGTATTCCATTATCAATTTATAATTTTGCAGCCTGCTTAGGAGAAGCTTTCGTTAAGTCGTTTACTCCATCAAATATAATATCAGGTTTTCAGAAGTCTGGCATAGCGCCCTTCAACCCTGATTGTAAAGCACGTTGTTCAAGTTTGAAGTTAGATAACATTGAGCCTTAGATACCTGACACCATGTATAACATTTTCTTTGTTGTAGCTCTTAGCATATGATGTTGGTGGTTTGTAGTCCAAATTTTATTAAATTTCATCAACATAGTTATTCAGTTTTTGGAAAACCTCTGTATTTTTCAACAAAAGTAATTCACAAATGGTAAGACAGATAGAGAACTCTGAATAAACCTGAATTGAAATTGACGGAAGAATTCAAATGTGCTGAAAAATTGGACATTCCCATTAAAAAAATATAGGTTTGTGACAAATTCTTTTGGACCCTCCTGTATATTTCAAAATATGTTTCATAACACACACACAGATAATATATATATATATATATATATATATATATATATATATATATATATATATATATATATATATATATATAATATATATATATATATATATATATATATGTTACGTTGTCATTTTAATCAAATTATTAATATTGACATCTGTGAAATTCATAAATTTCTTGCAGTTTTAATTTATATTTATTAATATAATTATAATTATCACCACGTTTGAGTCCAATGAAACATTTTGAGATAAAATTATAATGTATTTAATTACAACTTCAGCAGGTTGTGCCATCATTAATTTTGTGATCTTCATGATGATTAATGTTAAACTTGTTTAATAAGATTGCCTTGATTAGCATCCCAGGGGATAGTGTTCAATATTAGTTCAGTATCAAAAAAAAAAAAACATTAAACATTTGCGTTAAGTTCTTTTGCCAAAAATAAAATCAATTGTGGTTTAAAAATAAATCTGGAATTGTATATTCTCAACTTTATTCAAACACCTTGTATCACCTGTAATTATATAACATCTTACGCGGATGCGATTATCATTGACTTGAATTTGTGCACATTTTCATCATGACTAGACAATAACGAAGATACATTTTCGGTAAGTATCTTTTGCTTTTTAAAACAATATTGAATCACTATAAAATTAATTAATGGTTGTACTATTTCCAGACTAGTATATAATTTACCTAAATCCTTTACACACATGCACATAGGTGATAAACAATAATAATATTCAACGTAACCTCAAATAAAAATATAAGATTCATTCACTCACATTTATGTTTCTATTCTTTTAGCTGCTCCAATTTTCAATATTGGTATTCCAATATCCAAATCAGAAGTAATTCGAATTCCATAAATAGTATTGATCCAACGGTGGAAGATCTGCAGCATACAGGTACGCTGCATAGATATTTTCTTCAACACTTTTCAGAAGCACTTTGATTTTATTTATTATATTTTCAAATATAATCATTTAATTTAAGGCTATTGTATCATAAAATACAATAATTTTATCTGCATTCGATTTTTATTTAATTGAAACTTTTAAATTTTAATATGTAATTAATAAATTTTTATTTTAAACTTGTTAAAATGATAACACCGTGTTAATTTCGTTATAATAATTTTATGTTAATCGAAATAATTGAATTACATGATTTACTTTCAATTTTTTAACGATAACACATAACTCGGTCAAATATTCTCGTTAACCTAACTTATGACAATTTTAGAATTTCAATGTTTTAAGACTTGTGTTTTTGTAGGTTGTATAAAACACACAGTTCATTTTAAATTTGAATTCATGTACACCGCGAGTGACATGTTCTCACGTTGAAGAATTAACAGATAATAAGAAAAAAAAATATAACAACTTCCTGTGCTTTTTTTGCTTAACAACCAATTAAATTATAGTATTTTGTCTATACATACATAACAAAGCTTAATTCTGATTGGTTAAGCATTTCTCAGAAATTTGTAAATTACTAATTTTACACATAGCTTTCTTATATGGGAACAGATCTTAAAAAACATTTTTGAATTATACACAAAATGTCATTTCCATAGATACCACATTTGTCCTACTTTTTTTAAAATTCTTAAACTATCTAAATTTAACCAATATACAAATTTACTTATATCTAACTTATTCTACTTCCTATAGGAAAACTATAAACAGAAATGGATTCTATGACCCAAAATACATATGGATACACCAGTTTCTAACACACTTATGGGTTTTTTTAAAAATTTCCATCACAACATCTATGTTCGTAATCAACATAACCTAGTTTCTCAATGTTTACACTTGAATTACATCCATAATGTTAGTATAAGTTGTAACACTTTCTATACACACTAATATGTAAGTTATTAACACATTATTTGTTTAATTTCGCATTATTAACTTATAAGTTATACAAAACTTATTAAATCTGTTCTATTTTCATACACTTTAGCATATAGTTTACTCCGCCTATGTTAATTGATACAATTTCTTTTCTTTTTGTTTTAGAATAGAAGCATATTATGTTACCAGACTATAATCTACCTATTCATATGGAGTACATGAATTTTATAGAGTCAACCACCTACTTTACACTTCCGAAAATGCTCAGAAACTATTAACGTGAAAGTTGTATTGTTCAGCCATGATAATAATTTAATACTTGTGCAATTTGAATTAACTAACTAACAACATGTTCTATAATAACATTTGTACTTAGATTTATATTGCTTGATATTACTTTTAAGTGAGTGTACTATTTTATTTTATTTCAGTATAAGTGTTGAAATGTTGATTCCACCGGGCTTTTGTTTATTGAGTGTGACGTTACTAGAAGACACGACAAATGGTCCACCGCCCCCAAGTTAAAAAAGGAGGAATAACTTCTCCAGTAGCTATGAGCATAAAACGAAACCTAACAGCATAAAAAATTGCTTTCTAAGGTGAATGGAGTCACAGTTCATGATAAATACTGGAAGAGGTACACTGCCCCAAAAAATGTAACAGCGTTTGAAAATGGGGAATGAGATTCTGTGACAGTCTATAGCAGCCCTGAAATCATCTCGTACGAATTCTATATTATTCCTTCACACCTCTCACCACCAACATTTCGCAAAGCATCAACACCCATATGATGGTCGATGGTGGCTATTTACTCCACGAATTTGTCTGTCATCGCAACACATCAGGAAAGGCTATCATTTAAGGGTATATAAATGAAAACAATGTCCGATATTTAAAGGGCCGTATCGCGGTAACTAACTTTAAAAAGATGAGCATAAAACTTTTCAATAACCGCATGCTATAGAAGATATTGAAAAAATCTCAGTTTTTCGACCTCCATTTCGTTAGCACAGCTTCCCGAGGTTTGCAAACCTGGATTTTAACTCAACGTAATAGTCCGAAACACAATTAGTAATACTCAATTTAATGTAAGTTCGATGTACGTTTTGTCTGGGCCATTTTGCACTTAAGATAAATACTTTTTCATTATTGATGCAACACAGTCAAATACGCTCATAAATGGAAAAATATTGAAATCAGATAGAAATGAGCAGTGGTGGAACATTTAAAGCGCTAATTGTGTATTAAAAAAATCTTATAAGGTAATTTTTTGTAGCAGAAACCAATTTTAGAAAACGAGATTTGCATCTTAACGCCTAGTGCGATGAAATTACCATAAAATAACTCTTGTGCTGCATTTTTCATTACTTTTGCGGCATTGCTTTGAGGCAGGAACATTACTTTTCCTGTCTAGGTAGTACAACGTGACATTACAATGGTTAGTTTTACTTTGCTGGTTGGTATCACTACATTAAGTAACATTTATTGAGTTCGTGTAGGGTAAGCAGAAAACGTTAGCTTTAATTTATATAAGAGACAAGGGTTACACTAGGCGGAGCTTATTATGTACTCGAACATTGATGTAAATTACTGAATCATTTTCAAGATTTTTTCATTAAATATGCAAAGAATCATCGGGGAATGTAAGTAAGTAAACATACGTATTAAGATAAATAATTAAATATATTGAGGTATATACGTTTTAGTACATAACAGAAACATGTAACATTTTATACATAACGTACAGTATACAAAACCGTTTCTGATCTGTAACGGGTTAGTAGCATTTTGTCTTTACAATAATACGTTAAGTCTGATCAGGTACTGATTTGGACCCCACCCTGTCTTAATCCAGGTACAATGTTCGTTGAAAGTAGAACATTCCATAAATCTATTAGAAATCTCACGAAATTTAATTTCTTTTGAACCTGCGAAAGCGCTTTCTATTAAATATATATATATATATATATATATATATATATATATATATATATATATATATATATATATACAGTGCGTTCAATATAATCGGACGCACTCAATAACTCTTTTGTATTGCGTTTCACAAGAAAGTGTTTACATAGTTTTTTATTCACTTACAAATACTCTATTAAGTGCTTGGTTTAGATAATTTTTTAAGCTTCCGGTTTGACCGGAAGCGCACATAATTTTATTTTTTTAAATCACACTGTATATATATTTTTGCATTTTTTGCATTGCTTATTTTTTTCTCAATACATACGTATAAAATTTTTATAGGGTTTTATAAACAAAAATTAGAGAAAAATTCCATCGAAAGTTTTTCAATTTTATTATACGATTAGAAGAATTAAACAAAACCGTAGGCAGCGTACGCCAATAAAATCGTATCGCAATTGTTTTTTCGTTTATTGCAATTGACAATCAGATAAAAGTTTAATTTGATTTCAATCGAAATAATTGTTTAAAATGAATAACAGTGAAAAAGTTGACCTGTTGTTAATTTTCGGTGAATGTAAACGTAATTCTCGACGAGCGGTAGAATTATACGCACAAAGATATCCCAATAGGTACCATCCTTCCGAAAGTTACATACGAAAAATTGAACGATCGCTTAGAATGCGTGTAACATTACCAGGAGTAAATTATCAGAATTTAGAACAACAAAGAAATGTTTTGACCGAAGATATTGAAGTACAAATATTGGGTTATTTTAGAGTAAATCCACGGTCATCTATTAGACATGTAGCGCAGGAAGTAGGTGTATCAGCTGGCTCAATTCACAGGACATTAAAAAAATTCAAAATGCTGCCGTATAAAGTCGATTTGGTTCAACACTTGCGGCCTCACGACTCTGATCGGACATTAACTTTGATTGCATGAATAGTTGAGCAATGTGATCACAATCCATTATTCTTAGATCATATTTTATGGACAGATGAATCCAAGTTTACAAATAATGGAGTTATTAATAAACAAAACAATCGTTATTGGTCTGATGAAAATCCTCATTGGTCAATGGAAACTAACCATCAAACCGTATGGGGTACTAATGTTTGGTGCGGTTTAATTGTAAACCAATTACTAGGGCCTTATTTCTATCATGGTAATCTAAACGCCAATAGGTATCTTAAATTTTTAGATAACGTGCTACCAACAATGTTCGGTGAGTTTCCTCTGCTTCTGCGACAACAATTGTATTTTCAACAAGATGGAGCTCCAGCTCACAACGTGTTGATAGTAAAAGAATATCTTAACTAAACGTTCAATGAACGATGGATAGAAACTAACGGCCCAGTAGAATGGCCTGCGAGATCACCGGATCTTACACCGTTAGACTTTTTCTTGTGGGGTCATTTAAAAACCGATCCACCTTTAAATGTTATAGACTTAAAGAGTAAAATTACAGCTGCATGTGTTAATTTAACTACGCAGCAAATCAAAAAAGCAACTAACCATGAACTCAGGCGACGATTAGAATCATGTCTAGAACAGAATGGTGGCAACTTTGAACAATTTATTCGCTAATTATAACTGATTTTGTTTAATTTTTCTAATCATATAATAAAATTGAAAAACTTTCGATGACATTTTTCTCTAATTTTGTTTTATAAAACCCTATAAGAATTTTATACGTATATATTGAGAAAAAATAGGCAATGCAAAAATGCAAAATATATATAGTGTGAAAATGTAAACTACCATTAACACATAATAAAATACTTATCTTTTGGGATTTTTAATGGTATTTAAATTTATTTTATCATCGTAATAGTTTATAACATTAAGTTAGTAAACATTTCGTCAGATAGAATAATGTATAAGTTAAAATTTAGAAGTATGCATAATAGTAAAAACTATTTTAAATTTGAAAAATTCAACAAACCAAACACTCTATGCAAATAACAGAATTTGCAGCCAAAGTAACACATTTATAAAATTGTAAGAGTTATAATAAGGTACAATGTAAAACCTTCAATTTTAAAATGTAAAGATACAAATCCAGAACATTACGTGCAAAGTAACCAGATGAAATTCTAACCAAAGAATATCTTTATACAATAATTTAAGTAGTTATAAAGTGAAAAGAATTGAAACGTTCTTGTAATTTTAATTTAATTAAATTTCAACAAATCCGTAAAGTTCTTCATCAATAATAACCCAGTTTAGAATCTAATTTTCAAACGAGATTATCTTATACAATTAATTGGTTAAGTTTAATTATATATAAAAGCAAGCATGTATGTTGCTTTGTCAAATTTAAAAATTTACACATTTAAATTTTAACTAACTTTCTGACCGTAAGAGTTTCTGGTTTGTTATCTTGAAAGTTTAAAATATTATAATTTAAGTACCTATTAAAATTCTTTACTACATATTTTATAGTATAGTGATTTAAAATAACAGTTATGTCTGTCAAACGTGTTAAAATATTAATACAGGCTTATGTTTATGTTTGAATAAATTTTCAAATTTTGACAAAATTGTTTACTACATCTTTAACAATTTTTAACTAACATTACTACTGACGAAGATAACTGTATAGTTTATCGAAACGTTTAGATTGTATAATTTAAAGTACACCATTAAAATCCCAAAAAGATAAGTATTTTATTATATATAGTGTGATTTAAAAAATAAATTATGTGCGCTTTGGTCAAACCGGAAGCTTAAAAATTATGTAAACCAAGCATTAATAGAGTATTTGTGAATGAATAAAAACTATTTAAACACTTTCTTGTGAAACACAATACAAAAGAGTTATTAGTGCGTCCGATTATATTGAACACTGATATATATATATATATATATATATATATATATATATATATATATATATATATATATATATATATATATATATATATATATATAGATTTAGTTATGTCTTAAGAAGAAATAATCACAAACCAAACAAACTCGACGTCACTGAACATTAAACAAAGAAATTTAATATCTCGAGATATACGGGAATAAATGACTAATTTTGCAAATACGTTAAACAAATATGTGACTTTTTAAAGATTAAAAACTGTTGGCGCGTACTTTATAATCTTTAATAAAAACAACCAAGTTCAAAAATTATTGTCTTTGTTATGAAATAATAAAATTAATAATAATTATTAATTACATATTTACTTTTGAAACTTATTCTTTCATAACAAAGACTTATAATAATTTAATATTAGTCAAGTTACTTTGGTATGTGTAAATCCTTGTGATATTGCAGACGCACATTCCATTAATATAAGTAATTTGATTGTTATCTCATTATACTTAGAATTTATATCAGTTCTACATTCATAAAGACAAAATTTACATCGATTAGTGCTTGTACTTCGATAGCGCAGTTGCTTAGCGCAGTAATCTAGTAAAGTACAGGTCGTAGGTTCAAATCCTACTCGAGGTAAACTTTTTATTTATGTATTTAATAAAATTAACAAGAATTTTTAATTACATATTTACCTTTGAATTTATTCGTTCATAAACAAAAACCTATAATAATTTAATATTAGAAGAAATTCAAAACTTTGATGTTCTGAAGATTAATGATGATGCTGATATTGGGTATGTACTATCCACAACACCTGCATGATGAACACAATGAGTACCCTTTTTGCCCTGAAATGATCTGCGCACCAACTTCCAAGGAGGAGAAGTTAATTCCGAACCTGTGTGATAAGACCAATTATGTTATACATTACCGATATTTAAAACAATGTATAGAGCATGGTTTAATTTTTACTCATATTCATAGGGTTTTACGCTTTCGTCAAAGTCCATGGCTAGTACCATACATAGACCTTAACACAGCTCTCCGAAATCAAGCAAAGAACAAATTCGAAAAGGATTTCTTTAAATGTATGAACAATGGTGTATTTGGTAAAACAATGGGGAATGTTGACAAAAGAAGAGTTATCAAGTTATTAGCGCATTGGGAAATTAACAGTCGTCGTGTGGGTCTAGCACGGTACGTCGCAAAACCACAATTTAAAAGTTTTGTTCAATTCACGAACAACTTATTTGCGGTGGAATTGTCGAGACAGGTTGTTACGTATCTGTCGGATTTAGTATTTTGGATCTTTCGAAAATTATAATGTATCGTTTTTTTACGATATCTTGCGCAGTCATTACGGTAATAATGTAACATTGCTCTATACAGACACATATTCTTTAATTGTCAAGATAACAGCTGATGATGTGTATGCCCATATGCGGAATAATGTTGATGAATATGACACATCCAACTATCAAAACAGTCTGCATGGTATTACAACGAATACATCCGTCGTCGGAAGAATGAAAGATGAGTTTGCAGGGAAAGCGATCCACTGTTTTTATGGTGCTGGATCAAAACCATATTGTTTAAAGCTTGCTGATAACGAATTCGTTAAGAAAGCTAAAGGCGTTAAGAAAGTTGTTATTGTTGTTATTCAAAAAGTGTTGACGGAGGTAGACTACAAATGCAGTCTGTTCGGATCAACGTTACATGATATTTATACAGAAATGTTAAACAAAATTGCCTTTAGGTCCCAGGATGACAAACGGTTTCGATTACGTGATACATGTTCAACATTGGCGTGGGGGCATTGGAGAATTCCCGAATTGGAGAACGTCGATCCGATGAGCGGTTTACTGGAGGTTGCTAGGGAAATGAATTTGTATGATCCAGAAGGTATACGATAATTTGGGTACTGACACTTGGTAGCTTTAGATATATTCTCTCCATAAGGAAACTAGTAGTAATATCAGTTCACGGTAATCTGCAAACCAAGGTAACATCTCAGTTTGTGTAGTCACTGCAATACCGTTCTTTGTGGAATATATATTATTATTATTATTATTATGTAACAATTCCTTATCGAGAGAATATACAGAATCTACAAAATATTGTGTGATATAAGGAAATAAACATAATAAACATTATTTTTTATTTAAAAAAAGCGTGCAGAGTTTATTGTATTACATATGTATCATACAGATAGTATACATTAGCCAGAGAGCAGTTGCATGATGATTGTGAATGATAGAAACAAACTGGTTGCAAAGCAAGAAGACCGGAATGTTCATCAAGTTCAATAACGGACTGGGACAAACAGTTTCTGATGTAATCTGCTTTCCCTCTATCCTTGACATAGACAGTATTTGTTGGTTGAATCAATCGGTTGAGAATTCTTCGAAAGTGATGTGGCTGTGCATTCCCCTCTTTCTATTTTATACAGTGCTGGTTATGGATTAATCAAGTAGCTGAACGGCGACTCTCTGCAATTAACGTATGCCACGGGTACGGTGATTTAAAAATATCGTTAGCAATTTGTGTTCCATTAAAAATTGCGAGTTCTTTCGGTATAAAAGCTTTTGAAACTTTAAACCCTTGTACATCAACCATGACGGGCATTGTATTACAATTGTCGTACTGCTTTGGTTAACGCGTTGTACGTAACTAAACGGTCATGGAGTATAAGACAGTATATGGTCGTATTGGCGGGTATATTGGCTGATGTTTTGAATTCTACACGAAGGACTACAGCTTTAGAGTGTAATGCCTCTTTTTCATTTGAGCAATCTACCACTATCAATGGTGTAGCTGACGTAGATTGTGTAGGTGTGAGTAATGGTCGACCATCTCTTTGATAATATGACATTTAGAATTTAGCGAACATTTCATACAACGTAGCAAAGCAATTGTTATCGTAATTAACGTTTAAATTGTCATACGGATAACAGTCCGTGTTATGAAACACCCGAATATTATTTAGTGCACATTTATGGAATCTGCTCATATTTTGCAGAACATTATTCTCTCGCCCAGTTTGAAATCCTATAATAATGTATCTAGGTGTTTCTAGTAGATGTTTTGATTGCCCATGTATGCTTATCTGTTGCTGAAACGGCGGGATATATGTGAGTTTCCCAATTTCTAAATGCGACTGGAGTATTTACATTTTTATCAATGTACTTGGTTAACGCCAATTTCTCCGCTAATGCTGGAATGATATGCGGAACTTTCCAATATATTTTATCTATGTTAACTTTTAATGCTTCATCAGTAGTTGTAACTACTGCGTCGTTATGGGTATTATTGCGAATTAAAACCAGTTCTTGTCTAATGTTCAAAATCACCCAATTGCAGTCTTCAGCAAAGCCGAGTAGCAGTCGCAAAGGTATACAAACATTAAAACACCCTTGTGCATTTGTTAGTGTGCTGTTTGAGTAGGAAACCAATTCGCATTTTCATAACGAGCGAGATCATTAGACGTCAATGATACCAATCCTTTCATTGTCGACGTTATTCCTACTTTAGTTACGGAATCTACCCACTATTGCATTCATTTCATATCGAATTTCACTGAATAAGAATGCGATACCATTATTAACAAACCGCGCGGTGTTAGACACAGTATCATCCTGCTTCAACAATCTTCGCTCTACGTAGACATCACTTTCTGATGGTAAAGTGCACATGTCTTCTTGAATGGGTATCCTGATTTTATCATTGTTTCTAAATATCGTAGTATATGGCTGATGGGTGTGTAGTTCGGAGTTTACTATCGCATTATCAACGATAACTTTTTCGTTAACGTTTAATATACTCACTGTAGTACTGCAAAACCGAGACTTTCCAAGAATGCTTTGTTCTGCGCTGTGAATGCTGTGATCGCTGAACGCTTACTGCCTCTTGGCGTTTCCACGCTTCGATCTTTTATAGTTCACCTTGCCCTGGTTACATGCACATGTATTATACCACGTCACCATATTTTCTTTAAATGTAGTCCTATCGTTATGACTTACCCGTTAAAATTGATGAGACCTCCGTCTTGGTCTACTATTTTAAGTGTCATTGTTGCAATGGGAGATGTATTGATAGGTAAATAGATGATGTGTTGAGGGGATTCAATTATTTTATATCCAGCTGGAAGAATTGATGAATTATGTGTGATGACTCACCATTTTTAAAACTGCCACTTGTTATATTACACTCGATAATTAATGAGTTAATTTTGATAATGCTTATAGGATTATCAGAGTTCTGCCCCTTTTTACCTTGGTAAACAGTCTTGTTGAATCCTCTTGATTCCTTCACTGTCTTGTTAACATATTTATTCAAATCTGTAATTTCGTATGATCATGGTGGTATTGTAATTCTCTCTTTTCCAAATACAAGTTTGTTATTCTTTGAAGTAACGTTTTGTATAGTATTGAAAGATTCAAAACTTGTCAGCCCCATTACATATTCCACCTCATTATCAAGAAAAGTCGGTGGATTAAAGGTGGATTGCAAGATAGAGCTTTTACCGGTAAATGTAAATGTGTACGACATTACGATCACGTAACGACTACTGTCAATCAGAATGAACAGTCATATAAAAATCGTAGGACCAAATGACCACAGTTGTATGTGTTTAATTGTTGCACCTTGGTAAAGTTATAATCAATTATGTTTTTGCTACCATCACTTTTAAAATAATGAAGTGATTCAAAGGGTGGTTTAATATGTCCTATGCTATCAAAATATGTAATATGTCTATTACGCTTGATGTAAGCTGTCCAGTGTGTTCCCTTGTTATTTTGATTATCCAGATTCACGATACCACATTAGTTTGTATGGATCCGTGTAGGTAAATTGTCGCATATGTATTCCACCAAAGTAGGGGATCTTTAATTGCTCAACAAATTTTGATAGCTCAATATTACTTAAGGCGTGACGTGGTAGCTTCAGTGGGAATTTTTTGCATATGGTTGTAAATATAAGCCTAAACCTCGTGTATATGGTTTTATATATAAACCCTTTTCCTAAGGCTACTGCTTCCATTGCTTCATTCTGTCGTTTGCTTTCTTCTGACGAAGAGGGAATAAGAGGTATAAATCCCCCACGTTCTGGTATTGGTAATATTCTGTTCTTGGGCATCAAAATTTTTTTGTGTTTCAGAGCGCTTAAGGCTTGTTGTATTGTGGCTTTTAAAGATGATCGAAGTTTACCACCAACACGACGTCTCGCTAAAAGGATTGCTTTGTTAAACGAAATTGCTCTGTTTCTAGAAGCACGCTTTCTTCGTCACAATTTGCTTCCCACTCCCACTCTTCCTTTTCTTGCCCGTGGTTGGCTTCCCATTCTCATTGTCCGTTTTCCTATCATTATACTGGCTATGGTTAATACTGCAGCCCTCTCTCCAAAGGAGGCGTTTGTGGAACGAAATCTATTCCAAGCCTTTTGTTGCAAAGTCTTATCGGCTATGTGGCGCTGCCTTAGATCGTTGTACTGGGAGTATGCAATATCGTGTTCTTTACACGCTTCGTCCTATTCGTTAATACTCGTATCACCGCGAGCTCACAGTATCTGTACCCAGGTATATGCAACTCCACAGATAATTTATTTATTAAGGTATATAGAACCCATAAAAGAAGTCGGGTATTTTGAATACAGTACAAATAGTGATGATATATCCCTTAGTGATTACCGTAAAAATTGATGATTTTTGATGATGTAGCGTGTCAGAAACAAAATAAAATTAGAGATCATTACTGTTTTGGGGGACATCGAAATAATGATTGTTTCTATCTGTCAAACTTATTCTTCAGTTCCGAAACAGCTTACACGTGATAATGTAAATTCACTTATACCTTTCAACAAGATAACACTAATCTTAGGCATGTGTATGACGATCACGTTAATGTTGATGTCATTTGATAGATTTAAAAACTTATGTTTCTGTTGCTGGCGTGACAAAATCGGATTTCTTGTGATTGATAAAGAAAGTGACGTTAATGCAGGTCGTTATCGTAAATGATTTGCGTTATAAATATTGCAGTAGTACTGTATCCATGCAGTCGTAATGGCGGAGCGCTTAGCACAAGACATTTTATGTGCTCGCAAGAGTGTGCGACAACATATGCTAATTTGAAAGAAGACACTGCACTTACAGAACGTGCAATGGAAGCACACTTTAAACCAATCACACAACCATTAACACAATTGATTACTGAACAAGATGGTTCTCTCATCAAACCTGACACCATACCACGACCTGTACAGGAAACTGTGATTGCTGATACCACTGACGACGAGGTGGAAATTCCTACTTTGCAACAATTAAAAGCAGAACTGTTAGCTACTGGATCGCAACCCGCCTTTGGGGAGTATCTTATTCAGTATGAAGTATTAGCGAAGTACTATGCCGAAGGTATATTTACAGATACCGAAGACGAATATGACTTGACATATGGTGTACATTTTGTTCCGGAAGCAGAGAAATTTTTTATTGGCGATGCTGAACTAGACTTCGTGGGAGAAAATTTTCGTATCGCTCTTCCTGATGGATCATCCTTAGACTATGATGGAACACCGGGATTATATGAAATACTCTTACATTTGACTCTGACATTTTGCGTCGTACACCGGTTTTATTCGCAATACATATTTTGATGACATTTCTTTGCGCATGGGACTTAAACATAAATGAAGGCTCATTTATGTATTGGTAAAACACTAAAAACGTAATTGGTTTATTTATTACGATTTTTTATAACTTCCGAATAATTTTAATTGATTTTTTTTACTAAATAGTTCGCCTTTTTCACAAATATCAAAAATACATTTTGTTTCTTACAACGAACAACTTGACAGCGCCACAACGTAAGTAGGTCTGTG
Source organism: Vesta saturnalis (assembly GCA_036346205.1). NCBI lineage: Eukaryota > Metazoa > Arthropoda > Insecta > Coleoptera > Lampyridae > Vesta > Vesta saturnalis. The sequence continues at coordinate 240,833 of JARFJB010002535.1, forward strand.
GCACGTGGTTGGCATGAAGGAAATAAACAGATCCGCGAGATAAATAAATATAGTGTATTCAATTTAAAAAATAAAATATTTGCAAGGTCTTTTATTTTCGAATCACCCTATAGATATTTTATTAAATAATGTGAAAATTATCTCTTAACCATCATATTGCTTGTAAAGTAAATAATGAGATACCCTGTGTATTACAAATACACAATAAAAGTTCCTTTTCATTATAATTTTTTTACAAATCGTAAAAGTACCATTTCATTTTTTTTTTAATTAAATAGCTTGCAAAAGAATTAAAAATGTGTATACGTAGCCTACTAAAATTACAAATAAAATTGTTAAAGATAAATTTTTTTAAATTTTTTGAAACGTTTCTACTTAGATAACAATTTTTTTTAAGTTCCTAAAACGTTTTAATTATGAAATAATTCAATGGTAGGTGGTGTTTAATAATTGAGAATTATAGTACGTTTTTTTTAATTATGTAAAATTAAAAAAATATACCAAATTTTACTTTATTGTAAATATTTAATTTTTCAAAATTGTAATTTTTTAGAATTTCTACTCAAAACGACTTTTGATTTTTTCTCAAATTTTTGTGAATACCTACAGTTTATTAATATTGAATTTTTAAAAATTTAATGCATGAAACACCGAAATTTGAATTAAAGTTTAGTAATTAAAATAATTTTATAATATTTTTTGAATAATTTTTTTACTACAAAACATGAAAAAATTATTTAAAAAAGTAAATAAGTTAGAAAATATGACAGTTTAAAATTTTTATTTAATTGTCCCATTTCAAAGTTCTTTATTTAATTTACTTGTTTATAAAATTCAAAAAATGTCAAAAAAATCCAGTTTTTGACATTATGCTTAGAAGAATAATGAACCTGTAATTAAATCAATTACATAAAAACAAACAAAACGGTAAATGTAAGCGTTTATGTGATTATAAATTTAATTACCGCAAGAATTGAAGCTATTTTCTAATTACAATTAGTAATAATTAAGTTAAAATAATTAATTCTCAAATATGGATCGAAAAAGTAAACGACAGAATTTACTTATTTTGTAGAAAGCTTCATTTTTAATAGTAATTAGTGATAATTAAGTTAAAAGTAATTAACTCACGAACATCGAGTGAAGGAAATAAGCAAACCTGAGAAGTATTTAGGAATGAAATATTTTTATAATAAATGATTGCAATTAGAATTAAAGCTATTTTCTAATTCCAATTAGTCATAATTATGTGCAAAAAGGTAATTAATTAATAAACATAAAGAGAAGGAAATAAGCAACGTTGAAAAGTATTTTAGAGTTACAAATATTTACAGATTAATGTCACATTTTTGTGATTTTTGTACAGTTGAGCACTATAATTAGTGATTAACTTATATAGGCTAATATAGTACATTAATTTTTCCCCTTTTAACAATCAATACTCGAGCTTAGGGCGTTTAAGTTAGTTCAACAAATCAGAGGAAATAATAGTAAGAAATACACTAAGATCATTAGACCATTACTTCATCACTTGCACCTCCAGCCACCAAGTCTCGAACAACTTGGAATAATCCGAATAAGCTAGTAGATTGGTTAATGGAATTATTAGGATCAATGTCAGCAGGAAACACTAGCAATCACAACGAAATAATATATATATATATAATTGACGAACTACGTAATACAAAAGTAATAAAGTAACATCCCTTGTTATAAACCTATTACTATACTCATTTCGTTTCATTGTTACAACGACTATCACTAAAGATAGTACTGCATGTCTATCAGTAATGCCAATAGATAAATTTGGTGGACACCTTCACCAGCAAATGACAATAGATAAATTTGGTAAACATATTACTCAGCATGACAGTGCTGTCACGCACAGTGATGGCACGAAACCAGGTGATATATATTACGAAACTTATTTTACCTTGCAAGGTTTATTGCATAAGAATACAGTAGATATTCCATTGGGTACAGATGGTAAATATTTGTTTCCTTATACAGAGTGTACAATAACGCATTGTATGTGGTTACCTCACATTCTTCATCTTCAAGTGGATGATCTACTATATACGACGCCGCTGTATATAATTAATCGAACTATTCGTAAGGAAGCTGTGATTCAACCTATTATACCAGAAGGTGTCGAATTTACGAAAGAACAATCATTCATCATAGAGATTCTACTAAAATCCAAAGCGAAAAATGAGTTAAGCTGATGTTGTTGAAGAACGGCACAAACCAGCAAGGAAAAATTTTCCGCGGCGTTGTGTAGTACTCAAAGTGTTAAATGATCTATTTCAAGCCGATTTAGTGGAAACGATCCCATATGCTAGAGTGAATAAAGGATTTCGATACATTTTAGTGATAATAAGTGCTTTCTCTAAATATGTCTGGGCATTACCCATCAAACGCAAGAATGGTAAACTAGTCGCAGATGTAATGGATAAACTTTTGTCTGGTTTGCAAAGACATATGTAAACTGATATGGGAACAGAATTTTATAATACACAATTTAAAAAAGCGATGAAAAAGTTCCATATCAATCATTATAGTAGTTATTCCACTTTGAAAAGTAGTATAGTGGAACGTGTAAATCGCACTCTTAAAGCAATAATGTGGAAAACATTCAGTATGCAAGGATCCTACAAGTGGTTAGCAATATTACCTCATATTGTTGCCAATTATAATTCCAGAAAGCATAGAACAATAGGATACAAACCGGTAGATGTAACGGAAAATAATGTTGCAGATATTTTGAACCATTTAAAATGTCATGAAGTTCTTGATACTAAGACACCTAAATTTCGAGTGGGGGATTATGTACGCATTAGCAAATATAGAAGCATATTCTCTAATTGGAGTTACGAAGTCTTTCAAATATCGACAGTAAAACGTTCAAGTCCAATCACCTACACTTTAGTCGTGACGAAGAGATTCAAGGCCGGTTCTATGAGCCGGAACTTCAAAGTGTTAAAAATTCTGACATTCACCTAGTTGACCTTGTAATCCGACGTCAAAGGAATAAATTTCTCGTTAAGTGACTGTGTTTTGATAATTCTCACAATTCCTGGATTTCCAACAAAGACATTATATAATACGTTGTATACGCTTACTTCTATATGTTGTCCTATTATTATGCAATAAATAATTTGTTTATTTTAATTTTTTTATTTATGTTAACATATACATATAACACTATATACTACTAAAGCATTTGACAAACACACACCGACGGTGCTGATTTTCGAGGATTGGTGAGATTATAGTATCACAGTCTTCTATTCTTTTTTTAAATCGGGCAGAATGTCTAGCTGACCGTTCCCATTCACCTTTTCGCGCCTGCCTATGCGCCAAGTCCCACGCTATTATACAGTAAACTACGTTTTTGGACTCATTAATGCGCACCTTCTTCGCTTGGCGAGTCGTCATCTAATGACTCATAATTTGGTAAATACCGTTCGATTTCCTGTACAAATTGCTCCAAAAATATTTCTTTAAGGTCTTCTATTAATCGACTCATACGACAAATGCACATTACACCATCATCATGTGTTTGCTAGTATTTCTCACAAAGATGTATTCCTCCTTCATACTTATTAACTAAATTATCTAAATAGTCATCACTAAACCTACACACGCCATACACTTTTTCATGTTCAGCATCAAATTCTAATGATTGAAATTGGCATACTAGTCTTTGCACTGCACTGTAACACATCCACATATTAACTAACATATATTATATATCCCTGTTCTCTATATGCTCGTTGCCCCCACTTTTTACTTTTCAGCTTTGGCAACTTCTACATCAATATTCAGTTTTTCCTTGGCAAATTCAAGAATTTCCATGAAACATACTATACTGGGATCGAATATATCATGCAATGGTGCTATTAATCTGCCTGTGTCAACCTCAGACATTTCCACTGCTGCACTTATTATTTTATTATAAAATAATGAAAAGTTCGTAGTAGGTATTAGATCCAATCGGTAACTTATTATCTTAAGAAGTCTCCATAACTGTTCTATAGACTCCCATCCTAAATAGATTTCTGATTCTTCACAATCATTGACGTGAATAACTTTCTTCTTGTTAATAGTTTCATACTTTACAGTTTTCGAGCCCATCTTTGTAGGTAGCCATGGTTCTTCAGATGTGCAGAAATAATTTGTAATTATTCCCTGATTGTCCATAAGTAAATGCCATTCCTTCCTATCAAACGTCACTCCACTACTCTTAGATCCACCAAGTTTGACGACTACTTCAAAATTGAATCGAGGTGACAGACCGACCCTAACATACTTCGACTTACTTTTGTTTATGTAACAATAATGCACATTATTAATTAAAATATCACGACACTCACTTGAATTTATAATACTGGCAATCTTCGCTTTTTCTACCGCTTGACGTAAGATGTTCTCCATTATGTACGATACTGGCTTTACATGCACTCCCTCTGCATTTTTATCCCACCTTTCCCTCTCCTTTTTTACCTACAGGGTCAGTGACGTGACCTCAACATTATTAACACGTATTACTACAACGACCTTGACAGCTTCACTGTTCCAAGGCTACCTGTTAATACTGGAAGGTCTTCAAGGTTTTCTGTCTATAATTTGGTTAAGGTTAGCTCTCCTTCCTCTTCAATACAAAACCGAGGTCACTTCCTTCTTACACGAAGTTACCTATGCCTCCACAAGGTCCTTTTTGAATTAAAAAGGAGGGATAACACGTATATTATTGTACAGTTTCCACGATATTCAGTATATCAGCTACCCCTGTTCAAGGCGATTGGAATACGCCTGAGGTCTACCAACCATTATCACTACTTAATCTTAGTGCGCGACGAGTATGTAAACTTATACCTAACTGGGTAAAATTTGAAAAAAAAGAATTACTACCACCTACTACAACAACAGTGCTTCGAAAACAATATGAAGACGTAAAGTGGAATTGGGCATGGGTTGACACCTTAGGCAAGAGAATTTACGAACACTTCTCGGATAGTAATTTGAAGTATTACTCTCATATAATCGCCCTGTACATTCGCTACCATCTGGTTGGTGGTATGCATTTATGCCATGCATGCTACTCCAAGTTGCAACCACGAGATTACCGCGTGGTTGACCACCATACCCATATGGAGCGATGGAAGATTTTTTACCACATATCACATGATGAATACTGGTGCTTATCATGTAGAGCACCCCTAACCAAGTTGTATGATGTATATGACGATGACACGCGTTACCTGTGTGACGAAGTCTGTTATGTGGACTATTAATACTTTTTGCTATGTATTGTATGTAATAAATTATTTTATGTCATTCGATTACTTTCTTCAGCAGTTAAAACATGTGCGACGTGCCACCAAACTTTTATTAACCTCAGTATTACAATTGTTTCGATAAACGCTTACTAACGTATCGAACATGGTCTGGACTTCACTCGCCTTCATCACTTGCTGAGGCAGGGTTCGTAGCCACATCTGAGGACGACACGGTTGAATGCTTCCTGTGTGGGGTTAAAATAAACCGATAGCAGCCATGTGACAATCCGTTAGAGGAGCATCTCCGATGGGCACCACACTGCACGTATGCTCAGTTACTTGCACCACGTCCACGCAGATGTAATGAAACGGAAGTGGAAAGAACCTTTTGCACTTGTACTAAATCAAAATGTTTTATTCCTAAAGAGAATCATATTTCTGAATAATACAACTATACATGTCTTTGTTTATACAGGAAATAAATATATTAATATATCGTTTCCTTTTTTTGGTTTCTAGAGTGTGTATCAGCTAAGTATAAAGAATGGTGAATATATAGGATACACAAGTAGCGCTCAGGGCGTGGTCATCACAAATGACCTTGATAATGTATGAGATGACTGACCTTGGTATTATGTAAGCTTGTGCGACCTCGAGGAAGTAGGGCATGCGAGTGGCCTTCCTGGTGTGTGACCTTGGTAAAGTAGGCCGCTGTTGTATAACCTTGGGCGTATGGGGATTTGTGAAAGTAGGTCTGACATTGCAATTGTGCAACCTTGGCCAGGTGGTAGCCTTGATAAAGTGGTAGCCTTGGAAATGTGGGACCTTGGAATTGTGGTGTGTTATAAAAGACTCCAAACTTACCTACTAAAAGTGTTTCATGAAGAGTTTACATCGACACATTTCTTCAACAGTTCCGATCATCTTTTTTCCAAGTTGTTACCATACCCTTGATTGCGATCGTTGCTCTACGCTCGGAAGTAGGTATAGTCCAAAATAGTTTAAGTTATCGACAAGACGAAGCAAGTAGTTGCCGGACAGAAGGTTGCTCTTGAGGGCGGCGACGTTCTTTACCAAGTTCACTGCCCAGTCCGATAACGTTTGGTGATTTGTGCGATGCCTACAAAGGCTATGTTACAAGACACTACGGTGAAAATGTCACAATCGTTTTTGACGACTACTAGCTAAGTACAAAGGACGCTAATCACCATCGCTGCTCCATTGGCAAACCATCTGCAAGAATAGAAGTTGCAGCAACCAACACGGTAACAGGTTCGAAAGAACGTGGACAACAAGATGAATTTTGTAAAAATCATCGGGGTGACCTTGAAGCAGCCAACATTCGTGTTCATCACGCTTCTAGTGACGCCTATGACTTGACTGTTGAGACTGCAAATAATGAATCCATTACAGGGAACAGGCTAGTTATCGTAATCATCCGGCCCGAACAACACCCGGGCCCGGTGCAAAATAGACCTTCATTGCCTTTTATAAAAAAAGCGCTAAAGTTTTCACGTATTACAGGAATTACACGTATACAAATCGTATGAAATTTGTCAGAAACGCTGGGCCTTTCAAAACGCGGGGTCTTGTGCTCCGGCACCGTTCGCACGTCTCTTCACCCTGACCGTAGGTACCGACTCAGATCTTCCAGTATACGGCGCCGCTGTTAGTCACCCTAATAGCACCGTGTTCTTGTTAGTTCTTGGGAATTTGACGACTTAACAAAAAATCTACTAATGGAAAGTTGCAAGAGGGGATTCAGGAAATAAAAACCTTTCCTTTGCGCACGCATTGATGGGATGCGATTCCCACTTCGGCTTCTACTTCAAAAGTATGCAAGCAGGTTTCAATAAGCTCAACGACAAGCAACTACAGAAAGCTATAGCAATATTCTACAAAGCGGCTGCTATGCCGAAAGGCATTGATTGCGGAAGTTAATAAGCAATAAAGCATCTTAAACACAAAACTTTATCGACTTATCCGACGATTGGTTATTTGATAATTTCGCACGCTTTTTCTTTCTGGGAGCAATTCTTCACCAAATCGTACAGAGGGAAGAACAACGATAACTTGGATAAAAGCATCAAGTTCAAGAGGGTGTGTCGTGGAAAAACCAACAAGCTACGTCACGAATTTGGCAATTATTTCTCCTTCTTCCGTCCTCCAGCACTGAAAAATCTGCTTCACCTGGTGTGATGTGGGTGCAAAGGAGGTTGCATCAGGAACTGCGCACTGGCATGATAGAAGAGAGGGTTTGCATTGACCACCATGTACTCAGAATGAGCTTAAGAAGTCTGCTTGAACAAGAACTCTCTTTATGAAGCAGATATAGAAGTAACAGAGGATGATCGAGAGAACAAAGTTTCAACTGAAAAGAGAAATAATATGATTTCTTATTTCAAAATTTACTAACGTAACTTCAATATGTTAAATATGTGTAAATGTAAATGTAAACGAGATATTATCATTAAATCGAGCAGTTTAGCGTTTCCTTCTCGTTGGGAAATTACGGCTGTTTTTGAAAAAAACCGTCCAAAGTCTGATCAAAGAGCGTAATTGTAAGAATCAGTTTTATAATCGTTTTTTCCTTTGCGCGACCTACTTTGACCATGCAACAGAGATTTATCAACTGACGCATGTATATTATGTCTTAACATTTTTTTCAGGTTAAGGCGCAAACCTATACTGTTACGATATGATAATTTCACAAATCTTATTGGAGCGATCGGTGCGATACAAAAAACTGCAAGCTCTTCCAATTGTGATAAAGTTAAAAGTTAAAACGACATGTGTTATGAATGTGTTGTCGTGAAAATCTACATTCGGACGGTTGCTGGGAGAGGTTAGTCAGTTGTATCAACCATATCCTTAAACATTAAAGGAGGATTTTCCAAAAAAGTGGAAATCTTAGGAAGTTATAATTACAATCCGCAAATTTAAATTTACGGCCATTAACACGTCTCGGTAGGAAGTATAGCTAACAACCCGCTTATATATAGGTAGTTTTCTTTGGAAATAGAAATTCTATTAACGAACCACAAGAGTTCTATGAAAAATCATGTCTCTTTGTAAGAGGTTTGTTTATTTATTAAATGTATCAGTAGAATACATTAAAACGCCAATACAAATCGTAAATAATTGTTTGTCGATTAATTGTAGAATAAAATTCTTACTTTAATTATAAGAGGCAGACAAATAATTAAATAGGCGATAACAACACTAATTATACAAACGCTCTATTCAAAACAAATTGATGACGTTATTCTTGCTAATTATATCGAGGCTAAGAGCAACGTTCACAATACACATGACGCGTTTCTCTTATGCATATTAAAACACGAAAGATTTAAAAAACCAAGTACTTTATAACCTAATTATTTTAGCATTGCAATGTAGTAAAAAAAATTACAATTTAATCTAAAATATAAAAATTGGTTACTAGCGTGTGATCTCTGGTGACCCTACAACTTTTCGTCTATACTTCACTAATATTAAATTTTTTTGTTGATAATGAATTAAATTAGTGTTTGCAACACTGTGCTGAAAAATTTTGTGTTGACGAACGCGAACTTTTATGTAAAACGAAAGAGTGTTTTCAATAAACTAGCCAAAATGTGTGTTAAAATGAAGAGATTAGAAATTTTGAATAGTTAAATGTAAAATTAAAATGTAAGAGATTATGAATTTTGTTGAAAAAACCATTGTAAAAATAAAAAGTGTTTTGTAGCGCAGTATAGGCAACCAAAAGTACTTCAATGTATTCTTAATTGTATAACAATTAGGTTAATAAAAATGAAAAATTCAAACCCAATTAAATAGATAATTAAAAATTTGAGAATGTCTTAGATAATATGTATTAGAATCCTTCAATTGCCCAAAAATATGTTCCTAAATCCCTCTCCCTCTCGTATTTGAATAACAACGATTATTCATGCTCATTTATTTAATCTTTAATGTTTTTCTTATTTTTTATAGTTATTTTCTGCTATTCCAGGCGGGGATAAATCCAACAAATCAAAAATCATGAAAATCGGTCCAGCCGTTCTTGAGTTATAAGTGGTTTAAGTGACATGATTTTGCGGTTTGTTATTTATATATATATATATATATATATATATATATATATATATATATATATATATATATATATATATATTGTTAAGTTACCACTATAATGTCTGACTTTGCAGAGTTAACCAAACAAAGGGGAACGTTGAAAAGACGCTTAGGCGTTTACAAACATTTGTTGATAATTTTGATGATGAAGTTGATGGCCTTACCAGAGCACACGCACTTCGCGTGCAGAAAAGTTTTTTTTTTAATTTGAAACGATTCAATCCAATACAGAGATGATTGACTCCTCTAATTCTTAGTTAGAGTACTGGGATGAATTTGAAAATGTTTTTTTATAAAACTATTGCAAGGGCAACTGATATCGTTATTAAAGGTACTGAGTAGTAGTAGACAAAGGTAGTGAAAATGTTAATAATAATATACCAATTTTCACGAGTCAGAGCAGTTGCATCATAACTGTTTCATTACCACCTTTAGAACCCGTCTATTGTGCACGAGATGATGCAGAGAGAACTGATTTATGTTGGCAATTCTGTCCGGTGATGTCAAGCATCTCTGACATTAAATATAAAACTTAAATTTTATTATTGCGATAAAATAAACATAACCCCTGAAGCTGAGATTTGACAGTTGTCAAACTGCCGTGAATTACGAAGTAGCGTGGTAACTTCTTACCAAAAGATTTGAAAACAAAAAATGGATTGTGAATAGTCATTTGTCACGTTTGTTAGATTTACATCCATGTAGAAGTTCCTTACAGCACCTAAATGACGGAATGATGAAATACATTCAAAATTTGAAAATTCCTGTGGATACGTGGAATACAATTATTATTCGTGTTGTAGCGAATAAATTGGATATGCATACTCGATTGGGAAGAAAACCCCCATATTGGAGAATTACCAACTCTGAAGGAGTTTAACATGTTTTTAAACAGTATCCGTTTTTGGAAGCTATAGGATTGGGACAGATCCGATCTCAACAACTAACAAGCACTAACCAACAAAGCACATAGAAATTGTTTGTGGCTACAACATTTTCGCAGAACTGTGTTCTATGTACAGGGTCGCACGATTTAAGTGCAGGTAAATCTTTCTTGAAGTTAAATGTACAAGACCGAATAAACGAAATTAAAAAACACAAACTTTGCTTTAATTATTTACGTGGTAAGCACTTTAATTTAGAGTGTCGCAGTATGCCTTGCAATAAGTGTAATTGGAAGCACGTGTTATTACATTTTGAAAATCAGAATAAGGTGTTAAAAGATTCAACAAGTGACCTAGGAAGTTTTGAGCTACAAAACATTGAACAAGTGAGTAATGAGCAACAAGAACATGTGATTCAAGCTTTATCTAACCTGAATACTAGTTTAGTTCATGTAATATCAAAACTTAATAGTCAAGTTTTGTTATCAACGGCAATTGTGTATGTAAAAGATTGTGATCAAAATATGCATAAATGTTGATTCTGGTTCCCAGATGAATTTTATGTGTGAAAATATGATTAAAAGATTGAGGTTAAAACCATAATAAATAAGTCCACCAATAGGAGGAATAATACGTTTATCAGAGATTCAAAGTTCAAAGGGTGTACATGTTACAATAAAATCTCAATATAGCGATTTTGAAGAACGGTTGTACTTTTTAATGACATTACACAAGACATTCCTAATGAACAAATTGACGTTTCTAAAATAAGTATTTCTTCAACTATCAAACTTGCAGATAGTTGTTTCCTAAACCTGGAAAAATAGATGCCCTCATAGGAGAAGAAATCTTTTGGAGGTTTGTTTTGTGTGGGCCAGTTAAGACTGGGTAATTATCAACTTGTGTTGCAAAAAACGAAACACTTGAATGGATAATATCTGGTTTTATTACTCAAGAAAATAAAAATAATGAACATATGTGTGAGACTAAAGCGAATCATCAGATGTCATATTACTTTTCGCATGACGGAGTAGAAAATAAAGAAAAAATAAGAGTAGGTAGCACTTAACGGATCAATGCTAACAATAAATGGTGTATCGTTGAATGATCTTCAATATACTGGTCCTATCGTTCAACGTTATGTACTGTCAATTTAACTGAGATTTTGACAGTATAAACATGTGGTTAGTGCTGACCTTGAAAAGGTGTACAGACAGATTCTCGTGAACCATTACAAAGAGGTTTGCAATAAATTTTATGGCGAACAAATATTTTTGAACCAATTAAAGCACATGAACTCAACACAGTGGCGTACGGAACAAAGTCTGCGTCCCATTTGGACATTCGTTGTCTAAACAAGCGGAACTAGGTTACATGAGTGACAAGCCTAACGCTACTAACATTATAATCTCTGATTTTTACGCAAACGACATGCTAACAGGTAGTGATTATTTAGATGAATTGGCACAAACACAGTTACGGACGTGAAACATTGCTTACAGAGAGCAAATATGGAACTCCGAAAATGGCATGCAAATAATGGTTATTTATTGAAATAATATAAATATAAATCCTGTATTTATAAATGAAGATGCAGTCAAATTTGATTAAGAAAGTGAAACTAAAACATTGGGAGGGTATTGGTCATGTGGTAAAGATGTGTTGAGGTTTGGAATAAGAAAAGAAGTGGTGTTAAAAATGTGACAAGTAGAGTAATTTTATTTCACATAACGGAAATTTTGTATCCCTTTTTGGATTGTTAAGTCCATGTGTAATGAATGAATTATAACAAAAACTTTGGTTAGATAAATTATCTTGGGATGAGTCTGTATCATTAGAGATATTTACAAAGTGGCAAAATTATTCGAAACGTTGAATAATAGACGGTTTCTATTAAAGTTTGACATTTAAATGAGAGAGACAAAAGTTCTACCCTAGTTGTGTCTCAATTTAGCAGGATGGCCACACAAACGTAATATATCACCATATATTGGCAATCCGCTTTTATTGTTCTAACCTAACCTTTTTTTATACGCGCTCTGTTACCCTTGTTTTTTTGTGGTGGTTGCTAAATACACGAAAGGTATTATAACCTCAATATGTCTAAACATGGAAATAAAAAGGATATTGGAAATCTACGGTAACCTACGACCCTCTCAATCGGTGGTAGGGTACCGTAGTCTTGGAGCCTAGGTTACCGTCGATTTTAGTTTTCGTTTTTATTCCTATTTTATTTCCATTTTTATATCGTTACGCATGCGCAATCGCTATTTTTTCGTGTATTTAGTAACAACCGTTTTTTGTACCTTTTTAGTTATTCCGTCGTTTCGTATTAATCCTTTTGTTTACATAATCATTATTCCCGTACTTTTTTCACATTGCATTAATAGGTAAACCACGTCTTAGATGAGAAAGTCGTATGTTTTTGATGTTGACCATCGTCAGCGCTCCAACGGTTGTGGGGAAAAGTAAAATAAAATGAGGGATATTTAAATTAAAAGTAAATTCTTGTATTATATTCACTTAAGTCATTAAGTCTGTATTGTTACAGAATGATTTTCAGGAGCTATGAGCAAACAGATAGAACGTTGGATTTGTAGTTTATATTGTAATAAATATTAATTATAATACACAATTAAATACAACAAAAAATTGAAACTGTTAAATTAATCAAGTCTTACATTTCGTTTTATATTTCAATTTATTTACATATATTTGGTGAGCTTCCATTCTAACTGGATCAAGCAATGAAGCAGATTGTGTCTTCCTTTGTATAGACTCAAATTTAATATCTTTTCGTTAAAATTTTGTTTGTTCTTTTACACCAAAAATAGATAATGCATCTAGTTATAATATCAACAAATTTTTCACCTAATTCATGTTTTTTGCAATTCAATATACTAAAATTGATATATTTACACAAAATAAATTTTAAATGTTTCTTTAAATTAAGTAAATTACAGTATCTAGGTATTAAATAAAATAATCTTATTATTGATTGTGTGATTACAAAATATAAATAACTACCCGGTTTATGTCGTGTGCACAAACGATACTGCCTCGCTTCAATAATTTCTAGAGGCACATCGCCATCAGAATGGGTTAAAATTTTTTTTACAATGTACATACAGGCTGTCCCAAATTCGAGGGCAAGCATGGGGATCTCGCTTATTATAAGAGATAGGATATAGGTTTAAATTCGGCACTTTTGCTAAATTCGATGCCGAGTAATAATCTGGAAAGACATTTGAGCTAACTCGAATGGATTTGGTTTTATGCTGAAAAAACTAAAAATTTCGATTTTCGTTTTCGCGTTTGGCTACCGTATTATTAGGAATTTTCAAAATTTGATTAAACATTATTAAGGCACCTTTTTACGCACAATAATAATACTGTATTAAAAATATTATGTGACGTTTCGTTTATTCTGAACCATCATCAGGTTTATTTTTTCTTATGGGAGTTAAGATATATTTTTATGTCGTTGGATGGAGAATGTTATACTGATTTTAGCAATATATAGCACTTTATGGTTTGATCGACTGCGAACTAAAATAATGAGAAAAATACGAAGAACAAGATTCCGCCTTCTTGGATCCAGCAAGGAATAATTACAGTAGTTCTACTTATTTAATTTGTTAAACTCGTTAGAACATCCAAAAAAATATAAAAACATTTAAACAATTTAAAAAAAACATTAACAAACAACTCAAACAAGTATGTCTATGTAACACGGTCATAATAGCGACAACGCAAATTTATCGATAGGTAACAACAAAATAATTACACAGACAAACAAACAAAAATTATTACAATAAATGTTCGAACAAGTTTCCTCCTTCTTGAATACAGTAACGAATTCTTCTTCTACAATTGTTTACGCTTCTTTGAATGGTTCGCCTGGGAATTTGACGAAGTTCATTAACAACCCTATTCTGGAGTTCTATATTTTGCGGAGGCGTCTTATAAATCATGTTTTTAAATAGTCCCAGAGGAAGTAATCTAAAGGGGTTAAATCTGGACTTCTTGCTGGCCACCTAAGTGGTCCCCTATTTCCCATTCATTTATCAGGAAATTCGCCGTTAAGATATTCACTTATTATCGCAGCATTATGAGGAGAAACTCCGTCCATTTGCCACCAGAGAGTCCATCTTTCGTTTAGCGGAACATCATCCAAAAGGTCTGATATTTCGTGTGTTAGAAATGCAAGGTAGCGTTGAGACGCTAGGATACCTTCGTAAATAATTGGCCCAAGGATCCTATCCTTCCAGATTCCAACCCACACATTAAAGGACCGGTTGTCTTGTCCTCGCATTTGCCTGTTAATTCGTGGATTTTCAACGGACCAGTAGTGCTCGTTATTACGATTAAACATTCCATTAGTGGAAAAATTGCACTCATCATCCGTCCAAATTATTTGATTGAGAAAGTTGCGATTTTCCAGCATTTTGGTATTAAGTTGGTTACAAAAATCCAACCGTCTCATATCGTCCCCAGGCCGAAGAGTTTGACTAACGTGTAACAAATGGTTTATAACGGTGTTGCTTTAACACTCGCCAAACTGTCGTTTTTGGCACATCAATAGTTTGCTCTATTTCTCTGGTAGATGTTGAAGGATTTTCTTGAACCTAAGATGGATAACATAGTCATAACTCTCCAAAAAAAATGTCTGCTGAAATTAGCAGTGAAGTGAGTGGAAATTCTTATAATTAGTATAATACTAACAAATAGTACCTGATGTAATATTTCTTCTTCGGCATCTCTGTCTAGTCTGCCACCATATGCATTTCGAGGTTTCTGAAAACATCCAAATTCTCGCAAATTTTGGTCTAATTTTAAAAAATATCTCTGGTTTGGTTGCTGCCTCTCCGGATATTCCTCTAAATATCTTTGTTCTGCTCTGACACTATTTCTATTGCAGCTATAAAATATCCTTATCATGTCTCGTTTTTCTAAATTTGAAAACATTCTAAAGAAACTTGCAAATTTTAAAGCACTGACACGAAGGATCTTGCAGTTATTACACTTTTTACAATTAGAAAATGAGATGACAAAATCCAACTCCTGAGTTTTGTTTGATTCATGGGTATCATGATAATGTAATATTTAGTTTTTAATTTAAGAGTATTTTAGTTCGTAGTCGATCAAACCATGAAGTGTTATATATTGCTAAAATCAGCATAACATTCTCCATCCAACGCCATAAAAATATGTCTTAACCCCGATAAGAAAAAATAAACCTGATGTTGGTTCAGAATAAACAAAACGTCGCATAATATTTTTAATACCGTATTAGTATTGTGCGTAAAAGTTGCCTTAATAATGTTTAATCGAATTTTGAAAATTCCTAATAATAAGGTGGCCAAACGCGAAAAACAAAAATCGAAATTTTTAGTTTTTTGAGTATAAAACCAAATCCATTCGAGTTAGCTCAAATTTCTTTTCAGATTATTACTCGGCATCGAATTTAGCAAAAGTGCCGAATTTAAACCTATGTCCTATCTCTTATAATAAGCGAGATCCCCATGCTTGCCCTCGAATTTGGGACAGCCTGTACACATTGATTAGACAACTGTAATGCTTTTTTACTATAAAACCAGAAATATAAGCAATTACAGATTTCGAAATTCTACTCTTCTTTACTTGAATGTGAGCCAAGTCCTCAGAACTACTATCATATACCTATATCATAATTGTCAACTGCATGAATTTCGCTAATGGATTATCCACTTAAAAAAGTTTTTAAATTGTTTAATGTAACAGTACCAGGACTGTCCTCTTCACAATTCATCCCTGGAGAATGAGTAGACATACAATTATTTACTATTAGAGCTTTAAATGAAGATATAAAGTGTGAAACATCAGGTGATACATATCGTGCATCATGGGACCTAATGTTTCCAAAAAAAATTTCTAAGCTATCTTGATTTAAAGCTCTGGTTAACATATATTTAAATGGTTTTCTTATCAACAAAGTATTTTTTAAATGAACGTTTTCACTAAATTAATTAGTGAGGGAACTTGTACAAGCTGTTTTTTCTTTGAATCAAAAAATCTCATTTGTTGTAATAATTTAATCGCATTTTGCCAAAATTGTTCATGTTGTAATGTTTTTGTTACTGCTCCCTTCAAAGGATTTCCATATGGGGCACTGATCTTACTTGCATTAAAGCTATCAAAGAGCGCATCCATGAATGAAAATAAAAAAATCTGCTGTATTGCCTGCTTTTGCATCCAGTTTGTATGGACTATGATATCTGTAATTAAAAAAATTATTAGATAATGAAAAATGAACTACCAGACAATTATATTTAAAATGTTTTTATACCTTTTAGTCAACTATTTCAATCTTAGTAACAGAAATATCCTTAATAAATAAATTAACTTTTTAAATGACAATTATTTTAGAAAATGAAGCATCTTTTTAAAGTTAAAAATTGTAACATAATGCGTTAGAACATTGTTTACAGTATAACAAAATGTCTCTTACCCCATTGACATATACGTTTCATTAATGAACCCACTGTGGAACTGAAGACCTGAGTCATATGACTAACTTCCATTTTCTTCATTTTACCAGGAAGCACATGTTGGTCTGATAGTTTTGGACATAATCGCTCATCATCTAACGTGTCTAACATGTAAAACTGGATAATATGCTCCCATTTGGCGACTTTTTTAATCTCATTCTGTTGAAAATGTAAATTTTTACTTAAGAGATTGTTTCTAAGTCCCTTAAAGAAATGTGGCACATCATATAATGGCACAATCTCCTTACCATTGACAACAAATCCAAAGTTTTTATTTTGTGGCTGGATTTTACGTATTTCTGTTCTGTCTCTATCAATAATGAGCGGAGAGCACTTTGATTAGCACTTCCTTGGTCATAAATTGTACATACAACCTTCAACCCAATACTTTGGCATGTTTTAATGACTTCAACAATAATATTTTTTAAAGTATTGCCTTTCACAGGACCTCTGGAAAAAGTAAAACAGAATGGTTGCTTCCATTGCCTGCATATCCCCTTCACTAGAAAAACATTGGCATATGTAGCAATATGTGGTGTTCTACATAAACCAAAATCCTCCAGCCCTTCAATACAGTCCAATCGTTGATTATATGACAATAATGGGGATAATGACATTTCATCAAATACCACTGCACAAAGACAATCATTTGCGTTCATTTTTGAAACAGTGGATTTCAAGCTTTGTAATAACTGTGCATTAATTCCAGTTTTCTGTGGCAGTTTGTTTAATAAATTTGTGAGTGTTTTGCAACTCAGCAGACAAAATATTTTACTTAGTAAGCGATATGCTCTTGCACCAGCTTTTAATAATGTCAATCACAACATTTTTCGTTTAACGTAAATCTTCTAGCTTTACACTTTATTTTCTGCAAACGAATTTGTTGCATTATGAAAGTGTAAGTAATATCATTTACCGATTCTGATAGTGATGAAAAATTAGGTTGCAATGCAGCCCTTTCTGCGAAAGCTAATCTTTTACGTATATTTGTTATGCAGTGCTGAGACCTAGCATGTCTACGACTCCAATTGCGAACCATACTGTATAATTTTTTACACTTTGGTAGCAATGTTTGCCATGTAACATTTATATTGCCAACAATTTTATTTTTCTTGTTTGTATCTATAAAAAAATGTATTAATATATAAATGGAATGATAATCATAAGGGTTATACTTTGATTAACTTCCATCTCAGTTGGAAATACTTCCTGAATGATGGATGATGACATAGAAGGTCCAGGTTCTACTAAACCACTATTGTCCATAGACAATAAGGGCTGATTTTTTATTACTTCTTCAGGTAACACTTGCTGTTGAATTTCACTACAAGGAATATCATCAATCATAGGTGATATGTCGGTTAATGTTTCTTTTAAAGCAATTGTGTAAGGACAAATCTATTATTAACAACTAATCAACTTACCTGGCAAATATAATGTATTTAATGTATTTTTGCCAGCCATTTTTTAAAATCATTTAAATTTTTAGGAAATCTATGTCTTTTAGACAATTTATCACCACGCCCAGGGACACTACACTTATTTTTATATTTTACCGAAGTCGACATGTTTATAAAGTAAATAAAACTAAAAATTTATGCACTACAATTACAACAACCAACAAAGTTAACAAAATGTACATAAAATAATAAAATACAAAACTTGCTACACATGCTACATACTATGAACAATAACAAAACGTAATTTTTTTTGTTATATCCTTTACAAGCACAAAACATAAGGGTTATGTGCTAAAAGCCACGGATCATGCTAATAACTATTACAGTGATCTGTACACTATATTCTACAACTAGGACATACAATGACTTTGGGGAAAACTACTACTCAGGCATTGAATGTGATTGCATTACCTACTTCTATCAGCTACGTTCATTTGCCTTTCCTTTCTACCTTTTTGTTAATCACCCTGCCTTTAATGCTTACAGGAAACAGTCTTTTTCAAGACTCAATTGTTTAGAACCGTTGCAGTATAAGTAAATATTAGGTTAAAGGTTAATTACATTTTGTTATTGATTCTTTCACTACAGGAAAACCGTATAATGCCCAAATGCTATTACAAGGATTGTGGCAACACCTCCAAATCTAAGAAGTCCAGAAATGTTCGATTTCATCTCTTTCCAAAACCGGTACGCAACATGGCTAAATGTCTTTTATGGATAAAGTTATGTGGAAATGACAACCTTAATCCATCGAACATTACCAAAAATATGTATGTTTGTAATAAGCATTTTTGAACAGAAACAGAAGATTCTAATCCAGTACCACATCCGAATTATACTGCTAACTCCTTAGTGCATTCAAAAAGTCTAGATGTTCAGAGATATGTTGAAGTGGGATCAAGCAATTACCTAGAAGCAACAGCATTTCAAGATGCAGAAGATACCAGTGATCACACCTGTAATAAGCAATTATCTGTTATCCATGATCATACAGCAACACAAACATTTGTTGAACTTGTGGATATGAAGAGTAAAAACATCTCTAAGATGAAAAAGTTTGAGCATTTTTTCTTGTTTGCATCTTTCGAACATAACAAACATTTTCAATATTTTACTGTATCGGCTGTACCTCAGTTTTAAGCATTTTTCAATTTTTTGGATGAAAGTGTCATGTCACAATTAATGTACAAGCAAAACAGTCATACACCAACAAGAAATAAATTTAGTTACCTCACAAATAAGGACGTTTTGTTTAATGTTGATATGTTTAAGACGTGGGTATACATTAAAAGAACTCTATATTTTACAATATTAGTGTGACCCATGTGTCGGTGATGTTTTATACATGGGTGCAATTTGTATACTTACAGTGTTGTTGTCTTCGTAATGACTTAGTAAAAGGTGCTCGTGCTACTGAGACGAGACATATGCCAGCTTGTTTTCGTTTATTAAATTACAAAGTTACCATAATACTTGATACTACTAAACTCCGAGTTCAAATGTCGAAAAACTTCCAACAACAAAAGAACACACACTCAAATTATAAGCACTACAATATGGTAAAATTTTTAATAGGAGTATCAAGGGGTGCAGTTGTGTATACAGCGATGGTTTTGAGGGGTCCATTTCTGACATCAAATTGTTCAGTTATTCTTGCATTATCACAGACCTCATAATCTTCATTTTAAAAAAAAACACCCTACAAGGAATCTATAGATATCGCCCTTGTTGAAATATTGAGGAATATCACGGGATGGAAAACGTGCCCATAAAAGTGGCTCCTCAGTTGCAGTAGTTGACGTAGATGCAGTTACAACGAGATTTCGTTTCAAATCGTATCGTTTGCCTCCATCAATGGCTATTGAAATACCGTAATCTCGCCCTGCTTCTATACAATTAATGATACTATAAATAAACAAAATTTAATTTCGCATATGAAGACTAAATTTTTTACTAACCGTTCCACTAATTCGGACTTACTTCCAGTTTTCTTTAATGCACGACATTCTAACCATCTTTGCAATTCGAAGTTAGAGTGATCCTCAATATTTGCACCTGGCCGTAAAAGAGCACCTGGAACGTCCTCTGGATGCAATGATATAGATGGTTGGTCCATTAAGAAAGTAACACACCTAGTAAGTAATGAGAAGCAAATCAGTTATCTAAATACTTACTTATACACCAAGGGTTGTAAACAAGTGAGTGTTGAAAAAGATTGTTTTCTGTAAGCATTATAGGCAGGAGGGTGATTAACAAAAAGGAAGAAAGAATAGGTAAATGAACGTAGCTGATAGAAGTAGGTAATGCAATGTGAAAACAAAGCATGGAAATAATGATTATGTAAACAAAAGGATTTATACAAAACGACGGAATAACTAATAAGGTTCAAAAACATGGGTAACAGAGCGTCTAGGTGGGAATCTTACTACTGAAAATTCTAGAGATTTAAATAGCGCCCTCACACAACCTGGAGGAAATCTTGTCGGTATAGTAGAATCCATAACCACACCTTACAGATGACTGCTGAAAGTTTTAAATAGCGCCCTCACACAACCCGGACGGAAACTTGATAGTGGAATCAAAATTTACCCGCGAAATTTAAATTTTAGAAATTATGTTAAAAAATAAAGACAAACAACAGATTCATTTAACATATCTATTTCGTGACATAGTAACTTCAAATTTTCACAATAAGAAATTAAAATCTTATACTAAACAAAGTTATTAGTAATTACTTACTGAATAAAATTTAGTTAAGGGGATTCGGCCTAAAATTTCGACACCAGTTTGTACAAATATTAATTTGTGGATTACTGTCTATAATAAAGAACATTAAGTGTAGGTATATAATGATGGTAAGGTAATTTAATCTAAATGCTGTGAAAAATCCGTCGGTACCACTACAAATTTCTTGATAGACACCCACAATAAAACCGGTACGCTTATTTTGTTATACCTACATAGTGTTCTGTACTCCCAAAGTACTAATTTTTCAGAAATATACCAAACAGCATTAAAAAGGGTTATTAAATCTACTAGTCATCAACATTTACTTGCAATACCTATAACTATTATAAGTATGGAATGTTTACTTTCAGTTGTATCGGTATAACGTTAAGAGAAAATTCCCATTATATTTTAAGCCAATATATTTCGTGTTGAATTAATACTTCATCAGGGCAACTAGAACAATATTTATAAGTACGTTATTAAATAAACTAAAAATAACTAACAATATTTAAGGGTATGGAACCAACAATTAGAAGCTAATACTAAAATTGTTCTTGTCAATGACTGAATTACAATAAAACTAACTAGATTTAATAATAAGCTTATAATCCAAACATTTATCAATAAAACTATAATTTGAATTTAAAAGTTAAACTTAAGAATTAATGGTCATAACTGTATAAACTAAATACTACTAAATAACCTTATTTAAAGAATTTTAAAAGAGAAATGTAAATACTGCTAAGATTATTAACATCACTTCTAAAATTCATTGTTTGATTGTTTGTTTTTATATGGCACATTTCTAAAAACTTTCTTCTTTCATTATTTTTTTCATTAGCTATAATTTTAACTTCTGAGTAGTCCATATTGTGGTTGCTTGTGTTACAATGTGTGGTAAGTGCTGACGAATCTGGCTTTATTCTGCAATCATATTTACTGTTGATACAATCTTTTGCATAGTTTTTGTGAAGTTTCGCCTATATATTGATAAATGTTTGGATTATAAGCTTATTATTAAATCTAGTTAGTTTTATTGTAATTCAGTCATATTGACAAGAACAATTTTAGTATTAGCTTCTAATTGTTGTTTCCATACCCTTAAATATTATTAGTTATTTTTAGTTTATTTAATAACGTACTTATAAATATTGTTCTAGTTGCCCTGATGAAGTGTTAATTCAACACGAAATATATTGGCTTAAAATATAATGGGAATTTTCTCTTAACGTTATACTGATACAACTGAAAGTAAACATTCCATATTTATAATATTCATAAATTTGGTTGAAAGAAAAAAAATAATAATTATTTAAACAAAATGGGTTATTATTACAACATTAAAATCAAATATGGAACAAATGTTGTTAATAAACTAAAATTTTGGGCTACCACCACCAAGAAATTAGCTACTACTAAAAACCGCTTAAATTTTTTATTAAGATGTCGAAGAAAAAATGTTACACCTAAACATATCACTAATAACATAACATCTCTTCTTAAGAACTTAGAAGAATCATATCCAAGTATTAATCGAAAAATAGATTGTTTTGCAAGAAAACCAAGACACAAACTTATTTCCTTAGAAATTAAAATCACAATTAATTCGTTAAACAACTTAACGTCTCAACTAGATTATGTTAAAACTAATGTTAAGGACTTAATTCCCATAGACGTTTTTCAAGATTTTAAATTACAACAAATTAAACAATACAATGGTATTTTTCGCAGAATTAAAGAACAAAACATTATTAAGTGAGAAGCTACTCGAAAATTCATTAATTGGGAATTTAAAATATAATAATCCTAAATGGTTTATCAATTTAACAAATGTCAAATTTCCACCTGAGATTCAAAATGTTCTATCCCTTGGTCAAAAACATAGCTTAAATACACCATTATGCAAAAATAATTTATTCTCATTATTATCTCATGTTGAACATATTTTATCCACTAGTAATGTACAAGATCATACTGAACAACTAAGAGCTGAGATTACGAACATTATCACAAATCAATTACATAAAGATTCACTTCGTTTCCAGACTTGGATGTTATCAAACAAACAAGAAAGTTTCTTAATGACAACAAGCAGATTATTATCACCAAAGCAGACAAAAGTAATGTTACTGTTGTTATTAAAAAAACTGATTATATTCAAAAATCTCTCGATATGTTAAATGATACAACTTATAAGAAATTGACTAAAGATCCTACAAACAGTTTTGAACGTAAAAATAATGCCTTTATAAAAACACTTAAGATCAATAATTTTATAAATGATGCTACTGCTAAAACTTATACCTCCTAGGTTTTATGGCCTCCCAAAATACATAAACAAAACATTCCTCTTGACCAATTATTTCTAACATAGAAGCTCCAAATCATAAACTTGCCAAATACATAGCAAACATACTTTCAGTATCCTTTAAAGATCATTTACGATATAAAATTAAAGATTCCTTCACTTTCGCTAACATTATGAATGATTTCCAGTTACCACCTGACTACGTAATTATTTCTTTAGATATAGTCTCCTTGTTTACTAACCTATCAGCTGAACTAACCACAGAAGTTATTAATAAAAATTGGAATTTGATAGAAAACAACTGCAAATTTACCAAAAATAAATTTATAGAAACAATAAAATTTATTTTTGATACTACGTATTGTCAATTTAATGATGACTTTTACTTGCAAATTTTTGGTACACCTATGGGTTCAAGTCTAAGTCCAATATTAGCTGATATTGTTATAAATGACCTTCTCAATACATGCTGTAATCAACTTCCATTTGAAATGCCTTTTATTTATCAATATGTTGACGATATCATTTGTTCCATATCAAATAATTCCAAAAATGATACTCTTAATACATTTAATATCTATAACCAACATAATAAATTTACCATGGAAGAAGAAATACATAACTCAGTACCATTCTTAGATACTAGAGTCATTCGGGATGAAAATAACAAAATACAATTGGACTGGTACCAAAAACCAACAAATTCTAGTCGTTACCTTAATTTTAATTCTCACCATGCTTACAATCACAAAATAAATCTTATTCTAGCAATGAAAAATAGAATTACAGGAATTTGCCATTCTAAGTATAGACAAAAAAATCTTATCCTTCTTAGACACCAATTGTTAGATAATAATTACCCAAAATTGCTGCTAAACAAATTGTTATTTAATAATAACAGAACTGTTGTATCTACTAATACAGTAATACTATTTAACACTCAAACCTTATTAAATTACAAAAAACTTCCATACATCCAAGGACTTTCATATATTATTAAAAAGAAATTAAAACATCTTCCGACAAAAATATCCAAATTTAACTTGTTTACTGTACAACAACTTTTTACTAATATAAAAAGTAAAATTTCTAGAACTGAAAAATCAAACATTGTGTACTGTATACCATGTAAGAACTGCAATCTTCAATATATAGGCGAAACTTCACAAAAACTATGCAAAAGATTGTATCAACATAAATATGATTGCAAAATAAAGCCAGATTCGTCAGCACTTACCATACATTGTAACACAAGCAACCACAATATGGACTACTCAGAAGTTAAAATTATAGCTAATGAAAAAAATAATGAAAGAAGAAAGTTTTTAGAAATGTGCCATATAAAAACAAACAATCAAACAATGAATTTTAGAAGTGATGTTAATAATCTTAGCAGTATTTACATTTCTCTTTTAAAATTCTTTAAATAAGGTTATTTAGTAGTATTTAGTTTATACAGTTATGACCATTAATTCTTAAGTTTAACTTTTAAATTCAAATTATAGTTTTATTGATAAATGTTTGGATTATAAGCTTATTATTAAATCTAGTTAGTTTTATTGTAATTCAGTCATTGACAAGAACAATTTTAGTATTAGCTTCTAATTGTTGGTTCCATACCCTTAAATATTGTTAGTTATTTTTAGTTTATTTAATAACGTACTTATAAATATTGTTCTAGTTGCCCTGATGAAGTGTTAATTCAACACGAAATATATTGGCTTAAAATATAATGGGAATTTTCTCTTAACGTTATACCGATACAACTGAAAGTAAACATTCCATACTTATAATATTCATAAATTCGGTTGAAAGAAAAAAAATAATAATACCTGTCTGATAAAAAAAAAATTTATCAAGACCTTTGTGAGGTTTTTGTAAAAAGCAATATCCTTCTAAGTCAGCTAGACTCTCACTAAAACATTTTTTATACATGTATATGGAAAAATGCATTCCAAGTGAAATCACAGTTAGAAAAAATGACCTTCACAGAAAATAGTTAGAAATGCATAGAAAATCAGTATGTCTACATAATGGTAGATGAAACTACAGATTGCAGATGTAATGTAAATACATTTCTTGTTTTAAGTACTAATTATTGATTTCTTGATAGGCTGCTACTATGTTGCACATTTGCTGATTAGTGTAGTACATGAGGGAGAAACAAGGAAACTTTATTTTGTTGCTTCTAAACACCTATCAAGTGTAAATTACAAAACAATTAACCAATTCATAAATAATACTTTGTCATTTTCGGGAATTCATACAAAGATATTGATACTACTGACTGATGCGGACCTTACATAATTAAGCAAAGAACAATGCTTCTTCAAATTATTACAAAGGATTTGGTTATCAAATGAGCTGTTGAGAAACAAGATTTGTATCTTCAAATGAAAGATT
Source organism: Vesta saturnalis (assembly GCA_036346205.1). Lineage (NCBI taxonomy): Eukaryota > Metazoa > Arthropoda > Insecta > Coleoptera > Lampyridae > Vesta > Vesta saturnalis. The sequence goes on from JARFJB010002535.1 coordinate 266,549, forward strand.
TTATGTGTTGCTTTATGGCTCAGAATCGTGGGCCCTAAACAAACATCAAACACTTTAAATGTTGAGCTACATATTGGCATAAAGATCGTCGACATCAACTTTTTGTGATATATCAATTTCAAAAATGTACAGAATCCCCTTAATACATAATTATGATAAATTGTAACAAAAACTATGAACATTGTTGTGTTTGCTCAAACGATGTTCTAATAGGTAATTTATTTTGAAATTTCGTATGCTTTTTGAAATACATCAGTAGCTGAAGGGCTGATTTTTCTAGAATCACGCCCGGTCATAATTCTATTAAGTTGTTTTAATATATTAAATATATTAATTCTAATGAACTTTTTCATTATTCTTCTGTTTATAATTTTGTGACTTCCACATTTGGTGAATTGAACGTCTCCACAATAATTAATCACTGTATGTAGTAATCCTTCTTCAGGGGTATAATTTGAGATGATATGCTTCGTAATAGTGTATACACGACTCATTTTCCTTCTAAATTGCTCACTTGCATATTTTAAACACCTTTTATTCTGTTTATACTCCTTGCGAAGGATAAATTCATAGTCAATTACAACGCTTTCTTTAATTTGGTAAATTTGTGGTCTAGATCTGGATGTCTCTATTTCCTGAAAATATACATTTCTTTACTAGAAATTAATGGTATATAAATAAAAATCAAGCGTTACTTTATCAACTAAGGCCTTCAATGTGATAAGCATGTTGGTTCGATCTTTTTCACAATTACTACCAGGAGAGTGTCTGGTGGACAGATTGTTCACCAACAAGCTTTTATAAAACGAAGTAAAAGCTTCACACGTTGGATTCACAAACACCACCTCACGCCTGATTTGCCCGAAAAAATTCTCCAAACAATTTTGATTTAAATTCCTTGTTTTAAGCTTCTTAAAACTGTAACATTTTAGAAGATTGTACAACAATTTACAGTTGCGGAGGGTCTTGACAAAATTTGTTAATGTTGGAGGAACTGTTTTCTTGCCATTTTTCAATAAAAAATACATTTTCTCCAACTTGGGAATTGCTTCGTTCCAAAATTCCATGTGCTTAGAGCCTTCTGTCACAGGCTTCCGAAGCTCTTTGGGAGAGCCCCCTACGGAATTTAATGAATCAAATAAGTCATCAAAAAACTCGAAACAGATTGCAGTTTCTGTTGCCTTCTCTGGGAGTTGCAATTTTACACCGCCAATATCCAATACGATGCCTAAAAATTAATCAAATCAGTCAGTTAAAAGAAATGGAAAATGAATAATTTACCAGAGCGGGCAATAAGATTCAAAGCTACAGCTGTTGTTCTGCTGATGGCTTGTGTGCAACAAGAGACCTTCATTTTCGCTATCTTTGCTGGGTTCACATGGGCATCTGTTAATTTAGGCATCGTCCGTAGACTTCCAAATGCGGGGTCCATTTTATAGGCAGTAAACAGATGGTCCCATACGGCTTTCATCATTTTACCCTTATCTTCGTAGACCAAATCGCCTTGAAGAAGGTTGTTTCGTATTCCTTTTATCAAATGTGGGGCATCAAACAGTGGTATAATTTTTTGGCCATCAACTTCGAAATAAAAATCAGTGCAGTTAGTGTCTTCACCATCACGTATTTTTTTTTGGTAGGTTTCAGTGACCAAATGCTTAATAGTCCCGCAGTTACTTGCACCCTGGTCACAAACGACAGCACAAATGATTATGCCCGCTTCTCTACATGTTCTTATTAAAAATTTGATCGTTTTAGCAATCTCGATTTTTTTATTTCCACCGGATACAAAAGAGTAATAAATTGGTTGCTTCCATCTCCGATTAATGCTTCGTAACATAAAAACCTACAAAGACAAATTATAATTTTTTTTATATATTCTGTACAATGCTTAACATCCCTTTACCATCAAGCAATTTTTGAACGAAAGGATGACACATATGATATGAAGAACTAAGAGTGAGACATTTTAAGGATATCTTGATGGTAAATTTTCATTTAACGTACGTACAACACTATTCTAACACCCTTCAAGGACCCAAAGGAAAGGTCAAACAGCCCGCCCTCCCTTTAGGGGAGGGAGTGAAATACGTGGCCTTTTCCTGTTTTTCAAGGACCCAACACTTGACAATCCACCTTACAGTCTTGCTTATAATAACATATATTTAAAATGATTCATTACAAATAGAAGCGAGTTTAACTTCACACTTAGAAATTATTATTGCAAAGGAACACTATGTTTTCTACTTTACTAAAATATTACCTAGACACGATTTGCTATTTCTCTGGTTCTTCTGTGGCCAAAGTCTTCAAATCCGTCAACTAAATCATGGGCCTCATTGTAACTAAATTGACTGGCAATACTCATTTCGTCAAAAACTAGAGTGCTGTATTTGTCTAAAGGGTTCTGAAATTTTTCGACTTCAGATGCCAGAACATTGAAAATGGCTTTGTTAAAACCAGGCCTGATGTTAATACGATTTAAAAATGTGATTAGAGTTTTCGGTGAAGGTAACGTGAAGATGCCTGACAAAAATTTGTAAGCTGCACCACTTTGCTTCCACACAGCAAGTGCTAAAACTTTATCATCGATTGTGTATCTTCTACCCTTTGCCTTTTTTTGAGAATTCTTCGCCTGACATTGAACAAAATTCGATGTGATCAGGTTCAGCTGTAACCCACTAACAATTGTATTAACACTACTTTTCTGTTTGCTAATTTTTGATGTCATTTTCAATCTGCGCTTCAAATCCAAATTTTTTTTTTCAAATAGAACGCCTTCTTTTTAAGTTCCATTACTTGTTTGTAGAGAATTTTTTTTCGTGGGGACAGTTGAATTTTTGTGGAAAAATTTATCTTGTGTAAAATCCGTCCAGAATCTGCAAGCACTGAATTTTTTTATGAAAAATCTGGATCAATATATAGATTATGTTGACTTACTTTGTACTGGAATCGACCTTAATTCTTGAGAGGTGACACTACTAATCTTTGACGCTGATATTTCACCTGGTAGAAGTAAACATTTTTCACTAACTGACAAATGTTCATCAATTTCCATGATGAATGTAGATGGTGCACTTGAAGATCCAGGTAGATTTTGGAGACTCAAGACACTTTTTGGCTGAATTTTTAAAGTTGCTGCTGATTTCATAGTTTGCATGTTGAATGTTGTTGATGATACTCTTGTAACTGGAATTGAAAAATATGTTATAGAAGTGACTAAATATCCAAAAGATTAATTTATTCTAGCTAAAAAACTAGGAGAAATGAAAAACAGACTAAAAAGTATAAAACAATTTCTGAATTTTTACTTGTTTTAGGTGGTAAATTTTGAAGGAAATGCAGTTCAAAAGTCGATTATTACTACCAAAATCGGAGTATGTAAAATGTAATTTACAAACACGCAATTTATTATAAATTTCCATGTCAGTATAATATTTGAAGTTCCTGCATTGGCATAATCTTGTCCATTTTCGAAACAGTTCCAGATATTTATTGGGATTAGGAAACCTGTGTTTACTCAATTTCGAACCACAGCAGCCCTCTACAGAACAATGTGTCCCTCCCATATCTAAATAAATAAAGAAAATTCAGTTACTTTGTTAATTGTTTGTTAACACAATTTCACCATCACAAACATATTTTGTAAAATAAAATTAATAGTTCTGACAATATTTAGGTAAAATAAAATTAATACTTCTGACAATAATATTTAGGTTTTGTTGGAACTATATTATGCAGTTATTGTCTGTTTTGCAAAAAAATTAACATTAACAAATATCCAAAATAATTTTTAAAATGTTTGTATGTCGATAGGTATCTAAGGAATAGAACAATGAATTTCTGTACACCATTCTACTCAACAATTATCATTTTTCGCGTTTAATGTTCCTCCGTTAACGGCTTAACGCAGTAGTACAAAAACTTACCTCTCAAAAAACACAACAATCACAATTAGTTCACAAAATTTTTGTCAATGCAATACTTTATACAACACATTAACGTTTATTTCCGAACACAACACTATAATACACAAAAACACAATATTTACACTCAAACAGATAAAACATACACAGTTGTTTATCAAATTAAATTGGAAATGCAAATGGAAATAAACAGAGGTTTTGTTCATAATGCGACTGTCATAGAAGTTAATCTATGGCGACTTTTTCGGTAAATAACATTTTTTAGTCGGTATTGCAGAACACGTAGTAGCAACCCTAGCGCCATCTCTGAAGTTGGAGGATATTAACAAACAAATTTTTTTTTTGTGCCAAGTTATTTGTCTATAGTGTTGTGTATGCAGAGCGTGAATAAAAAAAGGTTAGTTTAGAACAATAAAAGCGGATTGCCAATATATGGTGATATTTTACGTTTGCGTGGCCATCCTGCTAAATTGAGACAGGACTAGGGTAGAACTTTTGTCTCTCTCATTTAAATGCCAAACGCGTATTACGCGTATATATTCTTTGCTTTAACCGTCTATTTAAAAGATTTGTATATACCAAGGCAGGTTGTAACTAAACAGTGGATCAAGATTGAGTTACATGCATTTTGTGATATATCTGAGAAAGGTTATGGTGCTTGTGTGTATCTAAAATCTATAACTGCCAATAATATTACAGTTCGATTATTGTGTGCAAAAGGGAAAGTTGCCCCTATAAAAAAAATATCTATCTAAACTAGAACTTTGTGGTGCTGTGGTGTTAGCTACGTTGTAAAACGTTGCGAAAATATCACTAACAACCGATTTCGGGGTGTTATTTTTGGTGTGATTGAACCTTTGCATTGGCGTGGATAGCAGCTAGGAGAATCACATATTTATTAAACTTTTGTGGCAAATCGGGTAAATGAGATTAAAGAATGGTGTAAAGATGGTATGTGGAAATATGTTGCTTAAAAAGGAAACGCTGCCGATTTGATTTCACGAGGATTAAATGCAACTGAACTTAAAGAATCACAATTTTGGTGGAACGGACCATTCTGGCTTATAAATCCTGAAAGTGAATGGCCAAAGCAAAATGTTTTATTGCCGAAAGATGTTTCTAAGAGGAAAAAGATTGTACACAATATGGGCCATTGCCATGTGCAGAACTTACAATGGCAGAATTAACTCTGATTAAATTTGCTCAACAGGAATCATTTTATGAAGAACAACATCAACTAAAATGTGGTAAAAATATTTTGAACACGAGTATAATAATAAGTTTGCAACCTTTCGTTAACAATTGTAACTTAGTAAGAGTGGGTGGTCATTTGTCCAATTCAAACTTGGCATTCTCAGAAAAACATCCAATTGTTTTATCCAATAAGCATGTATTTACAAAACTTATGATAGAATATGAACACTGACGACATTTGCATTTGGGTTTACAGGTATTAATAACAAAGTTGCGTCAAGAGTACTGGATTTTGTGTTGCAGATTAACTATTCGTAGTGTGTTGGATAAGTGTCTTATTTGTTATGGGTGATTTACCTAACCTGCGATCTAGACTTTTTTAAATTCTGGAGTTCACTTTGCGGGACCTTTCAATATGAAAGTTTCTCGAAATATATCAGAAGAAGCTTATCTTTGTATATTTGATTGCTTTAATCCAAAAGCTGTGCATTTGGAGTTAGCCAGTAATCTCTGTTCAACAGCATTTCTAAACTGCTTAAAGAGGTTTATTGCAAGACATTGCTTGTGTCAAAATTTGTTTTCTGGCAATGCTACCAATTTTGTGGGAGTCATTAACATTTTAAAACAATGTGCCAGTTGGGCAAGTGTGTCATCAAAATTTACGAATTATTTGTCAGAAAATTCCGTTAAACGGAACTTTATCCCTGCTCGGTCGCCTCATTTAGGGGGACTCTGGGAGACTGCTGTTAAGTTGACAAAACAACATTTTTAACACATGGTTGGGGATACGAAATTAAATTTTGAAAAATGTACGATAGTAACACAAATAGAGGCATGTCTAAACTCTCGTCCTATTTGTCCTCTTTCTACTGATGTCACTGTTGAGTCCTGGCCATTTCCTTGATGGTGCGCCATTGTTGGCCACACTCCAGAAGAGAGAAGACCCTTCAATTGCTGTTAACCGATTAACACGTTGAGTTATGCAACATGATTCAATACTTTTAGAAAAGGTGGGCCAATGATTGCAACAGCGAAACAAATGGTGGAATGAGACTGATATCACCCCAGGAACTTTAATTGTCAGAGAGGAGAGCATGCCAGCTGAATGTTGGCCCGTGGCAAGAGTTCTTGAGGTGTGTCAAGGGAAAAATAGAAAGGTTCGAGTGGTATCCTTGAAAACTGAAAACGGAGTCAACAAACAAGCAAATAAAAAAATATCAGTTTTACCAATATACAAGTAATTGATATCCCTGCCGATATCAAGGCGGGCGGCATGGTTGTTCCTGTATTTAAATGTTTCTATGGTTTTCTTATTATAAATAATATGTCATAATTTTGGTAAAGTTATCGTACACCCACAAGTGATTTTATTAATTTTGTGTGGATGTACAAGAATTTATAAGCACGAGAAAATGTAAAACGTATACTTAAATCTTTTTGCCACAAGATTTGAATTATTATAGTATTAAAACAAGATTCAAGTCAATATAGTAATACAAAACCTCACAATGGTGTGCGGGTTAGAATGTGTTTTCCCCTACCCGATACATAACCAATAAAAGTGCAACCATTTTCATTTATTAACTAAATTTACTAATACATACCGGTTATTCTGTTATGTTATATAGAGGTTATATCGATATGTTATATAACAATTACTCATTTTGTTATATAACATAAACAACATGTGAATAATGTTATGTATCTGCAATAACATTTGAGTGGCAATTGAAACTTACACGCTGTAATATAACTTCAATACTTTTAAGTAACAAGGCTCTACTATGTCTATGTAAAAGTTATATCACTGTGCTTGTTGGGTCGGTAGTCTGTTGATCCCGATTGATGTTAGTACGTTAACCAGCAGTGTTAGTCCTGTGAAGTTCGGCAGGTGACCTAGGAATTAGGAAGGTTTCCATTCCTCGAGTTCCGAACCACGTTTTGAGATCGGCTGGCCAAAAAAGTGGATTTTCAACATCGACTCTGTCAATAATTCCAAGGAAGCAATAACAGTAGTAAGAGAGGCAGCTCATCTTCCATTTTTGTGACGTAATTTGACCTTAGGAATCCTCACAGACGTCACAAGGTCGTCCACGTAGGGGTCGTGGTTTAATCTTGAGGTTGACCTTAGGGCCTGGACTTGGAGTTGACCTTGGGATTGACCTTCAGGTAGCCAAGGTCATAACTAAAATCCACTTATCGCAAAATTTGAATTTGAATAAGGGGACCCTAATGCTTACTTGTAAGACAGGTATAGAAACTTGTTCTCGGGCCTTCGTCCCTTGTCGTTGCACCCATGGCTCGAAATAGTATTGTAATACGGGGACCCTAATGCCATTTCATAAGTAACAAGCCTATACTATGTCTATGTAAAAGTTATATCACTGTGCTTGCTGGGTCGGTAGTCTGTGGATCCCGATTGATGTTAGTACGTTAACGGGAACTGTTGCTCCTGTTATGTTTGACATGACCTAAGAATTGGGAAGGTTTCCAGTCCGCGAGTTCCGAATCACATTTTGGGATCGGCTGGCCAAAAAAGTAGAAGTTTAACAGCGACTCTGTGAATAATTCCCAGGACGCAATAAAAGTAGTAAGGGAGGCGCCTCACCTTTCACGTTTTGTGACGTCATTTGACGTCTCACAGTCATCACAAGGTCGCCTACGTGGGGGTCGTGGTTTAACCTTGAGGTTGACCTTAGGGCCTGGGCTTGGAGTTGACCTTGTGCCTGGCCTTGGGATTGATAACCAAAATACACTTAGCGAAAATTTTAATTTGAATAAGGGGACTCTAATACTAACTTGTAAGACAGGTATAGGAACTTGTTCTCGGGCCTTCGTCCTATTGATGTGGCCCCCATGGCTGGAAATGGTATTCTAATAAGGGGGCTCTAATGCCATCTCATAAGGTAGGTATAGAAACTTGTGTTAGGGTCTGCGCCCTCCTTGTCGTGGCCCCCGTGGTTGGAAACAGTATTCTAATAAGAGGACCATAACGCTAACATGTAAGACAGGTACAGGAACTTGTGTTAGGGTTTGCGCCCTCCTGTCGTGGCGCCTTTGGCGCGAAATTTGAATTTGTTTGTAGCGCCATCTAGTTGTGTATGAACTAAGGAATATTTTCCATCTAGTGGTATATTTTAAAAGTACATACAGCTCCCTGTAACCGTTATGAAGGGAAATTTGAATTTGTTTGTGCCGCCATCTAGTGGTGTATTTTTAAACTAGTGAATATTTTCTGTAACAGAAGTTGATCGTACCCATTTCTCTCGTTTCTCGCCTCCCCTCTCTCTCTCTCTCCCTTCCCCGTCTCCCTCTCTCTCCCTCGCTCTCGCCTCTTTCTCAAACAAAACAAGTCAAGTCAAATTAATCAAATCAATTAAGGAAATCAATCTCAAACAAATCACGCTCCATCAAATCAAACAACCAGCTCAATCTCAATCAATCATCCAAATCAATCTCAATCAAACAATCAATCAAATAATAACTTACCGTTTGAGAAAACCAGCTTACAGTTCAAAAAGACTGATTTGGTTTAACTTACAGGTTGCTAAAACCGGCCATAATTCAAAATTACTAAATGGATTTAACTTACATCTTGCAAAGCCAGCTCTCAATTCAAAAATTAACAACCTGATTTAACAGTAGGTAAGTTTGAAGACTTCTGGAACACACCACATTTCCAAGGTCCCAACATTTCCAAGGTTACTACTTTATCAAGGCTACCACCTGACCGGAGACACAGCAATTCCCAGCACCAATTGCATTACAAGACTGGAAGAGGAATGGTGATCCGCAATTGGAGCCGATTCTTCCTCAAATTCAGCAATGCAACCAGGACTTAACACATGATGCACTGCTACTTGATCTCTCACGGGTGACGATGTAGTCTCATATGGATCACTTACAGGTTGTAGGGTGAGCAGTATTTCGTCCAGGGCTGCCTGCTCATAGTTTCATGATAAAACCACATCCAAGTCGTCCGCTGGAGGTGGTGTATCTAAAAACCGCATAGCTATTTCACAGTCATCCTGGTCGAAATACTGCTCATTCTCTAGCAGGCCTCCCTCAGCACCACCTTCATGGAGTAGCTCCATCACCTCCTGGACGTGATCCGTATGAGGTCTTGCTGTCAGCAACCCCCGTAGGATGGGGGGTTACCTCTGTTAATTGCAGGTGCAGTATTGCCCTCTACGGCGCTAGCTGCATTTTGGCTTGTAGATTCTAAAAGCAAATATTCTTCGTGTAAATACATATGTACATACATCAAGTAGTATATAAGATTTTGAAAAGTTTTTAAATCCTAACAAGAATTTAGTGAAATTATTCTAAGTGCACAAAATACTTTTATGAAAATATTACATGTCTAAAAAGATTTTTGAAAAATTTTCTAAGTGCCAACAAGAATTTCTTGAAATTATTCTAAGTTCACAAAATAATTTGATGAAAATATTACAAGTCCATAAAAGATTTTTTGAAAACAAGTCCCAAAAAGAACTTTATGCAGTAAAATCTACCATAAAAATGAAAAAAGTATTCTAAGTACCAAAAATTAATTCCATAATAAAATAAGGACTTACCATTAGGAAAACTCATGATGCACCACCACTTTATAAAACTAGGAACTATTTCACTTGCCGTATACTGATGGAATGACTCTCTAGTGGAACGACCCACTCTTATATACACAATTTTGAGTGGTGAGGAGAGTGGCGGAAGTGGGATGGGGATAAAAGTGGGAAAGTAGGTTAAGTTCATCCGCTTATATTTACGTATTGTGGGGGGGGGGGCAGAAAAACCTTGAACAATGTCTTCCAAAAATGCATGAAAAACGTTGTTTTTAGTAGGGGAAACACCTATATTTAGCGAAACGAAAACAGTAGAAATCGGTCATACAACTGCTTCTACAGTACCGAATAACCACTAATTACTATGAATTCTTCTAAAATACTGTCTGAGGCAGTATTTTATGCTGACTCTTCTATCCCCATCCTCCCACCAATTCCAACCCCACAGGTTGATGCGATCCCCCGATCACCCGAGGCATTTATTTATCCTGACTACTTTATCCCGCTGGTGCCATCTACACCTCTCCCCGCCCTCCCACCAACTCCCACTCCTCAAGTTTCTTCCCCTGAAGTCGTCTATATCCCTTCCCCGTATTCCCCCTCCCCCATCACTGTGGGTTGCCAAACCAGTGACGACGAAATATATGAGATGACGACCGTAGTCCTGGATTCTAAGCAAGAGCAGGACCTGGATGCCGATACCGTAATACTCGACTTAACAAACGCTGAAGTTATCACTATCAGCGACGAACAAACCGCTATACCTTTTCTTAACGACGAGACTGATACTGATAGTGATATCTGCAGCGTAGTATCTTCCAGTGTTGGGGGATTATGTTGCTCCTGTTGTAGCAATGAATACCTCAACACTGGTGACTACGACTCTGACGTGGTAATGGACCCTGTCTACAGCTACGATTCCGACGATTACGAGTGTGTGGGGCTTTGTGAAGGTAGGTCAGACACTGCAATTATGCAACCTTGGTCAGGTGGTAGCCTTGATAAAGTGGTAACCTTAAAAATGTGGGACCTTGGAAATGTGGTGTGTTCCAGAAGTCTCCAAACTTACCTACTTTTAACTTACATGGTGCAAAGAACCACGCTACGTTAAACCTAACTTAAACACTGTGCGTTTATTAATCTAGCTTAATATTGTACATGTATTGACCTAACCTAAAACGTGGGACGAGAGAAACGAGGGAGGCGAGGTATAGGAGTGAGATGAGAGACGAAAGAGGCGAGAGAGACGAAAGAGACGAGAGAGACGAGAGGAACCAGAGAGGCAAGAGGGGCGAGAGAGGCGAGAGGAACGAGAGAGACGCAAGAGACGAGAGGGACCAGAGAGACGAGAGATAGGAGAGAGACGAGAGAGGCGAGAGAAACGATAGAGACGAGAGGGGCGAGAGAGACAAAAGAGACGAAAGAAACAAGAGAGCCGAAGGAGACGTGAAAGGGATAGAGATGGGTGGGGGGCGAAGTAGAGACGAGAGAGATAGGAAAAGAACGAGGGAGACATGGGAGAGCATAAAGACGAGAGGGGCTAGGGAGACCACTGAGCCGAGTGCACTGTCAACTGAGCGAATCAAGTGAGTTTTATCGTCGTGCGCGTACGCGGCCTTCGCGTCAAGGTCACTCGTCCTCTCAAGCTCAAAATTGGAAAGCAAAAAATAGAAATTGTAGTCATTATATTCTTATGGTGTCAAGGTCAAAGTTGAAAGCTAAAAATAGAAATTGCAAAGGTAATCATTATATTCATATGGTGTCAAAGTCAAAATTGAAAGCTAAAAATAGAAATTGTGAAAGTAATCATTCTATTCTTATGGTCTCAAGGTCAAAATTGAAAGCTGAAAATAAAAAGTAGAAGTATTCAAGGAAAAGTGTAAATTAAAAGAAAGACCCTTTTAAAGAGTAAATAAATCATTTTTTTTATATTTAATGATTATGTGTAATTTTATATATGTAAGTTTAAATAAAAAGAAATACAGCAGTGATAGTAGTGCTGCCTAAACAAAATAAAGTATATATATATATATATATATATATATATATATATATATATATATATATATATATATATATATATAAGTGTCCCAACGATAGAGTAAAAGTTTATGCTTAACTAGAATTATTTGTGTAAATATTGTATGGACCATGGGGTAGAGGTAAGAAGTGTGTATTTTTTTTAAATATTGGAAGTTATACAGGGTGTGCCAGAAAAGCAGGACGTGAAAAAGTATGATTTTTTTTAAATAGAACACTCCGTATTTGATTTTAGTTTTAATTCTACGTGTCCATACAAACATATTTTGTCATACAAAGATTGGCTGAAAGTTTTAGTTCTTGAGATATTCGCGTTTAAAGATTATTATGGTCATTTTCGTGGGGTTGATGAATGGGCAATTGTTCCGTTATTTCACAATAAAAAATTGATATTTCGTGTGAAAATGAGTGATATTATACTAACGTTTAGACCGAGTAGTATTTCTAATTTTCTCAACAGGGTGTTTGTTATAACCATTCAAATTTGAAAATTCTCAAATTAAAAAATCAGTTTTTTAATTGCACACCCTATATATTTTATTTCATTTTATTCGGGATTAAAAATCTATCATTTTTGTCAAATATATCCTATATCTATCTTTGATAGTTTTCGAGTAATTTCGATTTTTCACACTAGCTACTTTATTTTCGATAACATTGCATTGCATGGATCTTGGTAGCCATGGAAAATAATAATTGCGTTACTAAGATACAAAGGTTTCCTACTTGTCAAAATAAACACATATTAAATTTGTCGTTTTCGCATTTAACTTGTTATCAATTCTTGTATCAATTATGGATTATTCGACAAATGAATTAATTGATATGATATACGTGTTGGGCGAGGCTGAAAAAAACCCTTTATTGGCACAACGAATCTATAAAATGAAATATCCTGAACGTCGAATACCTACTACTGTTGGCTTGGAAAATTTGATAGATAGATTTGATTCTAGCGGTAGTGTTAAATACTTCAAACGTAAAGTTGTTAATAAAAGGGCAGCTAATGAAGAAAAAGAACTTGAAATATTATTAAATATTCAAGAAAATCCCCAAGTGAGTTCTAGAACATTAGCGACGATATGTGATACCTCCAAATCAAACGTGAATCGAACAACGCTGAAGTATAAGTACCATCCCTATCACATTGAGCTTCATCAAGAATTGCGAGAAGAGGATTTTGCAAGAAAAATCGAAATTCCTCGAAAACTATCAAAGATAGATATAGGATATATTTGACAAAAATGTTAGATTTTTTAATCCCGAATAAAATGAAATAAAAATATATAGGGTGTGCAATTAAAAAAAACTGATTGTTTTTAGTTTGAGAATTTTCAAATTTGAATGGTTATAACAAACACCCTGTTGAGAAAATTAGAAATACTACTCGGTCTAAACGTTAGTATAATATCACTCATTTTCACACGAAATATCAATTTTTTATTGTGAAATAACGGAACAATTGCCCATTCATCAACCCCACGAAAATGACCATAATAATCTTTAAACGCGAATATCTCAAGAACTAAAACTTTCAGCCAATCTTTTGTATGACAAAATATGTTTGTATGGACACGTAGAATTAAAACTAAAATCAAATACGGGTGTTCTATTTAAAAAATCATACTTTTTCACGTCCTGCTTTTCTGGCACACCCTGTATAACTTCCAATATTTTAAAAAAATGCACACTTCTTACCTCTACCCCATGGTCCATACAATATTTACACAAATAATTCTAGTTAAGCATAAACTTACTTTACTCTATCGTTGGGACACCCTGTACATATACTTACAATTTTTGAGTAAAAGCTTAGTGTGGTATGATAAAAAACAACAGTAATTAATAACAGTACAATGTGAATATTTGTATGCATAATGAAATTAGATGTTTGCTCCTATAGATACCTGTATAAATATAAATACAACATTTAAAACCCCCGAAAAGAAAAGTGTGTAATGCTTCAAGATTACTCATTTTTTTTATTGTTTATAAGATTATGATGTAATTTACTAAAAGTGATTTTTTAGGAAATGCTGAGTAATAGAAGAAAACGGAAGCGAGCACTATAAATAGATTTTCATATAAGCGTATGTACACGTATATGTTTCTATAAAAAAATTCGGGTATTTGCTCCCCCCCTCCCCCCTCCAAACTCAAACAATTTTGAAATGCTTTTGCAAATTGTGCGTGTGCGTGTTTTCATTTTGAAAAAAAACCGATAAATAGTTACAGTACATAGCAACTTACTTGCATGTGTCTGACTGAAAGGGGTTATATTGTGCGAGTGGAATGACATTCGACCACTAATAATACGCTCGAGTTTGATAAATAATTTTTTATTATAAGCTTGATTCATTCAATTATAACGTAAAAAATGATGATTTCAAAATGTACAATGCTGACTAATAGACTGCATACAATGTGCGTACATTAACCTATGACTTTTGATGCCAGCAGTACACTATGCATAAGATTCATTAAAAAAATTGAAAATATGGAATCCTAATCAAAACTAAATGCTTCAGTAACATGCATGTGTGTATGTGTTTCTTTTGAACTTATGTAAGTACATAAAATCGTGTTTTATAAGTGCTGTTTGCTGTTTCAAAATTGAATTGGTTAATTTAAGGTTCATCTCTTTTTATATTTTGATAAATTTATACATGAAATGGATAAATTGCCACTTATACAACACAATCGTGTTGAAAAAAAAATTCTTTTTAGTAAGAATTAGGCCCAAATTTCTAAAATTCAGGAGCGCATCACGTTTCCAACCTGGTGTTCTCTACTCAATGTTATCAATTTTAGCAATTTCTAATACTCTTTATCGCTTTTCTAATTCGAACTGATAGTAAATACTACAATACGATATTATCATAAGCTTCTTTTCCTCATGTACAGTCGCATGTAAAATACGGTTTGGTTATTGTGGAAATAAGTGTTTCTACCGTTTGTAAAAAATTTATAATAAAACTGTGTTAAGTTAAGATAGCTAAACGAAAATGAATTTGTCCGAGATTGAGCGCATTGAATTATTAATAATTGTTGGATTCGGTGATCGCAAAAGGACCCATTCTGAAGCTTATGATATTCCGTGCTGTATTTCTAAATCAATCACCTGCCAAATGACAACAAACTCAACCTCGGTTGCCATTTAAAAAAATTCAAGATGTCTGCATCTGACAAACACGAGTCGCACAAAACAAATGAAATTCATATCAAAATATGGGTATTTATGTATTACTTAACCCCACCAAATGTCAAATCTAAATGTCAAACCGTTTCTACATAATCCCAAAATGAGCAACTTTCTTCCCATTTAACCGACTTCGTATCTTTTACGGTTCTCGAGACTTAACCCCACCAAATGTCAAATCTAAATGTCAAACCGTTTCTACATAATCCCAAAATGAGCAACTTTCTTCCCATTTAACCGACTTCGTATCTTTTACGGTTCTCGAGTACTGGCCCTCCTTATCTTGGACACGTTGTATCGAGATAATGAACACTTCAAATCGTAAGCAATGCTGAAGGGTATATGTTTGGAGTGAAATTAAGCATTACTTTCGATGTTTGTTGTACACTTTTCTAAAACACTCTCTAAATCGGTATAAATTACAAATGGTGCCTTATTCAGTCATTACATACATACCATACTAATCAAAATGGCATCAAATGCTAAAAGATCAAAATTATCACTACAAAAAAAAAAAGCCTAACATACTGCAAGATATATTAGTGCAGTGGGAAAAACAAGCAGAGCGACATTTAAGTTATTCCGCAAAAATCTACTCTTTTTATTATAACATTCTTAATTAAACTTTGTAAGAATTAGGTTAGTTTTTGTGGAATTTATTGTACATATTTTTAAGTATAATAAATGTTATTAATTCATCTCAAGTTTTTTTGTGGACTTTATTGTCCATATTTTTTAATTGTATTAAATGTTATTCATTTCATCTCAAGTATTTTTTTTTTGCTTTTTTATCATAACACTAAGTTTTTTAAGTGAATTATGATATCTGAAACAAAACAAAAATAAGTTGAATAAAAATGTACTTCTACATATTTTTAATTGTAATAAATGTTATTAATTCATCTCAAGTGTTTTATTATATAAGCATTGAAACTAGTTGGCAGTTGTTTTATCGCCCTTTTTTTATCGTAACGCTCTAATATAACATTTCAGTTATTAAAAGGTTTTTTGTTATGAACGCATAATTATAATTACATTGAATTAAATTACCTTTTTTTATCGTAACACATTAAGTTGTTCCTCAAAATTGTGATTTTGGATATATATATATATATATATATATATATATATATATATATATATATATAATTTAGTCCGCAAATATAGTACTTTCAAATTTCTCAAAAGTTAAAATTTGAAAAAACTAATTTTCGCTTTGTACACACATACAGGGTGTGCAAATAGTATCTCACCAAAAGCATTTTGTTAAGCACCAAAATGCGCAACTTTCTTCCCATTTAACCGACTTCGTATCTTTTACGGTTCTCGAGATCCTTGTACTGACCCTCTCCTTATCTTGGACACGTATGTATATATATATATATATATATATATATATATATATATAACTGAAAATCACTCACTCACTGATAATCAACGCACAGCCGAAACGGCTCGACGGATCTACTTCAAATTTTGACAGGACCTTCCTTTCGTGCCCTAGGCCCCTAAGTGCCAACGAAGTAAAACAAAAGGATTTTCTGACTAAAACGGCGCCCCGTGTCCGAAATATCAACTCGATCGAAAAATCTTGGCCACGTCGATTTTTATTTTCAGTCTGCCGTCTTCTCCAACGGTCAAAAAAATTTTACAGTGGCGTGCGGCCGGGTGTGGGTGGAAGTACTAACTGATATATTAACCCTAAACCGTTGGTCCTAGAGACATGAAATTTGGAGGGTGTGTTCTTTGTGAAGTGTAGGTATCCAATAAAAAGGTTTTTCGAAATTCCACTCCTAAGAGGGTGAAACTTGGGGTTGAATTTTTTTTTTAAACTTTTATTCTATGGGCCGATTGACCCGAAAATTGGTACGCATATTCTTCAATTAAAATTATGAGACGTCTATCACGTGTTCTATGCAATTTTTTGATACGACGCATAATTTAGGGGCCAAAAAATTCCTAAGGTATAATTTAAGTGTTAGTTCAAATTTTTTCAATATCTGAATAACGACTTATTCAACAGGTTAAAACAGCTCAAAAACAGGTACCCGTATTCCAGAAACAGCAAAACAGCTCAAAAACGGGTGCCTGTTTTCCAGAAACAGGTCAAAACAGCTCAAAAACAGGTACCTGTTTTCCAAAAACAGGTCAAAACAAATACCTGTTTTCCAGAAACGGATACCTGTTTTCCAGAAATAGCTCAAAAAACAGGTACCCGTTGGTCTATGTATTATATCTCCTGAAGACTGATTTCTTAGATCACTGAGGTAAATAATAATATAGATGTTAGTTAATATATCTTTATTTTTAGAATTTCATTACAATTTCTTCATATAAATGATATACATGAGCCAAAGCGCAGTGATAGGTGTTTTCTGTATGAAAAAAGCACCATGCATTAAGTTTAGGTAAAGTAGATTGTTCTTCAAGCTCTGTAATACGTTGCTCTAAAAATTTTTAAATGTAATCCGCTTTTACTCGTCTTTTAACGTACACCTCATCTGTTGTGGATATGAAATCGCAAAGTATACGAGGGAATAGATGTGGAGAGGTATATCCATATTCCCACTTTATAAAGTGGTGGTTGTGAATTAACCAGTTGACCTACTTTTGAAATTCACTGTCTAAGGTGTGCCATGGAAATGGAGGCTTGAATACGTGATGAGCAACTTGCTCCCCATTATATATTGCTAGTTCCATAGGAGTAAATATATTTCTTGCTGTTTTGAACTCTTGCACATCAATTATAGCAACCATTACTTTTTATGACTGCTTTGGTTAGCGCGTTGTATGTAACTAAAGCGATCGTGTAGAACTTTACATATACTTTTAGAAAAAATATGATGAAGCGAATGAAATTTCACCATACTTAGTATTAATTACATCTATATTCGTCACTTTATACTTTCTCGATATCTCGAGTTCGCGCACATTTTTAAAGGGTTTGCAATAGGTGCTTTGGTTTAACCCTGCTAATTCCATGTTTGCTAACTGACTGATCTCAACACACACAGCTCACTGCAGTTTATATAAGAAAAATTTGTCCTTGAGTATCTATCGCTACTTATTAAATACCCACCATGAGATACTTTTAGCTTAGACTATTGACCTTGACCTTGATCTACTTATTAGCATATATAACAACCTAGCACTGTTCTTGTTTCCTATGACCTTGAAAAATTTTAGATTTCTGAGAAGTGTAATATGATACCACTGCAGGTCAATAATCTTTGACCTTGAAAATTCTGTTTTTAGTTTTGTAAGAAATGTAATATGACACCATAAGGATAATATAATGATTACTTTTGTAATTTCTATTTTTAGCTTTCAGTTTTGACCTTGACACCATAAGAATATAATGCTTACTTTTGCAATTTCTATTTTTAGCTTTCAATTTTGACCTTGACACCATGAGAATATAATGATTACTTTTGCAATTTCTATTTTTAGCTTTCCAATTTCGACCTTGATAGGACGAGTGACCTTGAAGGGACGCGTACGTGCACGACAATAAAACTCACTTAACCTTGTAATGTAAATCCTATACTGTAGTACAGAATCCAGGTCAAAGTGGATTAGAACCTCCTCCCCTATATGCCTACTATCACTATATGGTGTCACAAATAAATATACAAATCTGCGTTTAAAGACAAATCTAGTCTAATTAGTGGAGTTTTTATCGGGTACGTTCGCATATGCTCGGCTACATTCGGGAGACGGAGCAGTAGAGAAGCGGGGATAGTGAAAGCGACCTTCGTTGAAAGCATCGCACCGTAAAATTTTACCTATATGACTTGATGTTTGTTGTTGTTGGACACTTTTCGCAATAAATTCGTTGCCCTTATCCTTCTGTATACTTTGAGGTATCTTTGAAAAATAACCGAAATGGCGTCGATTATAGACCCTGCAGTTTTCAGCTTCAGAGCTCCTGCCCACCCCTAAATACATCGATAATTGTCAGTATATAATTACATGCGTCATTACATTTACTTAGGTTTCTCATATCACAAAGACCCCGTTTGTTATAACTATGTATAGTGTACGCTTCTTGTTTCTGTAACCACGCTCTAATACCTTCCCTAGGGGTATGTTCAGAAATGTTAGAAATCTAAGCGCCTTTTTGACAGAGGTATTTCTGCTAAGGCAGAACTTGTATGTAAAGCTATCTTATGTGATAGTATGACAACCCCTTATCGGTTAAACTCGAAAATTTAAATATAGCAGTATAATAAAGCGGCCAACATGCTTAACCTAATTATAAAATCTAAGGCCGTTTTTTGACAGAGGTATTTCTGACAGATTTTGTATGTAAAATAATATAGAAGCCTAATTTTGTGTTTAGTAGGGACACTCTGTCATTATCCTAGCTTAAATACCAAATGAAAGAAATCTGCGATAACCTGTATATTCTACCTTTCATCGTACTTATCTTTTAATATCAAAACTGAGATTTGTTTTCTAGAATATAAACATCGAAAATTGACAATGAATGTCGCTTTATTTCCCCTTTTTAATATCAAAATCATCCTATTGTTTTCTTTTTTAAATATTTACTACATTCATCACGTGTTTAAAATCGTGCCTCTAATATTCAAATTTTTCAAAATTACTTAATGGTTGTACTAGTCCCCATCATTAAGTATCTATAAATAAATACCTATGAATGATGAATCAAATGGATAGAATGCCATCTTTGTATTTAAACATTTAATGAAGAATCACTTACACATACAAACATGAAATAACGTCAAATTAAAACAAAACATTTAATAAATCAGTTTACTACATTCTCTAGAAAATAACATAAAAATCACATTTACTTACATTTAAGGTGAGATCTTAATAAGATAATAGTAAAGCTTAACAATATTAACAAATTAAAAAAAACAACCAAACAAGACTTAATCAAATTTCGGTTTTACAGATCTATCTAAATCAATAAAATAAGAATGTGTAGCAATTCGTTTAGCTGAAATACGTTTAACAGGATCATATATCAGCATCTGTTTTAACAAATCCAATCCACTTTCTGATAATGCCTTAACTTGAGTATGTAAGCCATAAATAGTCCAATTAGGGAAAGTTGCTTTGTAATCAGGTAATACTGAAACACCTGGCCAAATTTCTTCTGTTGGTGTCATTAATACACGAAAAATTCTAAATAATTGATCAATTTCAGAATCTCCTTGAAATAATGGGCATTTAGTTGACATCTCTGCAAAAATGCAGCCAAGTGACCAAATATCAATGGGACAGGAATATCGTGGTGAGCCTAAGAGTACTTCTGGTGCACGGTACCATAACGTTACCACTTCATGGGTGTACACCCGAACAGGTACACCAAATGCACGTCCTAATCCAAAATCGGCTACCTATAATTAGGTTGTACAGTAAAAAGGGTAATGATAATTTACTCACTTTAATTAAACCATCATGACCAATAAGTAAATTTTGTGGTTTCAGATCACGATGTAAAACACGTCGTTGATGGCAGAATAAAATTGCTTCATTTATTTGGTAAAGATAACTTTTTACTAATTCTGGATTTATCACTTGGGTTTTAAGCCTATCCATATATTTTTTTAAATCCATTGCTAAAAATTCGAATATTAAATAAAGCCGTGCCTCTTCCATGATTACTTCTTCAAGCTTCACAATATTTGGATGCTGTAGTTCCCTTAATAGTGAAATCTCTCGAATTGCTGTTGCTGGTACTCCTTCATCTTCAGATTCAAGTCTGTGTAAGTGATATCAATAAATATGAATTAAATAAAGTTACTTGCCTAATTTTTTTCATTGCAACAAGTTGCCCTGTTTTTTTATTTCGTCCTTTGTATACAACTCCATAAGTCCCTTCACCAATTTTTTCCATTCTATCAAAATCTTCCATTTTCATAAAGATTCTTTAAAGTGTTTAATTTTAAAGGCGCAGATAGATAAAAATATTCATGTAAATTGTTAAGTTTGAGTCTTTTAAAAATATAAATTTACAAATGACAAAACTTTAAAACAGTATTGCAGCTCCCTCTCTGATTACACATTTGTGTAAATAACCCCATACAATCCATTTCAGTGAAATAGTTTATCTGGAGGCAGTGATTATAAAGTATATAATCAACGCTGGAGGCTTTGAATGTAAAAGTATAATAAGAGGTCATATTAATGATTTGATTTGCTTCTGTTTGGAAGTGAACTAAACGATGACGTCAAAGGAACTAAAAGTCTCCATCACATTTATGGCTGTAGTTTCACTATCAATGGATTGATCTGGGTGATTTAGAATTTACAGGCGGGGCAACAGTGCCACCACATTAAAATGTTGAAAACTAGTGAAAGACACCTATGTAACCTTAAAATTGACAACTTTAATTTTTTACTTTTAATGAGAAGCGTGTACATAATATATGTTTATAAATACTAATTTTTTATAGGAAGCAGAACTCAAAACTCATAAAAGTAGCTTTATACAATCGACGCTTAATATCATTTTACCGTTCAGTGACACGTTAAACACTATTTAACGTGCATTTATAAGTGGATGTAAGGCACCTCTAACACACGTGCACTGGGTCATTGATTATAGGAAGTGTATAATAAATGACTCCATGCATATACAAATAATTACACATTACCCATTTCGCGTTTCAAATGATCATGTATATTAATATAGAATACACAGTGTTGGAAGCAACCTCTACAAGTTGATAAATATTTTCAGAAATTATAAATTAATTAGCCATTTATTATTTGTTTTTGTAAATTAATGTGTCGATCAACGATAAATTCATGAACGCATCTTGAGTGGTAACAAGCCTTAAAATTTTAAATTATAGTGCTCTTTGCTGTTTTGGCTCGCACCATAATCATAAATGCTCAAATAGTAAGGCTAGGTTATCTAACTAGATATGTTAATTACCATCGAAACTAAACACCCTTTTTTTTTAGGTAAGAAGTAAACGAGCTAATTACCTACTATAGCCATTTTCATTAAAAGGGATTATGTTTTACATTACAACTAGTGATTTTTATTTGAGTCTGCAATTATATCACATATTAAGTTTTATGTCTACAATCTCATTTATTACAATAATTTATGTTAATGCTTGTTTTGTAATTTATCAGCGTGTTTCCTTTTATTTTACTAAATAATAAAATAGTCTCTTATTAAAGAGATAAGTCCATATTTTCGAATATTTTAAACAACCAACTATTATTTAGATTGAAATTAAAAAAAAAGGCATGTTGTAATTCCTCTAACATGGTCTTGTATTTGATCTTTTATGTACCGTATGCATTGATATATGCAATTAAATTAAATGTGTCCATTGTACATTTACACAAGTAATGTTTCAATCACTATCATACAGTTATTTTGAGTAAATTAAATCGAAACATTTATAAAGAATTGAAAAACCTAGATATGTAATACATGTTATTCAATCTTTAACAAAATTATTTGGAGAAATAATTAAATTAAATAATTAAATTCTTTAATAATCAGAGTTCCCGATAAAATATTTTTTTGTCACTCCCAGGGATTAAACATATTGTTTCAGTGCCTGTTTCTCTGGACTGAAGTATCACTTTTAGTCTCTGGGGATTAAAAGTAACTTAATTCCTTGGGACATAATGTGAAGCTAAACTTGGCAACCAATCAACCTAGATATCTAACTAGATTCCTAATGACGAATGGTGTGCCATTTCCCATCTGGGATTTTAAAATTTCAAGATGAACTTGGTATATATATATATATATATATATATATATATATATATATATATATATATATATATATATATATATATATATATATATATATATATATATATATATATATATATATATATATATATATACACAGGGTGGCGCATTAGTGTGACAAAGTCCCATATCTCCTTTATTTAAGGAGATACAAACAAAATGTAAGATATGTTCTGATACATATTCCAAAAATATTTTTAATTATGCAGGGTAGATCATAAAAGCTTAGAAGTAATTAAAAGTTTTTTTTTTAATAGAAAACCCTATATATTATTACATATTTAGATTCTACATACAATTTTAGACACATTTTATGTATAATACCTAAGTCTAACCGTTTTTGACAAATTTCAAATTTTTTGTCAAAAATGACGTTTGCAGGCCAAAACATAGGTGGAAATCTTTTCTAAACGAAGCCTTTATGGTTGGTTTCCTTGGAAATGGGGACCTACTCTAATGAGCTATATTGATATTTTTGTAATACATTCATACAGGGTGATCAAAAATGGACAATAAAAAGTAGCTTCAAAAAAACCTATAAAGTCATTTTTTTCTAATGGAAACACCCTATTTTTTTAATTCTATCTTATTTAGCATTAAAAATAATGGTGACTTTGGATAGTGTGTATACCAAAAAATGGTAGTTTTTGAAATAATGACAATTTAACATTTTTTTATTGTAGGCTTTCAAGTTTTGTTGTTAGTTGGCCGTGACGGCGAGGCGTGGCATATAAAAATAATAGAGATCATCAGAAACGTCATTATTTACTGTCAGTTGATAATTTGTGTGATGCATTAGTGTATTTTATAGAACATTGATTTAAAATTTGAATTAAAATTGTAAATAATGAATTTTTCGCAAGCCGAGATGGTTGATATGATTTTTGTTTTGGGAGCTAGTGATAAGAATACGCTCTTTGCAAGAAGACTGTATCAACAATGGTTTCCAGAGAGACGGCAACCTGAAAGAAGGGCATTTGAAAAGCTTTTTGAGCGTTTTGAAAGAACTGGCAATGTGTTACATGAAAAAAATACTAGGGAAAAACATGCACAGACTGAGGAAAATCAATTAAATGTACTATTAACAGTTACCAAAAATCCATATATTGGACAACGACCCATTTCTCAGCAGGTTGGTGTTGAACGACCTACGGTACAGCGGATATTGAAGTCTCAAAAAATGCACCCCTATCACATTCAACTACTTCAAGAGTTGGTTCCTGAAGATTATCAAAGACGACTGGAATTTTGTCAATGGGCTCAAAACAAAATAAACCAACAAAGAAATTTAGACTTTCTGCAAAACCATCTACCTAATTTGTTGCATCAAGTGCCACAGGATACGCAACAAGAAATGTGGTTTCTTCATGATGGGGCGCCAGTACATCATACAGGTCCGATAATAACTTTTTTAATTGCTAGATATCCAGAATGATGGATTGGGAGGGGAGGGCCTGTTGCTTGGCCTGCTAGATCCCCAGATCTCACTAAAATGGACTTTAGCATATGGGAGTACGTCAAAGAGCAGGTTTATAAAATACCGCCTACAACAAAGGAAGACATGAAGATTAGGATTAGAAACTGTTTTCAAATTTCGAACAACTTATTAGGTAGTACGTATTTGACGTGTTTCTAGTACTTTTATCTGTATAATTAGTTACAGGTTAAGTTACATTATTGGTGTTAAGTTTATGATTAGGATTAGGACATAATTTGTTGAATCAAAAAAATATTGTCTTTACTTTAAGTTCGTTTAATAAAATAATTATTTATATGGGGTTCAATAAATTGTAATATTTCGATCTGAAGTGCTCGATTTTTTTTGTTTCGCCGCGCCCCGCCGTCACGGCCAACTAACAACAAAACTTGAAAGCCGTATAGCCATTTTACAATAAAAAAATGTTAAATTGTCATTATTTCAAAAACTACAATTTTGTGGAATATACACTCTTATACAAAGTCACCCTTATTTTTAATGCTAAATAAGACAGAATTAAAAAAATAGGGGGTTTCCATTAAAAAAATGACTTTATAGGTTTTTTGAATCTACTTTTTATTGTCCATTGTTGATCGCTCTGTATGAATGTATTACAAAAATATCAATACAGCCCATTAGAGTAGGTCCCCATTTCCAAGGAAACCAACCATAACTAATTGATAAAGGCTTCGTTTAGAAAAGATTTCCACCTATGTTTTGGCCTGCAAACGTCATTTTTGACAAAAAATTTGAAATTTGTCAAAAACGGTTAGACTTAGGTATAGGACATTATACATAAAATGTGCCTAAAATTGTATGTAGAATCTAAATATGTAATAATATATAGGGCTTTCTATTTAAAAAAAAATTTAAAATTACTTCTAAGCTTTTATGGTCTACCCTGTATAATTAAAAATATTTTTGGAATATGCACCAGAACATATCTTACAACTTGTATTTATCTCTTTAAATAAAGGAGATATGGGAGTTTGTCACACTAATATGCCACCCTATATATATATATATATATATATATATATATATATATATATATATATATATATATATATATATATATATTGAAAGACTAAAACAATTATCTGTCAAATGGACATTATACATTTCATATCAGAGGACATCAGGACTTCTTGATGCTAGCCTGAAAATAAAAATTACAAAGCCGCCCGCTTCTATAAAAATAACTATAATACAATTAAGCATTTTCCAACTCATTTAATTAATTTTTAATCCACTTTACTTTATAAAGAAAAGTTATGTGAAATTTAAAATGTAGATATGTCTTACATTTTCTTATAAATTTAATTGTTATTCAAATATCGAAAAAATTTAAACAAATAACTAAATTCCACCTTGCTGCGCAATTACGCCTCGTATGGAAAAAATCATAGAACATGTCATTCAAATATTTATGTTTTGGGGTTTTTAATGGTGTACATTTTTATATTTATACAAATCTGTACGTTGCGATAACACTTACAGTTATCATCCTAAGTAGTAAAATTTTTTAGAATTAATTAAGGTTTTAGAACAAATTTATAAATTATGAAAAAGTGAAAACGCGAACATAAGCTTGCTATTAATATAACCGTCTCATAAACGTATAAAATCAACTATGGAACCTAATTTTACCAAAGAAAAGCTAGATCCATAATGAATTGACTATTGTTAAACGGCCTTGGAGATGACAAATCAGACTACCCTCTAAGGGTCGAGACTATCAGTGGAAAAGTCAAGAGCAATTATGATGTAAGTGTAACGTCGTGAGAAACTTTAATTTGAAATTATAAAAGCATTCACAAATAGAAATCTGTCAAGAATGAAATCAAATCTGATAAAAGAATGGCTATGTTAATAATTGTGTTATTTTACAGTGAAAAACAATGTAGTACGTTCAACACAATTTTTCGTGTTAATTTTAATTTCAAATACCTACTTATGTTAAATTATAGTGCTGTGGTAATTTAACATATAATTGGTAAAGCATTTACTTCAAAATCTAGGAAAAAAGAGTAAAATACCTAGGCTTGTCAAAAGCTAAAATTAAAATTAAGACGTACCATTTTTTTAATTACAAAATGCCAAAACTTGTTTAAACGGGGATTTTCTTCTTGCCTATTAAAGTTATTAGGATGTTTATGTATCTCAACATATCTTGTAAACGAACATAATAATGAGTTTGTCTTGATAATATTTCCATGTTATCAAATTGATGTGCCATAACTTAAATTATTTAAAGCATGCTCAGCTAGATTTTTCCGGTTGTCTTAATCTATAAACTGTCATATATTCTTTACGTCTTGTATCAAAGCTGCATCATGTGGTTCCAATGTATACTTTTCCAAAAGAACAAGATAACTTATACACCCCAGAAATAGCTTGAAACACTTTTAGGTGACCTTATGCACTTTAATTTTTTTTTGTAGGTTTAAAAACAGTCATAATGCCATGATTAATTAGGATTCTTTCAATTCTATCTGTAACATTAGTTATAAAAGGAAGCAAAGCAGTATCAACGTTAAGCACTCGTTTTTCTTTATAGATACGTCTAGCAGTTGTAATACCATTTTAACAGCTTTAAGTGAATATCTATTAGGTTGTAGAGAATTTGTTAAATATTTATATTCATCTTTCATAAATTCGGGATTTCAAATTAGTTTTGCTCGATCCACTGATTTAATTACATCAATTTTTTGACGTGGATGGTGGTTTCAAGGTATCTATCAGTGTGAGCCGGCTTTCTGTAAACCTTAAGAAATAGTGAATTATTAGTTTTACGTACATCAAGAAATTGTAAACGTCCATTAGTTTCCTTTTCCATGGTAAACTGGATGTTAGGATGTATACCATTTATAAAAATTAAAAATTCATGTAGTGTTTCTTTTCCATGCCTTCAAATAACAACTACAAATATGTCATTGGATAAAACCGATAGAGATCTTTTATTTTTACACTTAGAAATTTCATCTATATTAAATAGTGAGGATTGTGATAAAATTGATTTATTAACCCTTAGATGTATGGAAATAAATTTTGAAATTTGATCTAGACGTCAGAAAGCAAAATTAGATCAATTATTCAAGCAACAATATAATGGACAATCTTTCGATGACAAAAAAAAACCAGTGTAAACCTGTATGAACATATGTTTTCCGATAATGCTATTAAGGCGCTTTCTATGGGCTAAGGAATAACACTAACAGTAATAATTTTTGAAAATAAAATGTTTCCATTCTTGACAATTGTATTAAATCGTTATTAAAGAGATATTTTATTTCTACATTTAGAAATTTCGTCTAGGTATATTAAATAGAGAGGAGTGGGATAAAATTGGTTCATTAACCTTTAAATGTGTGGAAACAAATTTTGACATTTCATCCAAACTTTAAAAAGCAAAATTTGATAAATTATTGAAGCAACAATCTAATATACAATCTTTTGATGATAAAACACAGTATAAACCTGTTTAACCATGTTTTCGGATAATGCTATTAAGGCGCTTTCTAACCTAATGTTTCTTTAAGATTTGTTAGTGTAATATGTTCTCCTATATGCAATCTTGCCTTATATTATGTTATTCGAAGACATGGAGAAGAAGCACTACTAACATGAATATTTAATTTTTTTTAATGGTGAACATCCTAGCGTCCAGTTTACCATGGAACAGGAAACTGATGCTGTGTGCTTTTTGCGGATGACACATCCAAAACTGTCAGCCTTTCACTCGCCGATTCTCCGATTCGGATGTAAATAAGAGAAATTACCTGAAATACCTTGGCATTTATTTTGATGGTAAGTTAAATTGGCATCAACAGATTAATCATGTTGCAAACAATCTAGCAAAAAAGTATATTTGTTATGCGGAAACTGCAAAATTTAGTAAACAGATATGTTTTATTGATGACTATTTCATTCTCATATGCATTAAGGCATTTTAGCATGGTGTCATGCGCCAGCGTCCAAAGGAATATTCGGATTACAACGTAAAATGGTCCGAATAATATGTAATGTTCATTACAAGCAAAATGCAAGACACGAATTTAAAGAGCTGGGCATTCTAACGTTTCCATGCATCTATATCTATCATTGTCCAGTATATATAAAAACACACTGAAATGATTTCATCTTAAATGAGAGCATCCATGGTCACAACACTAGAACTCAAAATGAAATTAGGTTAGACTACTTCAGATTAACTTCAAGTAGATTTAGCTTAAATTATTATGGACCAAACTTTTTTAATAAATTGCCATCTTTAATCCAAAAGTTAGATATTAAAAAATTTAGGTCTTGGATTAAAGCTTAACTAACTGATGAATGCTATTACACTGTAGATGAGTTTTTAAATTATGTGTGAGCAACAATTTAAATATTTGTATGTCATGCATGTTAGTAGAAGACAGACACATTCCACCATCTTGGATTTTGACGTCACAAGACCGCCCACGTGTGAGACCATATTTTCCACCCCTATGGTTTCTTTTCGGAGGCCTTTTTCAACCCCTCTTCATCCTTAATTATTTTTGCTTTTTTTACTCGCCCACGTGCAGGATGTTTTTCACCCCTATTTTATGGCCTCCCACGTGTAGGACGCGTTTTTCACCCCTATGGTTTCTTTTTGGAGGCCTTTTTTAACCCTTGATGAAATTTTCAACCCTGTTGGTTGTATTAAGAGCATTTTTTAACAGCCATGCCTTTTCTGTACTTGCTCACGTGAGGGGCACATTTAGGCCTTGGGATTGATTTGGAGTTGGGGTTGGGGCAGCATGTTGGCTTCTTTTCGGGTGCCTTTTGCAACCCTTGGTCGGAGTTTAACCCTTAATTAAGATCCTTTTGGTTGTATTAAGAGCCTTTTTGGCTGTACACCCCTTGGAGGTTAGGCAATTGCGCACACATGCAGTGTTCTATTGGAAAGGTGTAAGGTTAGGCCACGCCCCACTTTTAGATGATTGGTCGTACGTGCACCATCCTCCCTGGCTTCTGATTGGTCCTTAGACCACTACTCAGCCGTTGTGCTCTGATTGGAGGACTAAGTCTCTGCATTCTGATTGGTTATGGCGAGAAATTTGAAATTGTTTTTAATAATAAAGAGGTTCTTGTAAGACACGTGTAGATCTTCAACATTTGTTCTCGAGCCTTCGCCCCCCTGTCGCGGTCCCCTGGTTGGTGATGGTATGGGGCCCTAACCTTATATATAAGCGCAGAAACTAGCTCTAGGGCCTTGGCTCCTATCGTGCACCCTGGTGCAATTGTATCAGGGTCTGCGCCCCTGGCCCCTTTGAGTTAAAATTGATTTTAGCGCCATCTAGTGGCGTATAGACTAATGAACATTTTCTATAATAGAAGTTGATTATGCATACTTCTCTCTTGCTCTATCTCGTTTCTCTCTCTCTCTCCTCTCTCTTTCGGCTATTTCTCACACAAAAACAAATCGGGGAATTATGCCAACATAGAAGAAATTACCAATGAGCAAAATAATCACGAGCTAATAAGTAGATTGCTAACAATCGAATTCCATAATTTAACTAAGCGCGTCACTACGAAATTAAAAACCCCCCTCTCGCAATTCCGATTCTCACAATGTTTAGCTTTACAGCTGGGTTATCGGCAGTATCAAAACATAGCTATGGAACCAATACCCCTGCACCCCGCTAGTATATGGATTGGATTACCAACGTAAATGTTTGTTTAGTGCTACATCGTTGAACCGCAAATTGTGGGCCATGTTTTATCTGCGCTTATGCGTATAAAAAATGTTACTTCTGAAAACTACGCTTACGGAAGTCATAAAGATGTGTTTTTTCACCTACACACTACATGCCCGTGATGCCACCGGAATTTGAAAACATCGAGATTAATATAAAAACAGATACGGTGCAGCAATGCCATTCGAGTTTGGGACATCGTGCCTGAAGCTACACTTTAAGAAAGTGCAATAATGGTTTGTCCTTATCAACAATATTGTATGAATCAGGCCGGTAACGGCATTGGATCCATCTACAGAGGCGCACTACATCAACGTGGTCACGGAATAGGAAGCTGGATAGGTGGTACATTTAGAAGTATAATACCGTTATTTAAGTCTGGAGCAAATGACATTGGAAAAGAAGCTCTCAGAACGGGTGCTAATATTCTTGGTGACGATCGACCTGTTAAGGAATCGTTTCATGAAAGATTTCACGATACAGGTAGAAATCTTAAACGTAAATCCAATGAGAAAATCGATAAAATGGTGGAGGGTTCGGGCTATGAAAGAGTACATCTGACCGATAATAACCAGTTTCTACCGAGAGCTGTTGCCGCTAAGAATAAGAAACCTACTTACGACGATATATTTTCAAGATAATGGGTTTTCTGCATGGCCAACCATGTGAATGCGTGGAGCCCGAATTGCATCTGTTCGCTTTACCTCGACGCAGGCAGGTATCGAGAGTGTTGAATGGATATTTTACAAATCCTTATCAGCTCTTAGTGATGACGCTCCAATAGAATTTGTAGTGCCCGTAAATGGAAACGATTACATAGATTTAATTCAGACTATGTTGTACATCACAGCTAAAGTTCTGAGGCAAGATGATACAGCACTTACTAATGCGGATGTTGTAGCACCGCTAAACAATTGGATGCATTCGCTTTTCTCATAGGTGGAGGTTTACTTAAATCAGAAGATGGTGTCACAACCAAACAACACCTACGCCTACCGCTCATATATCGAAACACTGCTAAATTATGGAAAGGAGGCCAAGAGTTCACATCTAGATTGTACCTTACGGCACAATGATACAGCTGGGTAGATGAATACACTGGGAAACGCAAATAACGGTTTCTCGATACGTCAAGTACTTGCAGCGATCAGCAAACAAATCGAGATGATTGGTCACGTGCATTCGGATTTGTTTAATCAGGAAAAGTTTCTCATAAGCAGTGTTGAGTAAAAGGCTAAATTTGTACAATCAAGAGATACCTTTAGTCTAATGGAAGCTTACGCTTCAACTTACAAGACGCGAATTATGGACGCTAGTTTACTGGTGAGACGTATGCTAATCAACCTCACCATTCTAATTGCACGCGCTAAAGCTTTAGAAACAACTGCAGCAAAATATCCTGTTACAAGAACCGACGTAAAAGTGTTTACTATATCTACAGGGATACAGCCAAATCATTGGATAATATCTTTCTTGGTCAGTTACCTCAACGATGTATCGTAGGTTTTGTGGCAAATAAAGCCATCAACGGTGATTACCTCTCAAATGCGTTCAATTTTTGTCACAGCAATATTAATTACATGTCGTTATATATTGATGGTCGACAAATTCCTTCGAAGGCCTTACAACCAGGCTTTACAGCTAATGGTTTGTATGTAAGGGCATATCACACCTTATTATCCGGTACGGGTGTTCATTTTTTGAAGGAGGGAAACGATATATCGCGAAGCTATTACCCCAATGGCTACTGTATAATGGACTTCGACCTTACCCCTGACCTGTCTGCAAACGCTAGTACATACTCAAATTTAATTAGAAACGGCTCCCTTCGCCTAGAAGTGGGCTTTGAAAAGCCCTCGTAGAAACCGTTAACTGTTTGGTGTACGCCGAATTCGATAACGTGATTGAGATCGATAAACATCGGAATGTGGTCGTAGATTTCGCCTGTTAAAAGGGACAACTCTAGATCACAAACTTCAGTATCCAGTAGCAAGTGAAAGAAGATGGACCCATACTTGGACGTACAAGGGATTAGAGGTGTTGATAACGAATTCACACCGAAAGAAATTGGCGTGATTACAGATCATGGTTCGTTACTGCAGATGCTGATAGAGTCACCTCGAGATTATTTGATATCAAAGCCCATGTCAAGACAGATAAGGTACTTAGATTAAAAAATTGAAAAAGGAAGCAAAGGCGTATAGTTGTTTAAACCATAAGACCGAGGAGCCTTTGTGCGCTCTGGAAAACTACTGCAAGACTGGGCGCATACTAACTCCAAAGATGTATGCGGTGCAAGTGCTGAAATGTTTGAAATCGATCCCCAGCTACAAGAATGTGAATGTATATCGACTTGTATGTGCTTCTAATCAGCTGCCGCGACACGCACCTAGACCTTGTGCAATTAGTGTAAACACGGATCCAGCAAACAAACCAGGTCCATTATTGGACTGCTATCTACATTGACGAGAATGGTAATGGGGAATATTTTGATTTCTTTGGACGACCCCCGCTAGGTTACCATTTACGTTTCCATGAGAGGAATTCTAGATGGTTCCGCTACAACAAAACAATACTGCAGGATAACCATTCGGATGTGTGTGGACTTTATACGACAATGTTTTTGTATTTTAGAATAAATAATTTACCAACGATTGATTTTGTAAATAAGTTTTTCACTACATGTTTAGTTATAAATGATGAGATAATCCAGTTACTGTATAATGCTTATTTTTCAACCATTCGACTCTGATAAATAAAAACGTTTTTAGTACTTTAATTGTTTTAATTAAGAGTTCCGTAACAAGAGAGACGTGCATGATCAACTTCTATTACAGAAAACACGAGCTAGTCTATACACAACTAGATGGCGCTAAAAATTAATTTTAACTCGAAGGGGCCAGGGCGCTGACCTAACACAAGTGCTGCCTTAAAGTTAGCATTAGGGCCGCCTTATTAGAATACAAATTCTTATGACGGGGGCGAAGGCCTACACCTGTCTTTAGGTTAGAACCCACTTACAATTGCTCCAAGGGGGCCACGATAGGGGCCAAGTCGCGAGAGCTAGTTTCTGCACTTATAAAGTTAGGGCCCCATTTCCAATCAGGGGGCCGCGAAAGGGGCAAAGGCCCGAGAACAAGTTTTGAAGATATACACGTGTCTTACAAGTTAGCATGAGGGCCCCTTATTAGAATATAAATTCAAATTTCCCCGCCATAACCAATCAGAATGTAGAGACTTAGTCCTCCAATCAGAGCACAGCAGCTGAGTGATGGGGATAAGGACCAATCAGAAGCCAGAGAGGTGGGTGCACGCACGACCAATCAGATCAAAGGTGGGGCGTGGCCTAGTTTTAATCCCTCCAATAGAACACTGCATGCACGCGTAATAGCCTAACCACCAAGGGGCATACAGCCAAAAAGGTTGTTAATATTGCCAAATTAGGGGCTCAACTCCGCCCAAGGGTTGAAAATGGCCCCCGAAAAGTAGCCGACCCCATCCTCAAAATATACGGCTTCCACGTGGGCGAGTACAAAAAGTGAAGGGGAAGGTGTCCCAGGGGGCGGGGCTTGTGACGTAACAAAAGTGGATGTGATAGTGCCTGTCTTCTACTCGTGCTCACGAACCCCAGTATTTTCCATCACAACTGAGTTGCCTGTTCTCTTAAAAGCGCGTTACGCCACTTTTGCCTGTGGGTGCGTATGTGCGCGCGTGTGCGTGTGATGAACATTAGGAAGGCGATATCTCAAAACTTGAAAAGAAATTGGATTATAATTTTACATACGTATTTATGAACCAAATGTCTAAACCCCAGTAATTTTTTGTAGAAGTGGATCTTCGGGGTAAGGAGTGAGAGGGGTACATGTGATTTTTCCTCAAAATTGAAAAGCGAATGTATTCAAACTTAGTTCAATTGTTTAAACATCTGATCCCAGCGATTTTTGGTGGTTTTTGACCGCAATAATTTATACACTTGAACAGTGATTGTATTCAAATTCTATATGAGTAATTATTGAGATCTAAGTATCTAGAAACCAACAAAATTTGGCCGAAATAGGTAGAGGGGTTACGGAGTAATAAAGATCATTTACAAATAAGCGTAATGCAACGCTAGATAAACGAACATAAAACTCAATAAAGAAAACGCGTTTAATGTTATATGACTAAACGTTTCCACATTATAAGAAGTGTTACAGAAATATTACTTATAAATTATTCATAAATAAATAACTAAATAAGAAAAATTGAATAAGGTAGTAAAAGGTTATCTATCCTTTGACATTAAATAACTAATGACATCTTTACCAAGAGTGCTTTAAGAAAAGTAATAAACCCTTTCTCACAAAGGGATTTATATAAACTTATATTCAAAGGCAAGCAGTAAAGGCATATAGAGTTAATCAGATTGCAAGTTCGAATCTGAGAAAACTTCACTTAAATTCAATCAACGTTTGTATTTAAGAAAATGCAGTGATGACCGCATTACAACTTACATATACACATATGTTATAGTTAAAGTGTAATAAATAAAGTGTTTTAATAATTCAGTTTTCATTTTCGAAATAATTTATGCCAGTTTTCTTGTAAAATGGAAAAAATATTCGAGTCAGCGACTCACAATTTTAATTCTCGTTTAACATTTATTTAAAAAAATATTTATTATTGTTTGTACAACCTATTATAATAATAGATCTAGACATAACTTACTATTAAGGAAATGATTTTAGCTAAAAAGTGCCCTCTTACGCCAAAAAAATGCGGTATTGCATTGGTTAAAGAAATATATAATATTCAGACATTGATTAATAAAATTTGCCTTGAGTGATATAGGCAACTTACAATACACCGTTGCGTACATAATACTTCCTG
Source organism: Vesta saturnalis (assembly GCA_036346205.1). NCBI lineage: Eukaryota > Metazoa > Arthropoda > Insecta > Coleoptera > Lampyridae > Vesta > Vesta saturnalis. The sequence goes on from JARFJB010002535.1 coordinate 301,301, forward strand.
ATTCTTGTATTTTATGTAATCACTTCTTGCACTCGAATGTTTACTTACGTATATTCCTGCGTTACGTGGATGGAATTATTTTAAATTTTAATACAGATGATGAGTAACTGAAACTAAGGCCTTGTGATGTGACTTTATGATGTGTTAAAAACTTGCTTTTTTTACTAATAAATAACTTTTTTTTATGTTGTGATTCTTTGCGAAAGTAACTTAGTAAGTGTTGTTGTAAGTCAATAAATTATATTTTCTCCGATTGAATTTTAAATTTGGAATTTAGTTGCAACCTTGAACTTCACACGTATTTCAACATGTACCTACAAATTTCGATTAGAGTTCAGCATCTGTTCCCAAGGTGGCTTGACTATATCTTAACCTTTGCTCTCGAATGTTAAGGTTCTTGAAGAAGTGTTTTAAAACGAACATAAAACATTAGTGAAATTTAATCTGGTTTTGTTGCACTTGGATGCCGACAATATACCTACAAAAACCGTATTACAATTGTTGAACTTAATTGTGCGCGTTTAAACAGAAAAAAAGCATACTCATACAATTGTCATTTTTTCCGTTAATTTCTCTCATACTACGGTGCTCGGGGCGTTAAAATTATAAAATTGAAATTAATTCTGAATAGCTACCTGAAGTTTCACGTTTAAATTAATGATGTTGAAGATGAATGAAAACGGTAACAAAATTACAAAAAAAAAGAAATGTAATTTACCCATCTTTTTGAATACCGACACCTCAATTTCGACAAGATGCAATTAATGTTTTTTTTAGTTCCTATATTAGAATTAATACACGAAATGTAATTTATTTAAAAATACCGGAAACCGATCCAGCCGTCGCGGTTTATTTTTAAAAAAATAAAATGGGTGACTTGCATATATGCATGTTGTGTGTGTTTTTTGTGTTATTTTCTAGTAATTAATATAAGTGAATACGGGTGGCTTTTCTCTACGCTAATTAACTCGTAATTAATTTAGTTTCGCTTGTCTAAAATTTTGTATAATAATGATTTTTGTTTGCTTTCGACCATTACTAAGCCTAGGATAATATTAATAGTTTGGGTTGTTATTCTGACTTTCTGTAACTGGTTGTCTGATGCACTCTATAAATCTATGCCACCAGTTCCTTTCCATCAGTTTACTTTGAATAATTGTTTAACATTACACAACTAAAGCATTAAAATCTTTCGCTCTAAAAAAATTATAATTATAACATTGCAGCTTTCAAAAACACATTTCAATTCCGGTTCCCCTTTCCCTGTGCATGCGTATTTTTAATTAGAAATAAGTGCAAAAGTACAACAGTGAAAATATAACATTCACCACTCAACCCAGCTACATACATCGATACTAATCAATATTCTAAAAAAAAATACATCGTTCTGTAGTGTAGTATCAAGTGTTACATCGGGAGTATAAATTCGCAGTTATAAAGACGATTTTAAGTCTTACAAAAAAATCTATATTATAAATAATTGCAAAAGAAAATAAAGTGGGTATATCATCATCTCTATGATTATTTATTATCTATTATATTTCTTATGGCTCTGGCTCTTCGGAGAATCACCAGAATATACGTACCGAAAAACCTGAATACAGAGTGCCCACTTTTTGAAATCGTGCTGCAGATAGGTGAAGCAGCTGTTCCTTTTTTGATAGAAACATACCGTATGTGGCACATTTGGGCAAGTTTTATCCACACGCACACACACACACACACACACACACACACACACACACACACACACACACACACACACACACACACACACACACACACACACTCACACACTCATCACACACACACACACACTCACACACTCACGCACTCACACACTCACACACTCACACACTCACACACTCACACACTCACACACTCACACACTCACACACTCACACATTCACACACTCACCACTCACACTCACACACTCACACACACTCACACACTCACACACTCACACACCTCACACACTCACACACTCCACACACTCACACCACACACTCACACTCACACACACACCACTCACACACTCACCACACCCTCACACTCACACACCACACACACTCACACACACCACACATCCACACACACTCACACTACACTCACACACTCATTCACTCACATACTCACACACCTCACTCACTCACACACTCACACACTCACACACTCACACACTCACACTCACACACACACACACACACACACACACACACACACTCACACACTCACACAATCACACACTCACACACACTCACACTCACACTCACACGCTCACACACACTCACACACTCACACACCTCAACATTCACACACTCACACACTTACACACTCACACACTCCACACACACACACTCACACACTCACACACTCACACACTCACACACACACCTCACACACCACCACACACTCACACACTCACACACTCACACACTCACCTACACACTCACACACTCCACCACACACACACACACTCACACACTCACACACCACACACCACTCACACTCCACACACTCACACACTCACACACTCACACACTCACACTCACCACACACTCACACTCCACCACACTCTCACACTCACACACTCACACACTCACACACACACACACCACACACACTCACACACTCACCACTCACACACTCACACACTCACACACACTCACACACTCACACACATCACACACTCACACACTCACACACTCACATCACACACTCACACACTCACATCACACTACACACACTCACACACTCACACACTCACACACATCACACACTACACACACACACACCACACACACACTCACACACTCACACACTCACACTCCACACTACACACACTCACACTCACACACTCCACACTCACACACTCCCACACTCACACCTCACACACTCAACACTCACACACTCACACACTCCAACACACACCACCACTCACACTCCACACCACACACCCACCACACTCACCACACACTCACACCTCACACTACACCACACACTCACACACTCACACACCACTCACACTCACACACTCTCACACTCACACATCACACACTCACACACTCACACACACACACACACCCACACTCACACACTCACACCTCACACACCACACACACCACACACACACACACACACACCACACACCTCACACTCACACTCACCATCCACACTCACACACCACACTACTCACACTCACACACACTCACACACTCATACACTCACACTCACACACTCCACACCACACTCACACACTCACACACTCACACATCACACACTCACCCACACTCACACACTCACACACACACACACTCACACCACACCACACACACTCTACACTCACACACTCACACACTCACACACTCACACACCACCTCACACACCACACTCCACACCCACACACACACACCTCACACACTCACACCACACACCACACACTCCACACACTCACACACTCACACCTCACACTCACACACTCACACTCACCACCACACCTCACACACTCACACACTCCACACTCACATCACACTCACACACACACTACACACTCACACACACATCACACACAATCACACACTCACACACCACACCACATCACACACAAACACACACACACTCACACACTCACATCCACACTCACACACACTCACACACTCACACTCACACCTCACACACACACTCACACACACACTCACACACTCACACACTCACACTCACACACCACACACTCCACACACCACACTCCACACCACACCTCACACTCACACACTCACACACACACCACACACTCACACACTCACACACTCACACACTCACACACTCACACACTCACACACTCACACACTCACACACACACACACACTCACACACTCACACACTACACTCACACTCACACCTCACACACTCACACACTCACACCTCACACCACTCACACCTCACACACTCACACACTCCACACTCACCACTCCACACTCACACACACACACCACACACTCACACACTCCACACTCACACACCACACCACACACACACACACTCACACACTCACACACTCACACACCTCACACACTCACACCCACACACACCACACACACACACACTCACACCTCACACACTCACACACTCACACACACTCACACACACTCACACACTCACATTCCTCCCATATTGGACACACTGCTTGGATTATAAATGATTCTGCGATTACTTGGGTAACACAAAGGCCACTAGTAATTTAACTGAAGGTGAAATAACTTTGTTAGAAGATTTAAACGTATTAATGCTTAAAACCAACAACCCACACACACTCACACAATCACACAATCACACACTCAAACACTCACACACTCACACTCACACACTCACACACTCACACACTCGAACACTCACACACTCACACACACACACACACACACACTCACACACTCACACTAACACACTCACACTCACACCACACACACACCACACACACACACACACACACACACACACACACACACACACACACACACACACACACACTCATACACTCACACACTCACACACTCACACATTCAGACACTCACACCACACACTCACACACTCACACACTCCACACACTCACACACTCACACACTCACACACTCCACACTCACACACTCACACACCACACACTCACATACTCACACACTCACACACTCACACACTCGCACACTCACACACTCACACACTCACACCTCACACACTCACACACTCACACACACACACACACTCACACACTCACTCATCTACACACTCACACCACACACTCACAACTCACACACACACTCACACACTCACACTCCACACTCCACACTCACACACTCAACACTCACACACTCACACACTCACAACACACACTCACACTCACACACTCCACCTCACACACTCACACTCCCACTTACACTCACACTCACACTACACATCACACACTCACCACACTCACACACTCACACCTCACACTCCACACACACACACCACACTCACACACACTCACACCTCACACACTCACAACACCACACACTCCACACACACACACACACACACACACACACACACCACCACACTCACACACTCACACACTCACACACACACAACTCACACACTCACACCACACACTCACACACCACACACTCACACACTCCACACTCACACACTCACACCCACACTCACACACTCACCATCACACTCACACTCACACCTCACCACCACACTCACACACTCACACTCACACCCACACACCACCCACACTCACACACTCACACACTCACACTCACACACTACCACACTCACACACTCACACTCACACACTCACACTCACACACCACACACACTCACACACCACACTCACCACACTCACACTCACACTCACACACCACTCACACTACACTCACCTCCACACTCACAACACTCACACCCCCCCCCCCATCTCCAACAACCCCCACACACCCCCCCCCCCACTCCACCCCCCCCCACCCCCCAACCCACCCCCCCCCACCACCACTCCCACCCACACATCCCCCCACCTCCCCCCCCACCCCACCCCCCCCCCACACCCCACACCCACTCACTCACACACTCACACTCACACACTCACACACTCACACACCACACACACTCACTACACTCACACTCACACTCACACACTCACACCTCACACACTCCACTCACACACTCACACACTCACACACCTCACACACTACACACCACACCACACACTCACACCTCACACACACACACTCACACACTACACTCACACCACACTCACACACTCACACTCCACACACTCCACACCACACTCACACCACACACTCCACACACCCACTCACACCACACTCACACACTCCACACTCCACACTCACACACTCCACACTCACACACTCACACACTCACACCCACACTCCACACACACATCACCACCACTCACACCACACTCACACACTCCACACACACCTCACACACTCACACCACACACTCAACCACACACTCACACACTCACACACTCACACCACACTCACACACTCACACCCACTCCACACTCACACACTCACACACACACACACACTCACACTCACACTCACACACTCACACACTCACACACTCACACACTCACACATCACACACTCACACCACACTCACACACTCACACCTCACTCACACCACACACACTCACACACTCACACTCACACCTCACACTCACACACTCATACACTCACACACTCACACACTCACACACTCACACACACACACTCACACACTCACACTCACCTCACACACTCACACACCACACACACACACACACACACACACACACACACACACACACTCCACACTCTCACACCACACACACACACTCACACCTCCACACTCACACACACTCACACACACTCACACACTCACATTCCTCCCATATTGGACACACTGCTTGGATTATAAATGATTCTGCGATTACTTGGGTAACACAAAGGCCACTGGTAATTTAACTGAAGGTGAAATAACTTTGTTAGAAGATTTAAACGTATTAATGCTTAAAACCAACAACCCTTCCATTGTATATTTTTGCAATTTATTAGAAGTTTGTGGTAAGTATCAAATAACTCGAGGACCAACAAGAATTACATCTCATTTTCGAGTAGTTAAGATTACCAAACCAAATACTCTACGGATAACAGAGAACATTAAGCTTATGATCTCCCAAAGAAACAAAGCAAAGGCTAGATCTAAAAAGAGTAACCAACCTAGTCATTGGAATTACTACAAAGGTTTACGTAATTTAACTACATTTTCAATTAAGCAAGGAAGGGCAGTGTAGTTTCGGTACCTATCTATTGGTTCAGATAAAAATTTATCGGTAGAATTAAAACGAATAAATACGTACAACTAACGATACATTGACTACGCTACCACCCTGGCTAGAAAACGAAAATGCTGTTAACGATTTTTTTTGTTGACGACATCAACTCAATGCAACAGCAACCTGATGACAATACTGTACAATATTATTTAAATGCACATTTAAACTTTTAAAATTTGAAGGTCACCTTGTTGTTTGCTACAATTCAAATATAGAATCACATCGACAATAGTGATATTCTTCCTATTACTAAGTCTGGTATTAGACCCTTACGCAGCAGCTATTAAATGTTGTAGACGAGATTATCCAAGGTCATGATAAGCGAAAAACCACAGTATTAACACTATTAGATTTCAGACGTGCATTTGATACAATATCGCATTCCATCATGTTGGCTTTGTTCAGACACTTGGGATTGAACATTGATTCATTGCTGTTAATATCCACCAACATCCAAGAAAAATCCCAAATTGTTTATTTATGTAATGCCGTGTCAAACCAACAGGCAACTAAATCAGGAGTTCCGCAAGGATCCATCCTTGGGCCTCTTTTCTTCATGCCGATACCTGTAAGCTACTAGATTAGGTGCTAACCTGTACGTCACATACGTATGCAGATTATACCCAAATATATCACTCTTTCGAGGGTGTTATATCCTCATAGACGGTGTATGAGTACCAGAATTCAAGCCAGCCTTTACGAGTAATTGGTATTATCCCAATTCTGATACTGTTCTTCGGTGTATGGGCTGGTACTCACCTATGAAAACCTAAAACAGATCTAGCAGGTTCCAAGCTCATGCGAATGACATATGGTATTTGAATGTTTAAACGCATTTCGAGTAAATTATCGGAGTTAAATTAGTTGAACATGGACAACAGACTTAAGCTGTAGATAGCATGTCACTACCATAAAATTATAACTACGAAACCACCTAAATATTTGCACAATGAAATTTCATTTAGAACTGATATACACGGAGCTCATTTGTGTAATGTACACGATATGATTACTGTACCCAAACTTAGACCCTCTCCCTTTTAAATGTCTTTACTGTACAACATAGCAAAGGTATATAATAATTTACCCTATAACAAGAACAACAGTGATTTAACTTTAATTCTCTAGTTACCTATCAATATTTGTCACGTTGATATTACGCCTGATGAAGGGCAGTTTCTCTCGGAAAATTTATGAATAAATAAATTAAAAAATAAATAATTCACACCCTTTTTTTTCAAATACAGCGTTATTTAGTAAAAAAAAAGATTTCTTTTCTGTTTGTAAAAGTTTGCAGTTATGTAACCGATTTTTTTCCACTATTGCTAAATCTACTTATTAGTTCATTTAACAATTTTGGCCAAGTTTCGCTAAGATCGACTATCATTTCCGTAGGTAGTGAACCGTGAAAATGTTATTATTGTAATAAGCGTTTGTCAAATCGCCATTGTTACCACGATAGAAAAGATAATTAGTGGATTTTTAATATCTTGATAATACGTCGTAATTTGCTAATGTTTTCAAAATATTTTATTTATATATTTTTAGGTAAGAAATGTAAGAATGTATGTAACTGATATTTGCCTAGGGTTGCAAAACACGTGTTGAGGTGTGAGTAGCAGGTGTATGCTTAAAACTGCTTTACTGAAGGGGCGTAACGAATCATTGGAATTTCTTATGTGCCGATTCTTAATGCACTAGTTTAATAAGTAATTGTGTCGGTACAGACCACGATCAAAAGATATCTTTGTTTGGTAGAATTTGTTACGAACGAATGCATATTTTTAAAATTAAGATGTGCAATAATTAAAATTAAACTGTTCCAACGTAAATGAATGTTTCATTTTTTTATTACTATTGAAAAATGGGGGTTGATTGCAGCAGTAAAGATAGTTAGGTTTGAAATCGTGGGAAAGGGAGTTACAGTTAGAGTGTCAATCGAGCCATTTCAATTTGGGTTTAATTAAATACCTTCATTGTAAACCATTTGGCTTTAAAAACATTTAGGGCATGTACATTTTCTTTTGAATTAGCCAACACTAATTTGTCTTTTCTTTCGTGTGTTAGTTTTAATGTGATTTTCGAATATTAATCTGTAAATAACAGTAAGTCTTTTTGAAGTTAAACCGTGTATGTTAACAATTTGTGTCTGTGATCAATTAATAAATTAATAAATCAAATGTAAGTAGGCATTTTTATATATATTAAGGCAGGCAGCAAATGATTCTACAAGCCTGTATAACCTATTAAAAAATTGAGCATTGTCATGCAAAGGTATCTCATTCGCGCACGGGCTCCTTAAGGTGAAAGCTGTTAAAATATGAAAGACAGTACAGGGCTCCCACACTCTGGTATTGGAGTGAATTAGCATTGTTGGTTGTTTATATTTATATTTATGTAGAGGCGGCAATTTCCAAGTGGGTACACACTCCCGAGATCAGATAACCATTAACACCCCGAATTTTATTTTTATTGTTTGTATTGTTGTTTAAATGAATGGGTAACCTGAGAAAAGAGCGCCGTATTTTCCTAACGCCGTCAAATTTATATATCGGTAACGATGTGGTGATCTATTTATAACTTACCCTTGTAAGGATTTGTTTTAATGGGTTTTTTTGTATCAGTTTTGAAATAGAATTATTTGCCTGCGAACTAATTTCTCTTTACATGTAATTTCTTGTAACTGGACTTATGTATTTTGTGCTTTAGTGGTCACTAAATAATTGTATACGTGTAAATTCCTTGTCTATTTTCTTTTGTCCTTGCTTTTACCTTATTATCACCTGCGCAATTTTACTGTTGTTGTATTTTATATGTACCGTAATGTGCTTTCTTGATGTATGTGCTTATTTACTTAAAGACCGGCATGATTGGTTTTAAATGGCCGCATGTTTGTTATTATGATTTGTATTTTCATTATTTATGACATGACACAATTGTAAGTGCAATTACATGGGGTTTTCTTTTCTTTATGATTGTGTTTCTGTGTAACCAAATTGCTTTTTATTCATTTTCTCATAATGTTATTATTTTGTACGCACTTTAACCTGCTTTAATGGTGTTTTGTTACATATATAACCCTTTCTCTGTTTTTTTTTGTCATTTGATTTATTAATGTACGTGTGCAATTACTTATTTATGAATAAAGTGGGTTTTATATTCGTGGTTTTTTTCCACAATAGCATATTAACGGACTGAACCACCGCTGCGCAAAGCTCGTTGATTTTAATTTCAGTAGTTTTATTTTTTATACCTGCCCCTTGTGATGCAACACGTACCTCATCGAGCCTATCTAATTCAGATAGCACAACATACCTACTACTAGACGTCCACTTCGTTTGATCAGATTTGAGGTTAGCGAGTAATTAATTATGACTTGTAAATGAATTCTAATGTTTTAATTATTGCCAGGAAAGTCAAAGTAAGGCAGGTAATTAATATGAGTAATAGTAAGATTATTTTCAGTCAAGTCAAGATAAATCACTTAGTAAATAGTAGCATGAGCATACTAACAAAAAAAATAGCGATTATTTTGTTCTTGAATTTGCATTATTGCAAATAAGTTCAAATTATTCTTTTCAAGATAGGGTACCAGGGGGACGATACATGTCTGGATGTATGTGTGTGTCTGTGTGTATGTCTGCGTGGATATATCCAGGATAACTCCAGAACTAAAATACCTACGTACTTAAAATTTTGTATTTAAGCGTGTTTTTATTTGTCTTAGAGCTGATTAGATTTTGGAGAAATCCAGCGGAGGAGAGCGGGGGTTGATTAGGGGCAGTTTTTGGTTTTTATCAAATATTTCTAATACAGCTCCATATTTCAAAGATGTAAAAATACGAAGATATAGACCACATACATATTGATTAATGTTGTTCTACGCAATTTTTTGATATGACGCGTAATTTAGCGGCAAAAAAATTTCTAAAGTAGAATTTAAGCGTTAGTTCAAATTTTTTCAATATCTGAATAACTATTAATTTTATAAGAAAAGGTGTAGACATTTTTTAACGAAAATCTTTTTTAACATAAATTTTCCTTATAACGTTTTTTAATGTAAAGCGAAATAAATGTAAACGTTTATGTCTCTTAATCACTATATGGCATGAAGTTTTAACGTCATACTGAGATAGATTGTTTTTGTTTTTACAATGTTGCCTGTTTTCGTGCTCTGCGCAATACAAAACTTTAGGACACAAGAATTCTGGGTAAGGATAGGAATTAGTTTACAAGGAAGATTCGAGAAGCTAGTTATATTCTGAAACAGCCTAACAACCTGGATATGGGTAATGGATATGAACTGTCCGATAGTTGGGTGTCAA
>JARFJB010002535.1:317500-319239 GCA_036346205.1 Vesta saturnalis
TTGTTACGACAAGGAATGTATGTGATTATTTTTTTTTTTATAGGTTTACATTATTATCATGCGACACAGATGGATCCAATGATTCGGATGATTTTGGAAAGAACATATGAAGCGATTCTTGATGCAGGTTATAATATTAGTGAGGTAGCTAATAAAAAGATTGGCGTTTTTGTCGGTTGCTGTTTTTCTGAAAGTGAGGAAGCTTGGTTACTCAATATATTAAGTACTCCAAATTTTGGAATTGTCGGGTAAAATGGAAAGAAAGGTAGATAACCAGTTATGACTATTTTCTTATAGATGTAATCGATCAATGGTTGCACAGCTGATTAGTCACCACTTTCAGTTTATAGGGCCATCGTATACAGTAGATACGGCTTGTAGTAGCTCAATGTATGCTTTTGAGCATGCTTATCGCGCCATTCGAGAAGGTAAATGTGAAAGTGCCTTTGTTGGTGGTGTTAATTTGTGTTTAAATCCATTAACATCCCTTCAATTTCAACGGTAAGAAAGTTCAGGAAAACGAATGCGTACTGATATTATCTTGCAGGTTGGGTGTATTAAGTATGGATGGAATCTGTAAAGTTTTTGATGAAAACGCTAACGGATATGCCCGATCTGAAAGCGTCGCTCTTGTATATTTACAAAAAGCTAAAAACGCAAGGAGAATTTACGCACAGGTATCCCTTCCCCTAAAATGAAACTTTGTCAAATTTCCGTTTGTAGGTGATCCATACTAAAACAAACAGTGATGGTTTCAAAGAGCAGGGTATTACATTTCCATCAAGTCAAATGCAAAAAGTACTTCTGGAGGACACCTACAAAGAATGTCAGCTTGATCCATCTCAACTGGACTTTTTAGAAGCTCACGCTACTGGTATTTATTGGTATATTGCTCTTCGACTTCTTCATAACACAATTTTAGGTACCAAAGCTGGAGATCCAGAAGAAATGACGGCAATGGATAAAGTTTTTTGTACAAATAGAAACCGGCCACTAATAGTTGGTTCGATAAAATCTTACCTTGGTCATACAGAAGGAGCTAGCGGAGTTTGCTCATTAATAAAGGTTCTCATAGGAATGCAAAAAAACTGCATTTTGCCTAATATTAATTATACCACACCAAGGCAAAGTATTAAGGCATTAGTTGAAGGTAGAATGATAGTACCTGTGGATGTAATGCCATGGCCGGAAAATGGCTCGGGATATGCTGCAATCAACAGTTTTGGTTTTGGTGGTTCTAATGCTCATCTCGTTCTGAAAAGATTTGCTAAACAAAAAATTAACGGAGGAGCACCTGATGATAATCTACCACGCTTAATCTGCGTTAGTGGGCGAACTAAAGAGTGTTTGAAGAGTATTTTTGATGATATTAGTAAACGGAAGCTTGATGTTGAATATACTAGATTGATTCAGGAAATATTTAAGTAAGTAACTTTTTGCGAGCATAAGTGAAGGTGAAAGTTGCGTTTTAGAAATACCAATTCATCACTGCAGTATCGTGGATATATAATTCATTCAAATTTAGGTGAAATTGAGAGAGCATCAGCATGGTTCGATGGAAAAAACCGTTCTATGTGTATTTTGTTTCCTGAAGTAACTAAAGAATTGGTGGATATAGGGAAGCAATTATATAAAGTTGAACCATTTGCTAACTCGGTTAAAAGGTGAGTTTTTCTAAATGTAGCGATGTTTTCGCTTTATTTCAGGATTTCAGAATAGACTCACTGCTATCAGGAAAC
>JARFJB010002536.1:0-67500 GCA_036346205.1 Vesta saturnalis
TGTCATAGTAATTTGAACAGAGATTGTTTGACGGTGATTTTCTCTGATGAAAAGATGTTCTCATCATCGCAAGATGCTCCAGTCACTTTATGGCGCCCCGATAACCAAATATATAATCAAATATACGTTATGCCGTTATCAACAAGTGGACGTGTGTCCACAGGTGTATCGGGACGGATGAGCAGCTCTAGATCTGGAGAATTGGTGCAGTATCTCTGCCAAAGTTTAGCACCATTCGATATATAGGAATATTGGAAGATGTGCTTTTACCTTCAATTCATATTTTATACCCGGAAGAAGAACGTGATGGACCGATGTTTTGTCAAAGACAATTGCAGTTTCCATACTACACGACGGATTATGGACTGGTTCGCAGATAATGCTGGCAATATAGAATTGCTGCGTTGGCCCAGTAAATCTCCAGATTTAAATCCAATCGAGAACCTTTGGGCCGATATGGTAAGGAATTGGAACGATCATAACTACAATGGCATTCGCGAAAGGGCTCTAGATGCTTTAATGTTACATGTTTTTAGGATTTGAGAAAGTTTAAGTTTTGGAAACCTTTGCGAATTTTAACGGGCACCATGCGTCGAAGAATGCAGGCTTGTATTGAAAATGGAGGATTTTATATTAATTATTGAACTATGATTAGATAGTATTATTTTGTTATATGTGTTTCGTGTTTAGTTTTAGTTAAATCGTTAACTCTGTTGTAATGTTATTAATAATAAATAATAAATATAAAAGGTAGAAAGAAATCAATTTTTAAAATTTAATTTTCATTTTTATCGTTGGAAAAAGAAAACGAATTTAGTTCAAAAACAGTTTTTTCATTTTTGATTGAAAAACGGCTACTTTTATATTAATTCGATTTTTAGCGGTACGTTTGCCTATCTATGATCTATAGAGTTAAAGGATTTTTTATATTTAAATCATTTTAATCTTTAAACCGTTAATGACCTTTAAATTTATTATCTAATTCCATTATAATGCAATAAAAATATCATTTGTTTGGTTTTATAAATATAATTCAAATTCATTAAAAATATAAAAAATATAATTTTTCTTTTTATATAACAGATTTTTAAGTCAGTTTCGAACCAGGCATTACGTGTTTTTGTTTTATCAATTAGGACGCTTTTTAATTTCAATTACAATCTTGATAATACGATTGCATAAATATTCGTCTTTTGCTAGTAGTGTTTTGAATTAAAATGGAAAAAAACAAGTACCGTGGTATCAGGGAAATATTGAAATAATTGGATTGTTACTTATATTTCTTCTAATCAGTCTAATTATCTCATAGATTAATTAATGTTTTATTTTTTTTTCAACAATTTCATTGAAGTTAATTCATATTAAAAATATATTACTCCTATTATCAATTCCTGTATGTGAAGAAAAACAACTGAATTGGAGCTGTTATAATTCTTTAAAGTAAACCGTTAATGACCTTTAAATTTATTATCTAATTCCATTATAATGCAATAAAAATATCATTTGTTTGGTTTTATAAATATAATTCAAATTCATTAAAAATATAAGAAATATAATTCTTCTTTTTATATAACAGATTTTTAAGTCAGTTTCGAACCAGGCATTACGTATTTTGACAAGAATTCTTTCATCAACAAATTGGTTGTTTAGGAGAATATAATGGAAAGTTTATCTGACTATTACAATACGTTCTTGGTTATTGCTAACATTTAAAGGGTATCCAAAATCTCTACGTTTGATCGTCTCGGGGGATGGGATTTCTTATTGACGTCGAGAATACCTGGGAAGACCTGTACATTTAATGCGTTTCTAATGCAATGGCGAATACGAAACCGGTTTACTCTCTCATTGGGCGTTATGTCTTTATTAAATGGAAAAATAAATAAATTTAACCCAAGACCTTTTAAAGGGCGCTGTATATGAATTTCTATTGGAACATTGAATGTACTGAGGCGCCAGTATAAAACAAATTTATAGATGGCAACGAGACAGTCTTCATTTAGATTGAAGCGAAACGGTCAAAACCTTAAATTTTGTGGCCCTTTTAATTGCGTAGTATGAAATCGTACCAAATTTCAACTTGTAAAATTGAAAGTTTTTCGCCGGCAATCATTGAACATAAAGTTGTTTAAATCTATTAGTTATTGTACAGAGTGATCAATCTCAAGTGTACACCGCGTGATCAAAATATTTAAGTTGGTACCACTGATAGGTTGGTAAGAAGCTGTATTGCTCTAGCTACTCTAGGGCATGGTTCGTGTAAAAACTACGATCAGTTTCAAATTTGTATGAAGGTCATTAACTTATACATATTATAAAATATTATCTTAATTTAAATAATGACTATTTTGTATTTGATTAGACTGCATCCCTATAAAATACAACAAAATAAATAAAATATTATTTGATGATTGGATTACATCATTACAAAATAATGAATCTTAAGTATTTAAATGTTATAATTTCATTATAATTAAATAAAATTTACAGTACATGTTTATGGAATGACAATGTCTTTTACAATTTTTTTTTAACTCCTTAGGTACACACTAGTTATCACACTTTGCTTTACAGCATATGTTAAAAATGACCGTCATTAAATTGTAAACATAAGTTCACCCTACGTTGCATACTCGCAAATACATTTTGTAACATTTCGGCACCAATATTATGAACTTCATGAGTTATAGCATCTCGCAATTCTTGAATAGTATGCTGAACACTTTGTTTTTTAAATAACCAAAAAGAAAAAAGTCTAACGGTGTCAAGTCTGGTGAGTTCGGTGGCCAACAATTTACACTAATGATTCTATCTTCAAGGAAGTCTCGTAAATAATTAATTGTAGCCTGTGCGGTATGTGGGGTAGCGGAGTCATGCTGGAAATACCCGTTTCGTAATTCACGATCATCCAAATTATTAATAAATGGTTCTAAAAGTATTTCCCTGTATCTTACCGCAGTAATTGTGCCATCGAAAAATACTGGTCCAAATATTCATTGTCGCGACATTGCTATCCAGACACCGACCTTGATAGGGTGTAAGGTAGTTTCTCGAAATACATGTAGATTTTCTGCAGACCACGTACGATAATTTTGGCTATTTATGTAACCGTACAGATGAAACCAAGCTTCATCAGAAAAAAAAGATACATCCAGTAAATCATTATTCATCGTATTGTTGAACCATTGACAGCAGTTTACTCTAAACTGAAAATCTCTATCTCGCAACTGTTGTAATACCGACACCTTGTACGGGTACAAATGTAAATTCTTCTTTACTGCAGTGTGGACACTTCTATAGGATACATCTAAAAATTATTTATGTAAAATTATGTTTGTATGGTAAAATTTTTCATACGTGTTTGTGCAGATAGTTTTCGCAAAGATTTATTGGGGTTTGCATTCATCCTTGCTTGGATATCTGTAAGGTGTCTTCTGTTAAGACAGTAGCCGAAGCTTCACGTTTGCGTTTTAAAACACTACCAGTTTCCATGAATCGAGCTATCAATCGATTACGATGTTGACTAAATGTTTCGTAACTAATATTTTCCTTTGGGTACTCAACAGTAAATTGATCGATGCATGATTGCAATGAATAATGCCATTGCCCATTACCATCTTGGAAGCCGCTACGAAAATGAGCCACAACAATGAATGTGTCGTGTTCGATTGAAAACGGCATGACGTTTAAATTCGATATCACAATTTGAAATTCAGAATATATAATTTGTCTTGATATAGACAGTTTGTAAATAACTCAAGAAAATACAAAAGTGAAAAACGAAGGTATAATATGACATAAACTGACATAAACTAAAACGACTAAAACCACACTAAAAATCCAAAGCACCCAACTGCAAAACACAACAATATTAACAACTAGGGATTTTTGTCATACCACTACAGTACACTTGAGATTGATCACGTTGTATATTAGGTTTAAAAAGCCCTATGCGTCGAGTTACCAAGCCTGACAAAAGTAGTAAATAATGAGTTGTGCATTTAAGTTTATGTAAATGTTAAAAAAGATGCGTGCGAAACTCACTGTCCTTTAGAGAAACTAATAAACATAATAATTTATAATTTATATATAAATTTAATTAAGTAAAAGTCAATTAACAAGTTCAGGAGATTTGTTTAAATTGCATGTACGCGTAGAACTTAAATAGATCATAAATATGAATATTAAACTATCTAAGTAAATGCGTGTTGAATTGGGACAGTACAACCAAATAAATAGTGAAATTGAATTATACTGAAAGCTTTCCTGTACCTGTATGCAAGGACACGTGTTTTAAGGTTCGTGTAAAAAACAGTTGTGTATATATCGTGATCGGGAAGAAGATACATGATATTGTATTATTAATCTCAATTTGGTAAGAGACCTTATCCTTATTTATATAATATTGAAATAAGTCAATGGTCGTGTACTGATTTGATTTTTGAAGTTTATTAAAATTATGGATAGAGTATATGAATTTCGTCTGAGCTTGAATGGGTCCTGCACCTTAGCTCCGGTCTACTACTACACAAAAATGATTTATATTACAAAAAATATTAAAATGGAGCAATAAAATGCTTGCTTGCTAGATAGCGCATTTAAAAAATATTTGCACAAGTATATGGTGGCCTATAAGGCCATGACAACACAAGCTTATTTATATAATGGAACACACTATATATTATTCCAGATTTAAATTCTCCTCGCTTCATACATTACCTCAACAAAATTTCAGCATCTTGCACCTAGTACTTTCAAAGATAATGGAAATTTATTTGTTTGAATGGACATGTGCTGGTCACTCTATATCTTTCAAGAACAGACGAAATTAATTATTATTTGTAGTAGGATATTTTATGTATATGGCCTATTTTATTTTTATACAGATGGCTACACGAAAATCGTCGTACAATATGGTCCAAAACGAGAATCGAAGATTTTCTCGAAATTTTCAAATGGAAAAATCTATATTTTTCATCGGTATAGGATAGTTTATTTGCTGCTCTATCAATTTTTTTTATTATTCGCTATACCCAAACCCACCCACCAGTTCCTTAGTTAAATTCGTCTCTATCCGAAACTAGCCGTTATTAATTAAAACTAGGCGTAAACGTTGTGTCTTTCATATTTGTAATTATAATGATATTTTTTTCAAAGTTTCAGAGATATTCATCAAAAGCTGTTATTAGACATAGCAAACCTATGAATGAATGGTTTGATTTCAAAATTATAACGCATGTATAATTAGAGTTTTTGATATCAATTATGTATTTCAAAATTGTTTAATTAAAATCTATGTTCGATATGTTTTCCGCCTTGATGGAGGCACAACTGAAGGCGATTTTGAAAAGATTTTGATACTCTTCTTAACATGTCGGGCTAATACTCTCAAACGCGTACCTTATAATTTGTTGCATAGTTTCTTCTGTAGTTGACGGCTTTTGGTAAACGATTTCCTTAACACATCTCCACAAAAAGAAATCCAGTTTAGTTGGATCGGAGCATCCGGGTGGCCAGTTACACGGCCCTCTTCAGCCAATCGAACGATTTGGAAAGAATGCATTAAGCTGGTCCCCGACGTGAACGGAATAATGGGAAGAGTCTCCATCGTATTGCAGCCACATTCCTCACATATATCGGCAAATTCGCACATAGATTTTGCAAAAAATCAAGATACATAGCCCCATTCAAATGCCTGTTAAAAAGATAAGGTCCAATAACATGTTCACCAATAATTTATTCACCATTTGTGTTAATAGTCTCTCTGAAAAATCCTCGAATTCTGATCTGAATAGTATTGTCAGTTATGGCGATTCACAAATCCATTTTCATACGAGAACAACCCCTCATCAAAAAGGTTGTAAGTTAATCAACTTTATGTTGAACCCAATTGCAAAATACGACACGTCGCCCCAAATCCATATCAAATAGTTACATAAAATATCTTGCTACAAATAATAATTAATTTCGTTTGTTCTTGAAAGATACAGTGACTAATACATGACCATTCAGACAAAGAGATTGTCATATTTTTGAGAGCACTCGGTATAAGATGCTGAAATGTTGTTGAGGTAACGTACGAAGCGAGAAGAATTTAAACCTAGAATAATATATAGGGTGTTCCATTAAAAACTATATAAGTTTTGGTTGTTATGGACTTATGCCACCCCGTACATTAAAAAAATAATTTTAAAATGTGCTGTCTACACTGTGGGCGGAAAGTAACTCCCTATTGTAAAATGCTTATAACTTTTATATGTATTAAAATATTTTTACGAAACTTGACATACGTTTTCTTTACAGGTGTAGGACTTCATCCATAATGGTACATCGCATCACAGTGCAGGAGAGAGCTCAGGTAGCCTCCCGTTATGAAGTCTGGCATTCTGTTGTGAGAGTGCAGAGATGGTGGCGGACAGTCCATGTACCTCGCGCTACACTGGATGCAAAGACTATCAAAAATTGCCATACCAAATTGATGAATACAGGATCTGTGAAAGATATGCGCAGAAGTGGCCACCCCTCGACATCCAGGACAGAGGAAAACGTGCAATATGTTCACCATAAGTCCACAAAAGACAACACGAAAAGCCAGCCGTGAAAGTGGTCTTACCCGTCATACAACCAGAACTGTTCTGAAAAAGGAATTAAGTTTCCGTCCGTGGAAACCACACTACTGCCAAGAGCTATCGATGGAAGGCTGTGACCATCGCATGGAGTTTGGTGAGATCATGCTTGGATGGTATGAAGACTGGCCCGAGTTGTTCAAGAACATCATTTGGAGCAACGAAGCAGTTTTTCATGTTGGGGGGTTTGTTAACCGGCACAACTGCCATTACTGGGAACAGCATGATCCGAAGGCCACGATAGAAAAGTCGCAAAGTCGTCCTAAGGTCACAGTGTGGTGTGGCATAACGTACAACAAAGTTGTGGGCCCATTCATTCTTAGAAACACCATGAATGCAGAACGCTACCTAACCATGTTAAGAAATGACGTTTCGCCTATCATCTCCAACTGGCATAACTTTAATAACCTAATTTTCATGCAAGATGGTGCTCCACCACACTTTGCACTCAACGTCCGTGACTGACTTAATGAACAGTTCCCAGGACGTTGCTGGGTCGCCGTGGTCCGCATGAATGGCCGGCACGTAGCCCCGATCTCACTCCATGTGACTTCTTCCTGTGGGGTTGGGCGAAGGACGAGGTTTACCGCACCAAGCCAAAAACATTGGATGAATTGGAGGATCGTAGAAGACGGGAGCTGAGATGCAGGACCCTGCATGTACATAGCTTAAGCAAAGATTTCTATGACATGCAATAAATTTGTTATTATTGTGCTAATGCTTAATTTGAATTTGGGTAGTCAGATTTTAACATGGTGTTCACTAACTCCATTTACTAGACATCAAAGTAGATAACACAACCACATTAAGTTAGAAAGAAGCACGCGGACTAACTTAATACATAACAGAGTATACATTTTCACTTATATAAACTAATTTTGACAAATATCTTATATCACTGACAGTTAATTTATAAGTAATTAATATTAATTTTTCCATATCTCAATAATTTTATTTTTAAGTGATCAAAAGGTATAATTTAACATTGGAATTTGTCATGTTCCTTAAGTTCGAGAAACCGTTTAGCACACTGGTTATGTATTATTAACTCAGTTCATAAATAATTCGAATATAAATTAATATTCATGATTAAAGGTCAGAGATTAAGGTAATTAAATTTGCTAAGTCCAAATTTTCAGCTGAACTTTATATTAACAGGTAGATTTGAGTAACCTTATAATATTATTTTATCGGAGGATTTAATAGTAAACTGTATACTGATTCCATTTGCAGTTAACATTTTATTGATGCATTGAATCTTCAATAATATTATTAAATAATAACTTTTTAATAGAGTTGACGATTGAAATTGTATTTAAAGTAGTTTACATAAATTGATACTGAGATAGCTCGATTCACAATTTAAATTAAGAACAGCTTAATTTTTATTAGAAATTACATATGACTGTGTCAATAGCTGATGTTGGAAATGTCTTTTGAGCATTCTAGAGCGTTATTTATTTTGTTGTCTATTATAATTTAAACATTAAGTGTAAATTATAATTACGTTACAACCATCTGGGTAAACAATAATTTTTGTGGTTCTTATTTAACCCTAGTCGGCCGGACAGTGGTACACCTGTACTTTTTTGATTTTAAACTGAAATATTTCAGAAATTAGAAGGCCTTGAGAGTTGAGTTTTCTTGACATCTCCAAGTACTTATTTCTAACTTATTGTGAGCTCTTGAAACTCTATTATTACGCAAAAATTCGGGCGTAGAGTAATTTCTTTGAACCTACCTAGTTGTAGTCGGACAGTGGTACATTTGTACCACCATGTATTTACATTGAGTTTTTTACAAAAAATGCAGTTTGTAATTATTCCTATTAATTTTTTTCAATATAAGAAAAATATAAAGGTAATACTACATACTAGTAAAAAATAAGAATAAAATAAAATTAAAAACTTAGGTAGATTCTGGCTGTCTAGAGGGGTCATTGCATTTGTATGTTTGGGTGGAATGGATGGCACAAATTGGACCGTTTCAACAAACACAAGCGTTCCTTGTCTTCCTCTTCTGTCAACTTGGTAGCATTTATAACAAATTCCCTTTACCTTCCGATGCCCATGTACATCTTTTTGTTCTGACAAAACAGCACCAGATCTAGGGGGAATGGTAGAGACTATTTTTTCTCCCAAAACAATTTCCATCGAGTTCTTGATCAAGAAATGGCTAGTAATAAAAGGTACTTTAGATCTTGCTTTCACTTGTTCTATACATAGTTCGTGTGCCAAACTATCCAAGAAGCGTCTACGAGAATCTTTGGCATTTTCATCTTGGTGTAGCGCTTGATAAATAATGTATGCAGCGAGACCAATTGTATCGAGCATGTTGAAAAATGCTGCTAATGGCCACCTGTTCGTTTTCCTTTTTGTGGTGTAGTTCCCAACCATTCTGTCATACACATCAACCCCACCCTTTGTTTGGTTGTAGAAGTGGTTGATTTCTTCCTTGTTGTTAATTTTTTCTCCTGGCTGACCGCAGTGCATACTGCTCAATAAATAAACGGCCTTATTTCTCTTTACCGTAATGGAGAGCAATGTACAATCGTCTCGAAAAGCATAACGGGTCGTACCAATTTCATCGTTTGGTTGGGGCTTCAATTCATTCGGAATATACCGTTTATTTTTTCGCAAAGTTCCAACCAAAGACATATTTTTCAAAGCCAGCATTTTTAAAAGTTGTAATGATGTATCAAAATTATCACAGGTTACGTTTCTACCAGAATTGTAATATTCAGATACTAGAGACTTTACTGTATTTTCACCCACATTTACTTGTCTTGGTTGGCCAACTGGCTTTCCTTGGTAAAGTACTGATCTAAGCGGATAATATTTCAAAGCATCGCAGGCGACAAAATATTTCAGGCCATAAGATTTAGGTTTATCAGGAATATACTGAATAAACGGTGCTCTACCACGATAGGGAAACAATTGTTCATCTACTGTAATTGTTTCATTAGGATAGTATAATTCTTCCAACCTCGTATTCATCATAGCCCACAGCTCTGAAATTGGCGCAGCCTTGTCATTCACACGTCTCTCGGCACGCATGTGTACGTTGTCGAATCGTATAGCTGATAATACTTGCTTGAATCTATCACGCGACATTGTTGCACGAAACAGAGGTAATGAACGACTGCCCCACAGATCATGCAGTGTTAAATCGTTCCATTTGTTGACACCCATTGAATACAGCATACCAATAAATGCATCTAACTCTATATGGCTAAATTGTTTCCATAGCTGGTTATTATTAGGGTTTTTCT
Source organism: Vesta saturnalis (assembly GCA_036346205.1). NCBI lineage: Eukaryota > Metazoa > Arthropoda > Insecta > Coleoptera > Lampyridae > Vesta > Vesta saturnalis. The sequence continues at coordinate 9,898 of JARFJB010002536.1, forward strand.
CATTGTATTTGCGTTCCATTTCGAGACCTTTACGATTTGTGTGCATTACTATTTGGGTCTTTATATCATCACTGAACAATAGATTAAAAATTTCCTTTTTTGACATACAACTATTAACCAGTCTCCCATTTACACCACCTGAAAAAGACCCAAGATTCAGATTTTTAGATTCAATTTTATTTCATTTATTATTTATTGTGTTTATCTTTGCGGTGCATGACGTTCAAACGACGCCTTTGTGATATCACTGGTGGAACAGAAAACTATTCCGTACCATCGGGAGCAATAAACTTATTCCGAGTTTGTGTCGGTTCACGTTGCACATCGTCTTCTTCGTAATTATGCTCCTCGGGTTCAGCCACTTCAATTTCGTGGTCTTCCTGTTCAGAATCGGACGCTACTTCATTATCTGGAACCCAATCTTCATCGGCTTCCAAATGAAAAATCTCATCATCACTTTCGAACAAAATATCGAACTCCTTTTGCGTTATACTAATAAAACCGGGTTCAAACTAGTAAAACTAGACTCGGCAAAAGACAGAAAGGAGAGCATTATATAAAATACTTACGTTTCTAAATTGAAATTTCCCTTTCGGTCCCACGGCAGCTTATCTAAATTTGATTGCGGTCTATGCATTTTTTATACAAGTGCCACTACACACAACACAAAACTTTGTTAGAACTAAACGCGCCAACAAGTCGTCTGTACACTGAAATGACAACGTATGCAGGTAAATTGTAACTGTAACTATAACTGTAATAAAGTACCTACTTAACTAAAGCAACGAAAAGTCCGAAGACAAAAGTCTTACTCAGCGATAACGATAACTAAAACGTATACAGCAGCAAATAAAATCTTCACTTAATACAAAGCACATACATACGTATATTAAGCAGTGGTACACATGTACCTCGTTCGTCTAAATATGATAGAAGATTCCCCCGGCAGACTAGGGTTAATAGATACAGAATTAACCACTCTTCTTTCAACGAACAATTTGTCGATCAAAGTAATAACACAATTTTTTCTCTCAAGATTTCATTACAATTTAGCGCCCATCGATATTGATTCGCAGACCCAATGAAGAGGAATATGATGTGCAAGAAGAGGATTCTGACTACGAAACCACTGATGAGTGCGATACTGTTGAGGATTCTGGTTCTCTTACATCACGCGATGGAATTGATTGGCAAGCAGCATAATGCATCAAAAATGTAACCTGGTCACAATTTATTCTGTAAACCCATCCAATAGTGAGATCTCATTCCAGGTAGGCCACTTTGTACAATGACACTGTGCACCTATTTGGATCTATTTATGAGCATTTTTTCGGGAGCGATAAGGGGTCTCATAATCTGGGAAGCCAATAGGAAAGACAGATAAGTCCGAATTTAACGATGTGAATACGACTAAAGTCAAAAAATGGCCACCCATGACCAGGGAGAATCCCATATGTATCTCAGGATATTGATCTGTACTAGGATTTATAAATGGAATGCTAATCCTTTGTATCGTCCCAGCATCAGTGGGAGTAGATTCACCTGCACACCTGCTTTCGACCACTTGAGAATATTACTGTTAACTGGTTGCGCTAGCGGAAGTGATCGTGCTGTTAACATCGGTGAGAAAGTCGTAATTAATCCCTGCTATTACTAAATACACTCGAAACGTATCAACAGCACATTTTTTACATCGTTGCCTTTTGTTCAATACTTTAATAGCAACAGATTGACTGGTATATTGAGCAAAAATAAACCGTACATTCCGAAAGAAATGGTTCCATCAAAGCAAAGAAGGATTCATTTCACTGTCTATGTTTTCTACAATGGGGTTACAATGTGCTCATATAAATTGTAATCTTGCTATCAAGTTCACATCATGACATGTAAGTGGATACACCCACAGAGGCCAGTAAACCTCACATCATCTAAGAGGGTGACACCCTTCACTTCGCACATTTACATGCAGTACCCTGAACTGAAATCAAGAAGAAAAAATAGACAGATGCACACTTAACTTTAACGCTTATTACTCCTACCTGCAGAACAGCCACTATGGAAACGCCCTTATTATTAGACATTGCTTCCCGCCCACATGCTTTCATCTTCCTCCGAACCTACAGCATCTCAAATGTGTTGTTGTGACGGTGTATTTTAGCACTACTATTGTTTTCTTATTTTACTACAATCCACCCGACTCAATACCCTTTCTAATGACCTTCTAATTGATTTCATACGCAATTCGGTGACTCTAGAAGTAATGGCAACGGAATCAGGTTATGATCGGCATTGTTGCAGTGTTATGATTGATTATAATGATTTGCATAACGTTTTAGCCCAAAAATATTGAATAAAACTTATCGTAAACATTAAAAATGAGAAAATTTCATTGTGAATGTAAGAAAACCTTAAATTGTACATTTCGTTAAAATTATTTTAATTATTTGCGCGTTAGTAACTTGAGTTTAGTTTTTGACGGGCGACATCATTGTTATCGTCAGTTTATCTAGTAACTACTTTACCGTTATTTTCCGAAATATGAAGAAATTAGACGAACATGAAAGAATTCAAATCGTGTGTATGCTTAGTTTTGGAAATAGGTCTCGCACTCAATCGGAAGTGGTTGCGTTGTTTAATGCAACTCACCCAGAGCGACCGTCCGTTATCCAAAGCATGGTAAGTAGAGTTGAGGCGATATTTCGGGAATTTGGATATGTTTGGTATATGAGAGTCTGGTCGAAAGTTGATAAGTGAAAAAGATCAGTTGAACATTGTATTAGCAGTGCAAAATAATTCTAATATCAATATTACTGACACAGCTAATGATATTAGTGTGACACGATATGCTTACTCCACGAGCTGTCGGAAGATGATTTTTTTCGGTGAAATAAATTTTGTGAACAATTGTGCTATGGTCCTGCCAATTTTGTAAGAATAATTTTTTCCGACGAATCAACATTTTCATTAAACGGCTGTGAACAGACAAAATTGTCGTTATTGGGCAATCGAAAATCTTCATTAGTTCACGGAATATCACACCCAAAACACTCAAAAATTGAACGTTTGGTGCGGCAAAGTTGACGGAAGACTTGTAGGTGCTTACTTCTTCGAGGATACTCTCACTCGTACGAAATATTTAGACTTTCTGCAAAATGACCTCATCGCCACTCTAATAACGTTGATCCGGATTTAGAAAAGCCCGATGTGCACCACCGTGACCTCTTTTTTCAACAAGATGGAGCCCCCCCCCACAGTACGCTTAACCTGTTCGCGCTTAGTTAGTTGAAATTTTTCCAAATCGTTGGATAGGGATAGGCACGATCGGGACAATTGAGTGAACAGCCAGATCGTCAGATTTAAATCCTTTAGATTACTTCTTGTGGGGTTACTTAGAACTAAAGTATTCGTGACGCGACCGGCCAATTTAGAAGATTTAAAAGTACGAATTCGCCAAGAAATTACAAAGATTACCGCAAAAATGATTTGTTAATCGCCGTGGATATTGTCAGATTGTTGACGGTACTCAATTCCAACATTTAATTTAAATTAGTGGAATCATTTAACAACTAAATGAGGCCTACCCCAAAAATGTGGCTGTGTTTCAAAATATATTTTATTAGAAAAATTATTTCAATAATTCTTATTAGAACGTAATCAAACCTGAACTGCAAGAATGGTCGAAGTGACCTGAATCCAAATTTGAAATAACATTTACTGAGTGGCTAAGAAACCTGTTTGTTATCCGTATTCGATTTCCAGTAAAAAAACTAATATATGGTTTATTAAATGTGCAATTGTGTTTCACCTAAGTAAAAATAAATGAAACTAGAAGCGTAATAACCTACAATATTTAGAATCTTATCAAATTAAGTTTAGTCAGGGCCCGTTCCAGGGGGTGGACAACCCGGACATTTGTCCGGGGCGGCAAATCTAAAGGGCGGCATGCTTTATAGATTATTTTGTTTAAGTTTTGGAGCACTATAATCAAATGAGTATGATTAAAGACATTCAATTAATTAAATAAACAAATAACATAAGTAGCATAATTAAATACAATTGACCTTTTTTGTTTCTTTATTATATATATTTAATAAATAAATTAAAAAGTTCTGAGTTTAGACAATTGCAATTGTTTTTCACGATTTGTGGTGGGAAGCATTTTGACTCTAAATAGAAGTCGCCCAGTCTTGTTAAATATATCACAAACCAAGTGGTTGCTTTGTGAAATACATTCTACTGACCATTTATAGTAAGATTACCTCTATCAACTATTAGTAGAATTAATCTTATTTATAGTAACCCTGTTGAGAATGCATTGGGACGGAAATCGTAGAGTAAATTTTTTATGTGAACTACATGACGTAATTCCATTTTCTGCGCGAGAAACAAAGTGCGGAAAAAAACAGTTCCGGTGCATATAAGGTTTATAATGTATACACTATCCTTATAACAACAATTATTGCCTTACGTAGCAAATAAATTATTGTTTGTAGCCTTAAAAGACTAATTATTATAAATCGATCAAAACAAGCAAATACAACAATAATCACAAAAACTTCGTACGCGCGAAAACAAACTAAGTCTGTCAAATTATTTTACTCCCCTACAATCTTAAAAATGAGATCGTCCGAACGAATATTGGTATCTGCGCACTATGACGTCATGTAGTTCTCATACAAATTTTACTCTATCACTTCATTTTTGCAACCGAACTAGTCTCGGCTCGCACGTCGCACCGGACCGGACACAAGACTTTTTAGAGACTAAAACATAGTGCTAAAGAAAAACGTTTACAGCATCGTATACATGAAGAGAGTGTTAAAATTGAAAAAAAACCGGCTAACGTCGGATTTTAAAACCGGCAGTGGCTCGGCGGCGCGCATGTTTAAGAAAACCTGATAAGCGGCGGTGCATGTCTAATGCGTTTGTCTTAACGAAACGGTTCGTGGATCTATTTTATGTTCAGTTCTTTTGCTCAGGACGAATGCAAAGCACTCTTGCACTTACAGTTTACTTTTCGCAACTCGTCGACCGTTGGTCCGTTTTTATTATTCTACAAAGATGTAAGTATGTATTATATTTGATAATTTAATTACTTTATACAATGATGTTTTTTATTATTAAGTCTCAGTGGTGTAAACGTAACTGACTCAAGTTAGAAGTGATCACTTGGAAAGCGATTTCAACTTTTGTCTTGCTGTTGCTACTTATAATACAAACATATACATAAATATATATATATATATATATATATATATATATATTTCAATGACAGATTCTCCGAGTGGAAATATGAAGAAAAATGTCTCTAAAGATATATGACCAACCCCTCGTTCCTGTAGTAATACGATCCTGCAAAATTTGCGACTTTTAACAAATTTTTTAAACATATTTTTACTGTTTCGTACCAGAGGGCTAAAATTTTTCGCACACAACATGAAAGTTTTACTGATTCCAGAATCGAAGTTAGCTCAGTGGTTCATAATAAAATTCAAAAGTCTGTTGTATTTTTTTTGTTAAAATTAAAAAAAAATACTCGTTTTTTGGAGATGATAAATCTTCACGTTTAATTTTTATTATAATATTTGTTTAATTTAAGATATCTCAATCTGTTTAAGAATGTCTGCTGATGGAAGAAGAAAACTATCTGGTTACCAATATGAAAGACGCAGGATGGAAAAGGAAACAGAAAGGCAGAAACAAGCTGGCTCTTTAAAGAACTATTTTCAGAGTTCGTCTGGTAGTACCAAAAGTAAAGAGGGGGCAAAAAATCCAACATCGGAATTGTCAGGGAGTGATGACCAAAGTCTAGACGATATTTCAGAATCAACAGAAACTGGCACAATTCCGCCGCCAAGTACTATACAAAATTGGCAGCAACCTGGCACTTACGGACAGCGCTCTGCAAAGTTTAAGGACAGATCCAGCATTGTGGCCAACAATTTTAGAAGAGCGCGAAAGAAGTTTCTTGATAAAACGAGGTCCATCTAAACCATTGCACAATTACAAATTTCCTTGCGATGACTCTGGTCGAAAACTTAGTGCACATTATTACACTCGAATTTTAAGCAATGGAGAGCAAGTTTCAAGAGACTGGCTAGTGTACCCTATTTAAAAAAAAAACTGTATATACTGCTTTTGCTACAACATTTTCAGTCGTGTGATCAGTTGCCTTTCCAAAGAAGCTTTTAAAAGTTGGAAACACCTCGTTAAAACGTTAAAAGACCATGAAATTTCTAAAAACCACATCGAGGCCCAAGAATCATGGCTAGAACTGAGTCAAAAATTAAAGTGTTGTAAAACTACAGATGCGGCTGCACAAAAAATTATTAATGCTGCAACAAATCATTGGTACGAGGTGCTTCTAAGAATCGATGCAATAACTAACATGCTCGGTAAAAGTTGTCTAGCTTTTCAAGGTACAATCGACAAGTTGTTTGAGCATAATAATGGTAAATGTTTAAAAATAATTGAGCTGCTATCTAAATTTGATCCTATTATGGAAGAACATGTGCACATAGTACTGAAATAAGAGGAGAGTATAGCTCACTATCTCGGGAAAAATATACGAAACAAGATAATAGACCTGCTGCATCAATGTGTGAAATCACATATCATTAATGATATAAAAAAAAGCCAAATACTATTCTATAATTTTAGATTGTACTCCTGACATTAGTAAGGTGGAGCAAATGACTCTTGTAATCAGATACGTTTCAATTAATAAATTGGACTGCAATGAAGCTTAAATAAAAATTAACGAAAGTTTTTTGAGCTTCCTTCCAGTTGAAAGATCCACAGGGAAACAACTGTCTGAAATTATAATTGGAGAACAATGCTTTGGGTTTAAATTTGCAGGATATTAGAGGACAAGGGTATGATAACGGGTCCAATATGAGGGGCGATAAAGCAGGAGTGCAATCTCGAATTAAAAGTTTAAATTCGCGTGCATTCTACGTTCCGTGTAGTAGCCACTCTCTCAATTTAGTAGTTAATGATATGGCAAAGCATTCTTAGAAGCCGCTAATTTCTTCAATATGGTCCAAAAAATATATATATATTTTTTTGGCATCTACTTTTCGATGGTCAATACTTCTAAAACATGTCCAAGGATTTTTAACATTAAAACCATTGAATGACACTAGATGGGAGAGTAGGATAGAGGCCTTAAAGCTTTTAAGATTTCATATGGGAGGGGTGTATGACGCTTTGTTAAGCATTTATGCAAACCAAGAAATTGATAATTTAATAAGAGACGAAGGTTCGGGTTTATTAAATTGCATTAAACTGTTTAAATTTTTGTGTTCAATAGTTATTTGGTATAAAATATTAAATTGTATTAATCCAATAAGCAAACTGATGCAAACAAAAGATTTCGATTTAGCATCTGCACTTGATCTTCTAAAACACTGCAAAACATTCTTTAACGATTTAAGATCGGATAAATCGTTCAATGAAACTATTGTTGATGCAAGAGAATTGGCTGATGAAATTGACGTTGAATGTAATTTTGAATTAAAAATACCACGACATCGCGTAAGAAGAAAGAAAACCAACCTCCCATATGAAGCACGAGATGATCCTATTGAAGATCTCAAAGAAAAATATAAGATAGATTTTTTTTATTTTACAATTGATCAAGCACTAAATGCACTAGATGCTAGATTTGAACATATTAGTCACCATAGTAACAATTTTCAATTCTTATATAATATATACGATTTAAAAACCATGCCTAAAGAAACGCTATTAAAACACTGCAAGGATTTGGAACTTACTTTAACTGATGGCGATTCTGTTGACATTAATGGGATGGAATTAGCAGAGGAAATATCTGCCGTTTCTGCGCTTTTGGGAAAAAAGGACACCGTAAGCAATGCACTAAAATTAATAACAATGTTAAATTTTGCTCCAAACCTTAGTGTTGCCTTAAGAATATTGCTCACTATACCAGTAACTGTAGCGAGTGGGAAAAGGAGTTTCTCAAATTAAAATTAATTAAGAACTTCTTATGTTCCACTACAACTCAAAATCGTCTTAACGGCTTGGCTATTTTGGCAATTGAGCATGAAATTGCTGATCAAATAAACATGAAACAAATAATAAGAGTTTAAAGAACTGAAAGTGAGAAAATAAAGTTTTTTGTGAGTTTACCGTAGTTAATGTTACTTCAGTTTATTTTTGTATATGTTATATGTTTTGTTTGTTTCATTGTGCAGTTATGCATCTTTGTAATTAGGGATTAAAGAGGTACTTTATTTCTACTGTTTTGTATTACCTACTTGACTGTTAATTTTATGTTAGGTACATGTATTTTTCCAAATAAATGTTTTTCAAATTTAAAATCAATTTATTTTTATCTATTCATATATATATATATATATATATATATATATATATATATATATATATATATACACATTTAAGTATATGTATATTGGGGAAGGGGGGGGGGCGGCATTTCATCTGTTTGTCCGGGGTGGCGTAAATGCTAGAGCGGGCGCTGAGTTTAGTTCTCTTGCCAATGCATATTTTAAGGACGTTTCTGTATTTGCAGTTGCACCTTTTAAATTAGCTCAGTGCACATGCGTAGCGTGTAATAAAATCTTTATTGCACTAGTAGACTAAACGATTACTTTTTACACGAAAATGGTGGGAAAAGTGTTTCTCTGTTTGTCTGTAACCAAACTAATTAATTTTTCTTGGATTTTGCGGCGTAAGGATCAATTTAAGCTTTTTGTGTTTAACTTTATTTTTTAATTGACCTTTGGAATTAATTATAATATCGATTTTTATCGATTACATTGAATAGGTGAGTTTTCTTTATTTATTGATATTTTATTATGCAAGTTAAACCTAATTTCTATTAGATGTCAATAATAGTATACGGGCAATTACGATATTTATTTATTTCAATTGAATGCACTTCTACTTATTCAAATTGTATTGATTACAAATATAAAGGAAGCTTTATATTATTATTAAAAGATTGAGTTTACGGAATGTTTACGATTTGTTACTCTAACCTGATTGATTAGATTTATTTAACTCAATGCAACTATATAGATGTCATAAAGCAATATTGTTATCAATTCCTTTTTAATAAAATAGAAATTTTATAATGTAAAATTTATATTTAAAGAATATTAATATTTTCAGGATAACTTGGGGCTTTCACCTATGTTAGCGATGTGTGGCGGTACGGTTTTCACCTATAACTCGGAAATGGAGAATGCTTTGAGTCGTGCAGTTTTCGCCGGTAACTCTGGAGGGGGAGGGATTGAGTCTACTCTACGTCGGTTGCCTAGCGCTTGATGAAAAGGTACAAAAAACACACAATTCTAAAACCTGCGTGTTAGCGTTGGAAGCGGTGTGTAATTTGGTTGTACGTGCCATCTGCATGGCCTTTTCGATTAAAAAAAATCAATGTTTGGTTCACCCTGTATAAATGAAACACCCTGTATAACCTAAAATAATTGTAAAATATGCGCCTCAGTTCTTCATACTACACATCAAAATGTTGTTCTCCTCTTCCATCAAATAAGGGAGACATCACCCGCAGACGCAAGTTTGGGGCACCCTGTAAACATAATCCATATGTACCTTGTCGTACATGCAAATATGTGTCCTTTCTAATTCTGCAATAAAAAACGGAGTTGACGTTAAAAAATGTCCTTGACACACCCTGTATATTTCACTTTTACGTAAAAATATTCTAAATTGAATATAAAAATTGACTGTTCCAAGCGTTTTCTTCCTAAACTCTCATCCGAATTTTAATTGAATTTATCTGCTACTTTACGAACGTACTGTATAGTGGCACTTGATCTTTACTCACATTTATTTGTTTCTTTACTGTTACAACAACCATAGTGGGCTGTTATTAACTAATGTTTTATTTGAAAAAATGTAGCCAGAAGTTTTATTATGCCTGTAACTTCTATTACAATATTGATGTAATAATTATGAGAAACAAGTTCTCTCTTGGAATACCTGTGTCTAATAAATAAGAATGTCAATGTTATGGAAACTGAAATGTCCATATAGCTACCTTGGACATCCTCGAAACCTGCCCTACATTTAAAACAAAATATTTACATCCAATATTTCTCACATTGTTAGCTTTGAAGCTTACTCTTGTCTAAGCGATGCTTTCGCCAAGGTGGAAATGAAAGTTATAGAATGGAAAACTAGTAGCTCATAAGCTACCAAAGAAATAATGTACATATTCAATCCCGAACTCCAATTCTTAAAAGAAACGAAATAACAGTGACTATAGGGGGTTTTATCATAGAGGAAGCGAACAAGGATGAAATCAGTGGCACTTCGCGACAACCTCCTGAGAACACAGAATATAAGGTGAGCCTAACCACTGGAACATGTTACGGGCGAAAATGGCAGCAGATCGAAAGTAACAGATAAGGAATGGGCCCCGGTAGCTCAGTGGAATAATAGGAGTGTTGCTAATTTTGCGTTTAGGGTAGCTCGCGATACATAAAACACAAGGGTAAGTCAGGAAAATATGTCACAAAGGCGCCTCCTGTTAAGTAAATTTAGAGCGGGAAAAACGTCATGAACTAGATCTTAGAATAATAGCCTACCGAAACCACAATTTTCACTCGAAAGGAAAACGATCACCTTCACGTGAAAATTCTACTTCAAAAATATCAACGTCACACTTACTTAAATAAGATTTTAAGCTTCATTTAATATCCGCAAAAAATGCGATAACTAAACTCAAAATTCGTTATACACTTTCTGTATAAACTTTCACGTTATATTACCTGCTCAATTAACAACAAAACTTGTCAACACGGCCATTAATTGTTGAATTTAAAATAAATTCACGTCACAACAAAGATAAACAAAACGAGATCAAATAAAAAAATTCCTATAGTATAATAAACGTCAATGTAGGGGTCGTAATACCTAAATGCAAAAAATCCACAGCCAAGTTTCAAGCAAACAAAAACTTGCTTACCTTTTTGTCGCAAACCAGCTAAATTAGTGAATCAACAATGGGTACGATGGTTACTATAAAACTTCAAATATTTGCACGTACTCACAAAAAAATGATGTGCTAAAAGACCAGCTGATCGGTCAACATTCTTGTTTATTCTATATTTTTACTCTACGAAACGTGTCTCCTAAAATGAACAAAAACTCAAAATAGCAAATATTCTAACTGCGAAATTCTCATCAATCGTTACGTTACGTTACTAAAAACAAACAAACCACCCGGAAACCCGAACGCAAGCAAAATATCTAATCTTCAAATTTGGTATCCGTAAATAATAATAGCGCAGTAATAATGGAATGAAGGTACAATAATATTACACAGCAATGAACTAATACTCTTAGTATACTATGATAATGTTGTAAATTAAAATAAACAATCAAAGAATTGATACAGATGTTAAAACACATTAAATATATCTTTCTTACGTAAAATTTATTATTATCTAATACCGGGATGACTCTTGCAAGATTCAAATTCCCAAAATCGTATACTTTAAGCATTCAAATAACACAAAAATCGATGTTGATAACGTCGAACACATCAATCTGACACATTTTTTTAATACGCAAATCTATATACAATACTCAGAATAAGCTAAAAATAACGCACTATATGAAATGTTCATACACGGTTGAATACACGTTTATAAATTTGATTTAATCGCCTGAAGGGCTCCTAACCAAAACTGTAAACTATAGAAAAACTCCAAATAAACACTTTATTGAAGTCACCAACAAAACAAACAAAAACTAAGTAATTACATTGATTTCGATAAACTTTCTCATCTTTCGACCACTCTGAGTTCTCTCCTTTCCTTTGTACTGCGGTATAGGAAATTTTACGTAATTGGCTTTCCAGATGACGGATCGGTGGAAGCTAGCTCTTCTGAATTTCGCCTAATACCACTTTCCAAATAGCAACTAACAACTTCCAACGGATCGCATGTTTTTTGAACTATATCAACTCGAATTTAGTGACAAATATTTAAGCCAAAACCAAATGATTAAATAACTACCCGTTTCAACATATATAAACATTAATTTATTTACAAAACGTTCTTCTGCTTTTATATACACAAATTCTGTTTCATTCTGTGGGGTAACTATACACAAATGTACCTAGTGATTGTACTGAATGTACGTTATAAGCAAATCGCGAAAAATGTGACTTCTGACGAATGACAAACACAAGAAGATTACCAGGGTGTCCGAATATTCATCAAGATCCAAAAAGAGTAAACGGGAAGACTTCCCTACAAAAACTTTAATTAACCCTGGTAGAACGTTACTAACTTCACTCTGCATTCAAGTCACATTGCATGCTAAGCGCCCGAACCTGCTTTTTCTATATCTTGACTACGACTGCTTTACGATTTTAATAGTTTTCGCCATAATAAATTTCACGTCGAATAACCAAGGATAAAAAACCATTTCTTCAAATCGTAAGCGCGGTGGAAACGAAAAATGACGTAATTAGCATCAATCTACCTCGAAAAAAAAACATCGTGTAATATGACCTGTCTTCTTCGCCTAAAAACTTGGGAAAAGCAACTCTAAACCCACATATTATAAAACCAGAACCTTTGCCTTCTTAAAAATACTTTATCAAAATGATTACCGACATAACGTCGCCAATGTTTTAAATCTGCAAGCTGCGTTTCCTAAATTTTAATTACAAAGTAATAATTTTCAATGAAGTAATTTTAACTCACCTAAACTATAATTAACGATAGAGTAAAGTAATTTTCTTGAGTATCCCTCTCAATGTTCTTTCATTTATTTTGACTTTTCTATATTATTCAATAAATCAATGGTTTTTCTTGTAGCTATTCGCAGTACCCATGAGAACAATTTCCTACATGACAGATATTTGGCCTGTCAGATGTTGTTGTATTTTTGTAACCATTTAACACTGTGGAAGTTGTGTTCAATAGTAGTTGATGTGCTAGGGGAGGCTCAAAAATTATAAAGAATTCTCGACGAGAACCCACTTGGTGCACTTTTAAAAATTTGGTGGAGATATTCGATTCGACTGGCAGTGCGTATTATGTAAAACGCAAAGTGGTGAAGAGAAATAGCAGTAACAACGAAAAACACTTGAGATTCTGCTTCGTATTGAAGAAAACCCACATGTCAGTAGTCGTCTGATAGCAATACCACGTGAAACGGCAGAGTCAACTGTCAATCGGACAACTACAAAATATAAGTATCATTCTTACTATATTGAATTACACCAGGAATTACGCAATGAAGAGTCCGAAAGACGACTAAACCTTTTCCAGTGGATTATTCCTCAACTTGAGATTAATCCAAAAAGTTTGTCTTATATTAAGTTTTCTGACGAGAATACGTTTAAAAGCAATGGTGCTGTAAATCGTCGTAATATGCACTACTACTGGTCTACTAATGTTTGGTGCGGCATTCGCCGCAAGGGAATAATGGGACAGTATTTATTTAACACTCTGCTGACTGGTCGTATCTACCTTCAATTCTACCAAGAAGCTCTGCCTAACCCCTTACACCTGCTTAGTAAAAATCAACGACAGAATATGTGGCTCCAACAAGACGGTGCCGTCCTCACTACTACCTTTGGGTACGTGAATTTTTAGATAATAATTATCCTCAAAAATGGATTGGTCGTGGAGGTTTTGTGCAGTGGCACTAAAGGTTATGATCTTCCCCATTAGATTTCTTATTATGTCATATCTCCCACTACAAAAAAGGTATGGAAGATGGGATACAAGGCGCTTGTGAAACAATAACACTGGAGATGCTGGGATAATATAATAAACGTGTAAAACCCTTAAGTTCTATAAGTATGCTTCTACACCCATGGCTACAAATCTTAGCTACTTAACAGTTTGGGTAATAACTAAAAGATTTTGTGCCTTATGCTCAGTCGTAGATTAAAGTGGGCCAGGTTCATAAAATTAACGATGAGCCTTATTAACCAAAAGCTATCTACATGTACCTAGATATGTTGGCTTTAAAATCGGGGTTGCTTTTTCCTGAAACCACTCGGACGCCAACTTGTTTATAAATATGAAATAAACAAGTAAAAAAATTTAATTATAAACGGAAATACCTTAATGTTAATGTTAGTAACGTTATAACCTAATGAATAATTAATATTATGAGTAATTAATGGAATCAGAATACCTTATTCTTGGTCACACTGTAGATAACGAAATAGCTGCATGCTGGGTCAGCGTTTTAGAAATTGTTGCGTAATATTACTTCAGGGTTGAAATAAATCTGGATTTGTATGCTTTATAATTCCCAAATAAATAAATTTGTAGGATTTAGGGGTTTTAGAATCCCACTTCCTATTAACGCAGGTGATTACCTCACCCTTGATTAATCGTACTAACACCGTAAATTGGATTAACGGTAAAATAATTAATTGCGTAGATGTGTATAAACGTCTGAAAAGTAACAGTAAAGGTGAAGTTAAAGTAAAAATAAAAAGTGCCTGAAAAGCAAGCGTTTGAAACATTGTAAAATAACTTTAAATAGAGTCACTTTAAATTATGTTTTATGCCGCTATGGTATGCAGCACACACGAAATGCACGTTAGTTGCGTACAGAAAGGTGAATTATTGACAACACGTTTGAAGTTTGTTACAATTTGTTGGAGTTAAGTTATATCTATGTGAGTGTTTAGTATATAATGCAGCTTTTGATCGCTTTTGTTTTCAAATTTCATGGCTACTACGAATAATCACAAGAAAAACCATTGAAATATTGAATAATATAGAAAAATGGAAACAACTCAAAAATAGTGAGAGATAGGTAAAGAACATGCTTATGAATAATTGGTAGAATCTAAAAATCGAGTGATATAGAGGATATTAGTAGTAAGGAGACATTTGTCGCCGCCATCTTGGATATTGACGTCGCAAGACCAACCGCAACCCCAAGACCAACTCCAAGACCAAACCCTAAATACACCCCTCACGTGAGCAAGTACAAGAAATTGCTGTCAAAAAAGCTCTTAGTACAACAAAAATGGTTGAAAATTACATCAAGAGCTGAAAAAGGCCTCCGAAAAGAAACCATAAAATAAGGCCTCTTTCAACCCTTGTCATCCCTAATTATGGTCTTTTTGACAGCAATTTTTTTTACCCTTATTTTTAATGGCTTGTTTTCGGAGGCCTTTTTCAACTCTTAATGGGAAACTTCATCCTTAATTAAGACCTTTTTGTTTTTATCAGATTCACGTGGAGGAGGTATTTTTTCACCCTTATTTTTTATGGTTTCTTTTCGGCGACCTTTTGCGGCCCTTGATGGAATTTTTCACTCTGATTATTATTATTGGTGGTATTAAGGGCCTTTTTGACAGTTAGGCGTTTTTTTTTGTCAGCAATTTTTTTGTCGGTCTTATTTTATGGTTTTTTTCCTTTTGGCTGTATTAAGATTCGTTTGACAGAAATTTTTTATCGGTTTTTTGTAGCTGCTAACGCGAGGCGTGTATTTAGGGCTAGGGTTGAACTGGGATTTGGCTTAGGGCTGTATTTAGGGCTAGGGGTTGAACTAGGGGTCAGGCTTAGGGCTGTATTTAGGGCTAGGGGTAGAACTGGGGCTCGGGGCTGTGTTAGGGCTAGGGTTGAACTGGGGCTTGAGACTATATTTAGGGTTTTGAACTGGGGGCTTGGGGCTGTGTTTAGAGCTAGGGTTATTTTTATGGTGATTATCTTGTAGACCATTTTTCTTGTTTTACCAACTCGGACATACTGATTGGATTTGAATTTAGGTCTTTTCAATTATTTAATTTTACCCCAGGCTATAAAAATGTACATGTGAGTTTACGTGTATTGGTTTATGTCTATTATGCTAAGAAAATTGTTATTAAAAATATTTCAATTAATACTCATTTGTAGGCTGCGTGTTTATATACGAAATTACAACAGCATACTTAGTCTACCTTGAGAAAATTGTTAACCTTGAGAAACAAGTTGGCCTTGAAGTTAGTTAGTCATAGGTTTTGAAGACGACCTTGAAGTTAACTGTAAGTCCTGATTTGAAGTTGACCTTGAAGTTAGCCTTGCGCATGACCTCAGACTATAAAAATGTACATTTGAGTTTACGTGTATTGGTTTATGTCTATTTTATTATGCTAAGAAAATGTTAAGGATATTTCTATTAATACACAGCGCGTTTATATACGAAATTACAACAGCATACTTATTTTACCTTGAGAAACAGTATTGAGCATGTTATATGTAATTTTAACTGAATTTATACAAACTTTTCAGTACCGTTATTAACAAGCAAGCAATAATTAATGTTTATCTAATAATATAGTTCTGATATAGATTGCTGTTTTTCTTTTTTGTTTTACAATGTAATTGTAATAGGCTTTTATTATTATAAACGATTGTATAATTAGCTTCAAAAATGTTATACTTTTATTTTAAATTTCACTTGTATGTTATAACCTTCTACAAGTAATTAAGACGACCTTCACTGCATACTTTAACAGCTGACCTTTCAATAGTTTATAACACTATTGCTTGGTAGCACATTTTTATTTACAGTGGTACCTATATAAAGTTATTAACGCTTCATATTAATGGATCCATAACCTATTGAAAGGTCAAAAATTAAATTACATTTTGCAAGGATGTTTAAAGCCGACCTTGTATTATTCGTATACAGATGATATTTCAAAAATATTTTATAATCAGCATTTATATTACAATCTACACTCAGAATAAAAAGTATTATCTGATTAAGATGTATTTTGTTAACAGGCGTATAGCAAAGATGGTCAATAGGTTTTAATATTTTATTAGGGACTGTTTTGAACAGACGGCTAGAATATACCACTGTATTTTTAGTAAAAGCTGCATAACCAATATAAATTTGAGTTATTACATTTTCTTTAATTTTCATCGTGCTTATTTCTTTTAAGGGGTAATTAAATACCTTATTTACAAAAAGTAAAATGTACGATTTCGTAAAACAAAAAATTCCATATACAATTAACGTGCAAGTGATATTTCGAAAAATATTTAAAATATATTTTTGGTTTAATTATCACCCATGCTATTTATTTCAGATTTAAGCTAAATTTTACACACAAGGTCTATCTATCTTATCAGAAATACCTCCATCAAGAAGGTATTTTATCAGAGAGGGCTGTTTTGGGATGATAGATAAACACCTTGCGGCTGAATGGATAAATATCTAGCACAAATAAAACAAGCTACGTTTGACTTCTAATGGCTTTTTGTTTTGTATTAAAGCTAATAAGATACCCGCTGTAAAGAAATTGCCTTGTTTGAAATTTTAAGCTACCCTAAGGCAAATATTAGAGTTTGCTACAGAAACCATGCGTAAATCTGCAGTGAAAAATTTACTCAAGGCATTGATCGAATATTTTTCTGTAATGAAAGTTGACGTGCACGTCTTTATCTCTCTCTCTCTCTCTCTCTCTTCGTTTCTATCGCTTCTCTCTTCTCGTCTCTCTCTCTGCTCTCTCTCTCTCTCTGCTCTCTCTCTCTCTCTGCTCTCTCTCTCTCTCTCGCTCTCTCTCTCTCGCATCTCTCTCGGGCCTCTCTCGTCTCTCTTTCGCCCCCTCGTTTCTAGCACTTCTCTCGTTTCTCTCGCTTATCTCACTTCACACAATCACAAGCACTAACACAAGCTCAAAGCCGCAAACGCAAAAACACTCAAACATACAAATACGCAAACACCAAAACACACATGCACACAAAACGAAAACACGCAAATACGAAAATCTGCAAATACACGAAACGAAAACATGCAAACACACCCAACGAAAAAACCCAAAACATGCAATACACAGACATGCAAAACAAAAACACGAGAACACACAAAACGAAAACACGCAAACACGTAAACACACAAAATGGAAATACGAAAAATGAAAACACGCAAACATACAAAACGAAAAACACGAAAACACGCAAACACGAAAACGAACCGAGGCCAGGAGCTGGAACTCGCCCTCAAGGAGTTGAGGTTTATAAATAAAATAATTCTTTCTGTTTATTTGTTTTATTATTTATTCCTTATATCCAAATGGAAGAATATCAAAGTTTTCTATTCTACGTCGTTTAGAGTAACCTATTCTATATTGTTTAGATTCAGGTCTACTTAACACATTGTAGCATCTGTCTCTTAACTATTTTTCTATCATTATATACAAAAAGAGAGTCTTTACTATTACTAAGCACCATATCTTTCATCGCTCCAAAGTTTATAACACGTGAGTTTTTATAGTTTAAGGTAATGCCCTTCACTTTACACACGGATTTAACTGTTTGATCACCGGTTGAAAACACATTATAACTGTAGTTTTTCGGTCCGGCACTAACAAATGCGGCTATATAACTTCCTTCACCGTACGCCTCCAGTTCGTCGGTCATCTGACCAAGGAAATCTCCGCATGTTGGATTCCAGTTGTCGGGTTTAGCGACAAATATGACACTGTCTGCATCATAATACAGAACGCGGCGATCAAGTTTCTCCAAGTAACTATATAATTCTAAACGAGCATGAGTAGTCGTGTATGCGGCTATGGACACATTAATAGTTTTTTGTGATTCATCCTCACCCTCTGGTCTATCCCAATTTACCATTACTACATTATCATTTATAGGTATTATGGATTGTACCTGAACCAATGGATCGGTAAACGGAAAAAGTCCTTTGGCTCAGATACAATACTGCACTGGGTTAAATTTTCGCGTTGACCAAACTTACCCCAAAAAGAATTCAGCATTAGTTTAGCCAGGTACCTTAAACCAGAATTCTTCTTAATATTATTCGCGTCTAATTCAATCCCCTCCTTCTCATAATATTCCGCTATGTAACCCAATTTCGTGGCTTCTGACGTGCAATGGCTAGGCCACCCTGAACATTCCTGTTTTAGTTTTAAGAAATTATCGATGTAACGGCTAAATAACCCTCCCTGCTTCGTTGCTTTATTATAAGTGGTTACTTCATACTCCCAAACTTCAAAAACATCCAGGACTTTATAATTTTTAGAGATAACCTTACGCAGTTCGTCAGCTACAAACGTCCCAACGAAACTGCGTTCGGTTTCACTATGTCCACATTCCCCCTGATTTAACTCAGCGCCACAAGTCCTACATAACAAAAACATCAAATTGCCGTGCATTTTTAAGGGTAAAACAGGGTGGTAGAGATTAGAGGGCGGTAGTACTTGACATTTAATTAAACCCTCCACCGTGTGAAATGAAATGTTCTTACAATCTAAACCTACATGATTTTTCGGATGACCTACAGGATATTTACAATATTTATTTACATAGGGGTATAATGAGCACACGTCATAATACATTATTTTCTCGTTAACGCCGTCACATTCATGATAAAGCTTGCTAGCATTAGTGCGATCACCGTAAAACGCGTCACGTGGGTTTAAGGGTTCATCGTCTTGATTACCCAGACTCTGAATAAACGCTCTCAAATCAAGTGTTTGTTTTTTAAAATCGCATTTACGCATCTCAACTAGATTATACCCGCGCTCGCGTACAAATTGAGACCGTGCCACCGTGTTTTCGTGACGGGCAAGCATGGAAGTACTTACAGCGAGTTTATGGTCAATGTTGGCCTGATTGGAGAAACATTCTTCGCAAACGTGCCAATAACAACCAAGAAATTCAAAAACGGTACTTGACTCAGCACAATATTCGTCGACCTTAACAATTCCAGGTGTTCTAAACTCGCGAGATTTCCCTGTGTGCTGTATGGTCACTTGTTGCGAATGCTCCACCCAACGTAACCATTGTATTGCTACTTTTGATTGGTTGTCGGCGCGTCTATAACCGCCTTTCGGAGTGAGTCCGATTGTGTTTTCTTTGAGGAAAAGCCTGCGAAACACTGTATGGCACGCACTAGCAATAGTGGTGGCCTTCTCAAACGGGTCGACTTTATTTTGGGTCGTGAAAGTGGACCAGAAACTAATACAACCTTTAACGAGGATCTTAACATCCATGACGCAATGTTTCACAATCTCTTCACTCATCTTAGAAACATAATTACTCTGGGTCGTGTGCCATTCTAAAAGTGCTTGTCGATCACCCGCCGACATCTGATCTGCACAATAATATTTAAGTGATGGCAATGGACCCTCGTAATTCTGATTCTTGGATGAGTTGAAGAGATAAGGGAAATAACCTTTAGACTCCGGGAAATTGAAAATTTTCGGAAATGCCGAGAGTGGTGACGGGATGAAATTAAGGGAATCAATAAACCTGACATCGTCGCATTGAGATTAATTTTAAACCGTTGTAGATAACTTTAGGTCTCCACTGATTATTCTTAGCTAGCATGCACCTGAGCACAAACCACCCGTCGTACACCTTCATGTTATGTCATGTAACTTTAAACTTTCGTGCTCTCTCGGTAACATATAACATAAACGATTCAACAGGGTTTTCCCTGAAAATGTGCACTTTCGCTACACGTCGAGCATCGCTCATCCAAATCATCGATTTGTTGAATACAAGTGGAGCAAACATTCGCGGCCACGCATAGATTAGGCTCATGCAGAAATCTATCATTCGTTCCCTCACACACCTTCTCTTGCATACACTCCAGATCATAAAAGACAAACATAGATGGGTTTACCGTTACAGCTGTCACGTCGAGCCTTGTTAATGGCCATGTAGCAGAGATAACCGATAGGTTTTTGACTCTGACACGTGGAGCAGTAGCTGTGTCCGCATCTATGTTTACCCTTTACTTCACTGGTTTAAGACATTTTAAACATCTACGCAATTTTTCGCATATTTTAGCGTCCTTATGGTTTCTAAGGCATTCCTGCCCATAAAAATCTCTTTTGCAATCATTACAGACAATTTTCGGGGTTTGAACGGAACATGGCGGCTTTTGATGACACGCGAGGCACTGATACATACATTTCATGTGATCTTTTTTGACATTATAACGTTTTTTGTATGGCTCACGGTAATAGCCGCAAGTAAATTCAGAAGTGAGACTGATAATGACATTATAATGCTCGTATTCTAGTATTAAATTTAGAACTACCCTACCCTGACCCCTAGGACCCTCAAAATAAACCGAATCACTTATACGCGAATTATAAACTACAATGGTATATGAATCTAAATGGTTTTGAAATGCCTGAATATGATCGTAATTACCGCCCTGACTAAGATCTACCCCACTGTTTTGGCTAATCTGCGTAGCTCGTTTTTGAAGTATAGGCCAGCCCATTTCCATACAGTGACGCATTGAATCGTTACTTCTAAATGCAATAACTATGACTAGAGCGCGAGCTAAACAATTATTTTCGTTAATTTCTGTCGTCACAACAATAATACCATTTGTTTTTCCTTGGCAAAAGTCTTGAAATTTTAACCCTGTCAGCTTTTGCGTCCATAGCCTACAGGTACCGACACTCTATCAACGTTTAAAACTAACAAGTCGCTCGAGAAAAAACTAGCGTTACTCTGCATTACCTTCTCAAGCAGCGACATTATCACTTTCACCGACAACTGGCCCACTCTTCTAAATCAAATCCCAATTAGTTTGTCTGGGAAATTTGGATTTCTTAGCGTGATCCCGACACGATCTGATGGAGTCGCATCCTTTACAATATATGAGTACAGCTCTTCAAATGCACTCTGTAAAATGATATGTCTTAGATAAATTTCTTGTAAATGGTATATTTTACCTGTAACCACGTTAAGGGATTATCCTTGCACGTCTCGTCATTGAAGTTAAACCGTAGCGTTTTACAGGTTGTATTAAATTTTTTTATGAATTTAGTGTTAGACTCCCCAATTATATTTATGTGATTGAACCCTGAGGATGGTCCGGCCTGTTCCTAAGAACCTGAACCCGATTGGTCTTGCTGTAATGTACTCATTCAGTAAGTAATACAATAGAAAATTAAAAAGATATACCGTTATCAGATCCTCCGGATCTGTAGTGTCCAACATCTCTTCATCGTCAAACACGTCATCCATATTTATTTGAGCAGGGCTTTAAAAAAATAATTAAAAATCTTAAAATAAAACACAAGCATATACTTAAACTCCACCAACCCGTTGTACACCCTGCACAAAATCATTATAAACATCTATCGAATCGATAGTGTCATTTTCGCACAACATCTTAAAAGTGATAATATTGTACGCATTTTTTAGCCGCTCGTCGGTTCACGCACCAGCACTGAATAATCCCTAAATCTGATTTACATTTAAAGACTCCATAGCGATATGATGCTCTTCAAAACAGAACTAAATTAACTAAACTCTGGCGCACGCTTTTATAGTATTCTCCCAGATCCTGAGGCTAACTTCAAGGAAGTCTCCAAAACGTATGACTAACTAACTTCAAAGCTAACCTCAAGGCCAACTTGTTTTTCAAGGTTAACAAGGCAAAATAAGTATGCTGTTGTAATTTCGTATATAAACACGCAGTCTACACATGAGTATTAATAGAAAATATCCTTAATAACATTTTTCTTGGCATAATAAAATGGAATAAAATGTACATTTTTATAGTCTGAGGTCATGTGCAAGGCTAACTTCAAGGTCAACTTCAAATCAGGACTTACAGTTAACTTCAAGGTCGTCTTCAAAACCTATGACTAACTAACTTCAAGGCCAACTTGTTTCTCAAGGTTAACAATTTTCTCATGGTAGACTAAGTAGTTGTTGTAATTTCTTAACACGCTGCCTATAAATGGGAATTAATAGAAATATCTTTAACATTTTCTTAGCATAATAGACATAAGCCAATACACGTAAACTCACATGTACATTTTTATAGCCTGGGGTCAAATTAAATCATTGAAAAGACCTAAATACAAATCCAATCAGAATGTCCGAGTTGGTAAAACAAGAAAAATGGTCTACAAGATAATCACCATAAAAATAACCCTAGCTCTAAACACCGCCCCAAGCCCCCCAGTTCAAAACCCTAAATATAGCCCCAAGCCCCAGTTCAACCCTAGCCCTAAACACAGCCCCGAGCCCCAGTTCTACCCCTAGCCCTAGATACAGCCCTAAGCCAAACCCCATTTCAACCCTAGCCCTAAATACACGCCTCACGTTAGCAGCTACAAAAAACCGAAAAAAAATTTCTGTCAAAGGACTCTTAATACAGCCAAAAGGAAAAAAAAACATAAAATAAGACCGACAAAAAATTGCTGACAAAAAAAAGGCCTAACTGCCAAAAAGGCCCTTAATACCACCAATAATAATAATAATCAGAGTTAAAAATTCCATCAAGGGCCGCAAAAGGTCGCCGAAAAGAAACCATAAAAAATAAGGGTGAAAAAACACCTTCTCCACGTGAATCTGACAAAAACAAAAAGGTCTTAATTGAGGATGAAGTTTCCCATTAAGAGTTGAAAAAGTCCTCCGAAAACAAGCTATTAAAAATAAGGGTGAAAAAAATTGCTGTCCAAAAGACCATAATTAGAGATGACAAGGGTTGAAAGAGGCCTCCGAAAAGAAACCATTAAAAATAAGGGTGAGAAATACGGTCTCCCTCGTGGCCGGTCTTGTGACGTCAGAATCCAAGCTGGCGGCGGAAGGTTCCCCCCTTCTATTGATATTCCATTAAAACAATACTACCTTTGTCTTGCCCTGCGTTTTTGGAACACTCTGTATAGTGAAGAATAATTTTAAAATACGCCCACTTACTAGCCATGTAATATGATAAACACATTTTATTGACAAAATTTACAAAAATAAAGCAACAGTGTACTTTACTCTTTCGTTGGCTCACCCTGTACTACAATATGCACTAGATGTGGGAAATATAGCCGCTGCGTCTAAATTTTTTATTCAATTAAATTTAATTGAATTGAAAGAATAATCAATAATGTGTTAACGTCGGATGTAAACATATAGAAAATTTATGTAAGATAATTACTCATTCACCGAAAAAAATAGGTGTCTGCTTACGAAAATCGAACAATCATCTCTGTCAACCTTCCCTGCTTGATAATTTATCATATTACATTATATGTCATCTACAGTTTACGTTTCAATAAATCTATGTACCCTAAAATTTTGATGTCCTAAATTATTGTCTTTAAAATTTTATTTTCCTTGGTCATAAATATTGCTTGAAAACTTCTTATAAGCTACTCTTTCAGTCGAAGAGCAATTGCAATTTTCTTTCTGTTTTCCGTTTAGTTGGGCATTACACATGTTTAATACTACTCTTGATTTATACGTCTCATCGCAAATACGATTATATGAAATAAAATTTGAACAGTAACATCATGCACAACATGGAATTTAGCCAAATAAACATTTAACCGTATGAACGTTATGCGAATATTAAGCGTCCATGTTATGAAGTTTTAAGGCCTGTCTTTCTTATATTAAAGAAGGGTTATGTCTCATCTTATGTATTTGTTACTTTATCTCACAAAACGTGTACGTCATAAATCTATAGACAATATTTTTGTATCTTCAAATTTATTAAACGAAATTCACGACATTCTCCTTTTTCATAAAAAAGAAATACGCTTTCCTCTGCCGGAAAAGCAAGAAAATTCTTTTCTACTCGATCCCCATTTTGATATTTTTTTATATAATGAAAAATATTGATAAAAAAAAAACAGACTACCTTAAAACGACACTAAATAATAAAACTGAATCTTTGGTGAAATTTATGGGGAATAAAATGACATTTCCTACTACCAATTGTGTACAATTTATGACACCTTATCAGCATAAATAAATACTTATGTAGTTGATATTTATTTACAAAAGTAGGTATTATGTTAAATGGAAATTGCGTGTTTATTTTAAATCGCTCAGAAAGGAAATTGAATTTATTTGTTATCTTTTGTTTATGAAAATTGTTTGCAAATTGCTGAAAAAGAATATAAAGATGTACTCAGCAGAATTTTCCAGGTCAATACCACTTTTCTTTTATTACACGTTTTGTTTACGTTATTCTAAAACCTCGTGGCTACGATACTTATGGAAATAGTCTTACAAACATAAACAGATAAAGGTAAGGGTGTAAACGTAGCTTAACATTACTATAATGAATAAGTAGAATGGGGACGTCATAATTAATTAAAAGTAGTGGGGTGGATTGGGGTTAATTAAAAGTGGTCGGATAGGTAAGGGCTCGGTTGTGGGGTGGTTGGGGGGACGGGGTGAGGTTAGGAGTCGGCCCCTTTTCGGGGCCGTTTTTCAACCCCTGGGCGGAGTATTAGTCCCTGATTAAGATTATTTGGCAATATTAAGAGCCTTTTTGGCGGTCTAACACCCTAGTTAAGGGTTTGGTGCCCCTAGAGTGAGGTCTAGAGGCCATTTTGGCTGAGTTAAGCGGGGGGTTAAGACTTGCTAAGGTTCTTATGGCTTCATTAAGGAGAGGTTAATACTAGGCCTCACCCATTCCTTTTACCCGATTGGTAGTACGTGTATTAAGGCGGGACTAAGACCAGACCACACCCATTCCGTTTACCTGATTGGTTGTACGAGCGACCGCCACTCTGACTTCTGATTGGTCCTTAGCCTTAGCTACTCAGCAGCTGGGATCTGATTGGAGGACTAAGATTCTGCATTCTGATTGGTTCGTACATTGTCGTGACACGCTTGGCGGAAATTTGAATTTGTATTTTAATCAGATGACATAATGCTAACTTGTAAGACATATGTAGGGGTTCACAACTTGCTCTCGGGGCATCACCCACTTGTTTTTGAATTTGTATTTAAGACAGGTAACTTGCTCTCGGGGCCTCGCCCCTTTGGCTATGAATTTGTATTTAAATCTCTACAGGCTATGGGGAAAATTTGAATTTGCATTCTAATAAGGGACCCTAATGCTAACTTGTAGGACAGGTGTAGGTCATGAAAACTTGCTCTCGGGGCTTCGCCCCTTGTAGTGACCCCCGGAACTCAAAATCTTAATTTGTTAGTGGAGCCATCTAGTAGTGTATGGACTAATGATTGTTTTCTGTAATAGAGGTGGCTCCACCTAGCGCTATATTTTAAAACTACATACAGATCACTGTATTGTTTATGGGGGAAAAATTTGAAATAAGAAGCCCTTGTTCTAACTTGTGAGGTCGGTATCTACACCAGCTTTCGAAACTTAATCTACTGTTACGCACCACCTATTATGGTCATAATTAAATTTATAAATAAGAAAGCTAAATGGTTTTAATGATCTATTATAAGTAATACTATTTTAAGATTACCAAAGCAACCAACCTCGATCAAATCAAACAAATCAATCTCAAACAAATCAATCTCAAACAAATCACCCTAGATCAAATTAAACAATCAGATTAAACAATCAGATCAAACACAATCAATCATAGTAATTAACCAAATCATTCAACCTCAATCAAATCAAACAAGAAGCTGAGCTAACAATTTTTCATAACCTTTAGGTAATGATTCTCCCACTGCATATACATAGCTCCTATGAGCGACCACTTACTTTGTAGATAAGGCTAACCGACACTTAGAGCTGGTACTCTCCCTAAACGTGAGGGCACCGGAGTGGGAAAACAGTCGATTATCATCAAGTCAATCTCAATCAATCAAATCATAACTTACAGCTTGCAAAAATCAGCTTACAATGCAATAATACTGGTTTGACTTAACCGACCACAATTCAAAAATCATTGAGATAGCCTTCGGAATTACTGTCAAAATACGAGCGTCGAATTAGCTTGTAACACTGTTGCCGTTTTCTCATACAGTGTTAAAAATACGCTTTACAGTTAAAATGCCCATACAATAACAAATGCATAACCAAACTCGTAATCAGGCTACTACTTTATATTACATACAAGGGATGGCTTGCCAAAAATACCTCTGAAAAAGGGCCCTAGTTTTATAAACAAGGTCGAACGTACTATTTCAGTTTTGAAAATTGTGAAATGCCCGTGGGCAAATAAACAAACTGATCTCCATTTTCAATTTTGATAAAACACATGTGATTTGAAACTAACACTGATTTGATTACGTAAAGCAACTATAGGGCTTATTTTACCTAACGCTTATCATTATCATTAGACCAACATAATAATAATAATAATATCACTCAAATTCGTAAATACCTCTGACAAAAGGCCCTAAATTTACATGCAAGCTTGAATGCACTATTTAATTTTTGAAAATGTGCAAATTCCCCAGGGTCAAATACCGATTTCGTTTCGTAAGGCCAAATACCCGTGGTAAATAGACAAGTTGATTTTCGTTTTCAAAACGAAATAGTGTATTCAAGATTGCTTATAAATCTAGGGACCTTTTTCCAGAGGTATTTCCGAATCTGCGTGATATTATTATTATTATGGCTGTCTAATGATAATAATAACGTGGTGTAAAATTAAATACAGAGTCCAATGGTTGCCTTAAGAAATAAAATCAGTATTTGTCCCAGGGCAATTGTGCATTTCAAAAACAAAATAGTACATTCAAGCTTGTTTATAAATTTAGGGCCTTTTGTCAGAGGTATTTACGAATTTGAGTGATATTATTATGATGGTCTAGTGATAATGATAAGCGTTGTGTACAATTAAACGCAGAGTCCTATACTTGCCTTAAGAAACGAAATCGGTATTTAACCCGGGGCATTTGTCCATTTCCAAAAACTAAATAGTGCATTCAAGCTTGTTTATAAATTTAGGGCCTCTTTGTCAGAGGTATTTACGAATTTGAGTGATATTATTATTATGATGGTCTAATGATAATGATAAGCGTTGTGAAAATTAAACACAAAGTCCTATAGTTGCCTTAAGAAACGAAATCGGTATTTGACCCCGGGGCATTTGTCCATTTCAAAAACAAAATAGTGCATTCAAGCTTGTTTATAAATTTAGGGCCCTTTGTCAGAGGTATTTACGAATTTGAGTGATATTATTATTATGATGGTCTAATGATAATGGTAAGCGTTGTGTAATATTAAACAGAGTCCTATAGTTGCGTTAAGAAACGAAATCGGTATTGGACCCCAGGGCGTTTGTCCATTTCAAAAACTAAATAGTGTATTCAGGCTTGTTTGTAAATTTAGGGCTTCTTTGTCAGAGGTATTTACCAGTTTGGGTGATATTATTATTATGATGGTTTAATGATTATGATAAGTGTTGTGTTAAATTAAACACAGAGTCCTATAGTTGACTTAATAAACGAAATCAGTATTTGACCCCGGGGAATTTGTTCATTTCAAAAACTAAATAGTGAATTCAAGCTTGTTAGTAAATTTAGGGCCTCTTTGTCAGAGGTATTTACGAATTTGAGTGATATTATTATTATGATGGTCTAATGATAATGATAAGCGTTGTGTAAAGTTAAACACAGAGTCCTATAGTTGCCTTAAGAAACCAAATCGGTATTTGACCCGGGGCATTTGTCCATTTCAAAAACTCAATCGTGCATTCAGGCCTGTTTGTTAATTTAGGGCCTCTTTGTCAGAGGTATTTACGAATTTGAGTGATATTATTATTATGATGGTCTAATGATAATGATAAGCGTTGTGTAAAATTAAACAAAGTCCTATAGTGGCCTTAAGAAACGAAATCGGTATTTGACCCCAGGGCATTTGTCCATTTCAAAAACCAAATAGTGCATTCAGGCTTGTTTGTAAATTTAGGGCCTCTTTGTCAGAGGTATTTACGAATTTGAGTGATATTATTATTATGATGGTTTAATGATTATGATAAGTGTTGTGTTAAATTAAACACAGAGTCCTATAGTTGCCTTAAGAATCGAAATCGGTATTTGCCCGGGCATTTGGCCATTTCAAAAACTAAATGGTGCATTCAAGTTTGTTTATAAATTTAGGGACTTTTTGTCAGATGTATTTACGAATGTGAGTGACATTATTATTATGATGGTCTAATGATAATTGTAAGCGTTGGATAGATAAATAGTTGCCTTACGAAATGAAATTGGTGTTAGTTTCAAATCACATGTGCATTGCCAAAATTGAAAATTGATGGCAGCTTGTTTATTTACCCACGGGCATTCGATCATTTTCAAAAACGAAATAGTGCGTTCACAAATTTTCTGAAAATATAAATTTATTTTATTTATTTAAAGTATACGGTATACACCATTTTACAAATTCTGATAAACTTGAAGTTTTCGTGACTATTACTTAAAAGAAAAAAATGACAAATTTACAAGTTAGAGTTAACAACATTACAAGAGTTCACAGGAATAAATAAAAGTTTTATAAAATAAAGTACAATGTAGAATATAGAATATTAAGTAGTTGTGTAAATTTATTAAAATTTTACCAAAAGAACATAAGTTCTAACTTTTGATTTTACTTCCGCCAGTATAACATGAAAGAAATCAATGTCTAGTTTGTTAGGAGTTTTACAAAGCCTTGGTAGAGGTGCATAGAAACAATAGTTTTGCTTGTGGAATCCAATTGAAAACAAATCATTAGACTGTGTTTGTATTTGCGGATGTTATAATCCAAATACTCATTTGAGCATCAAGCTCGCAAAGGCAATTATTGCGCACTGCACAGCTGAGTAGTGTGGACGGGGTTCTTATTTAATGCTGTAAAGGGCACTCGTCACAACTCCATAAACGTCAAAATCGGGCAAAAATGTCAAAAGGCGCCACCTGGAACTTAATAATAGTCTAACAGGAAACCACAATCTTCACTCAAAATGAAATACTCTCCTCCCGGAAAATTCTACTCCAAAGCATATAAACGAAAAGTTCACCTAAACTTCAACGAAATCTTAAGCTCCATATAAAAGCCACAAAATTGCGAAAATAAAACTCAAAACCCTTTCATTATTTCGACAAACTTAGCGCCAAAATTATTGGCTCGAATATCTAAAAATAGCGGATCAAAACGGTAATTAAGTATATAATTTAAAACCAAAAATACATCACAACTAACAAAGAGGATAAAAATTTATAGAATCCTAACATTTACTAAATGGTCAAATCGGGATTGTAATACCTAAATTCGGAAGATACACACAGTTTCGCCATAACAAATAATCAAAGTCGCTTACCTGTTCGGCAAATCTGTTCTGGGACGCTATACCTGAAAAGCTACAGATATTCTCGCACGTTTATCTGAAATATCTGAAATCACTTTAAATCAAGTTACAACCTGTCATAATTAAATCAATTCGCCTCAAATGTGCTCAAATTCAAGAAAATAATATGATGTATTAACTCATCAACCTTTAAAAGCTACATTATAATTTAATAGTCAATGTTAAACTTTCGAAAGTAATTACTTTACTATAATAAACACAAAAATATTGACGGTAATTTAATAACAGTCTCATAAAAAACAAACACTCAATTTGCGCGTGAATGTGCTGTATAATAAATAGGTTTACATTAAAAAAAAGCAATAAGTACATTAAACTAGAGATATGTGCAATTAATAATACAAAAAAACACCCCCAAAACTTTATTTTGTTTAAAAAAAGGATTGTAAATACGATTACTATTTTTAGAAATTCGAAAACCGTCCAAATACGTGAAAGACAAAATAAAACATTACAATCAAAAAGCGTCCTAAAGAATTTATGCGTTATCAAGTTCAATTGTATGAATTTTTACTACATTTCAGATGCCTACAGTGACAATCGTTACGATCGGTAATCAACTGATAGACCAACCTTAGGCTGGATGTACGAAAACGATAATTAATTATGTAATTTAAAACGAAATATACGTTACAACCAAACTAAACACACGACCAAAATTTATAGAATGCTAAAATTTACTAAATGACAAAATCGAGATTGTAATACCTAAATTCGGGAAAATACACAGCTTTGTCATGACAAATAATCAAATTTGCTTACCTGTTTAGCAAAACCAGCCGAAATAATGATGTCTACAATAGGGATTCGTATAAAAATACCTTCAAAAAATTGCAACTACTTGCAAAACAATCACTGGCATGCAAATAACCGTGCTGTTCGGTCAGCGACCTATTTACTTTACAATTACGTTACAGTATGTCTATTAAAATTTATCATCAACTAAAATTATATCAACCAGATCAGAATGACTAATTATCTCTCAAATTATTACGTTAAGCCTTGAATTAAATAATAATGCTACAAAATAATTGTGAGCGTAATTATGTAAATCTACAATTTCGGTAAAACCAGAAAATTACTCAATAACTGGATGCAATCAAACTCATCTAAACTTATAAATTTTGACTAAACGCAGTAATACGAACGTTGTGTAAAAAGATTAAGGTTGCAACCGTGAACACTCAAAAGAAATAATACTAACTTAATAAACACTATACATATATTGAAATTAAATAAGAATAAAATATATAATTGGTAATTAAAAATTATTATTAATTTTGTTAAATACATAAATAAAAGTTTACCTCGAGTAGGATTTGAACCTACGACCTGTACTTTGCTAGAGTACCGCGCTAACTAACTGCGCCATCAAGGTTCAAGCCCCAGTCGATGTAAATTTTGTCTTTATGTATGTAGAACTGATGTAAATTCTAAATAAAATATATATTCGTTCATAACAAAAACTTATAATAAATAATTGGTAGTTTGTCCGAAACATATTGAACTAAATTTTGGTATCGCACAATTTCTAACAAAACTGATGTAAATTGAGTCTTGCAAGTTCAGATAACCCAAATTTACCCACCTTAAATTTTTAAATAAATCGTAACAATAATAATAATTTCGTTGAACATATAGATTTGACAATCGGTAATATGTGATTTTAGCTAGCGAAATCAAAATAAAATACAGATAACCACTATATGACATACGAATGAATACGATTTATATGATGAATCGATATCTAAACGTTACTTAAATAAACAAACAAAAGACATATTAATTCGTCCACATGAGTACAAACAAAGATGTTATTGAAATCACCAACACATAAAAATTCAGAAAAATATAGTTACTTCACAATGCACCAAAATAATCAATTGAACTTCCTTTTCTTTTGCACAACGGCACGGCGCTAGACCTTTCGTTATTTAGTCGACGAAACCAATGGCACTCTTAATTGATCTTTACGCAAGCTTAATTAACGGCAAATTTTAAACCAAAAACCATACTCTACGATCACATCTTCAACTGATTGACGATAACATATATACACAAATAAAACTTTACTTACTTAAAACTTACGAAAGCGTCACTATATACAGCAAATTTATTCTCATGGCCAGCTATGAACTCGAATCAAACATTATAATCGGAATTTATTTACAAATAATCCACCGGAAAGGAAAGCTATACGTTTCACCCGACGAAAACATGATACTTTCAAGAACTGCCAAGCGCATGTATTAATTAAAACGGAACGTAGTGGAGTAAACAAATTTACAATCTACCTAACGGCAATATTAAATGAAACGATTCGGTAAACTTTAAAAAATTGAGCAACCATTTAACTCAACGCGCGTCTAGCTTACGTTATCAAAAACAATTTTATAGTCCCATCTTATATGTCTACAGTTACGTTTTCATTTAATCAACATGAATTTACTCTTTTAAAATTACGATAAGAGATTGAAGAAAGAAATCGAATCACTAACGGTTCCTTATATACGTTTCACTTTAAGTCAACAAGCTACATTTAATAATACTTAAAATAACCAGGAATATAATTTAAAACCTTCAATTTATTAAGGAATGAAACTAAAAGAAAAATATCTATCTGACGGTCCCAAATCTAGAATACTAAATATTAATTTGCAATAAAATCATCTACTCTCGAATACTATATACTCTATCAATTTTAAGTACATCGAAAAATAACTCAATACTCAATGTGAAAATAAACAAAATTTAAGTCTAATGACTTTTAAAACCAAAATTTTGAAAAATGAAAGGAAACAAATTATTAAATGATCTTACATAGAAATTTTACACCCGGAGACACGAGTCCGAAGTTTAATTCTTTAGAGTAGGCCTTTGGAATCATAATGATCATTTACAAAATTGTGAGGTTTTAAGAGATCTTTGAGTGAATCTTAACATTTCTAGTCCTCCAGTGAACATTTGATAGATATGATCATTAAACATTAGTTCGTTATCAAACAGGATACCTAGATCCTTTATGAAATTTACATTAGCTAGTTGAATACCACTAATTGTGTGTGTGCGTGTGTGGATGTGTGCGTGTATGCTGTGCGTGTGCGTGTGTGCGTGTGTGTGTGCTGTGGTGTGCGTGTGTGTGCGTGTGTGCGTGGTGCGTGCTGTGCGTGTGTGCGTGTGTGCGTGTGTGTGTGTGCTGTGGTGTGCGTGTGCTGTGTCGTGCGGTGTAGTGTGCGCGTGTCGTGTGTGGCGTATGTGCGTGTGTGCGTGTGTGCGTGTGCGTGTGTGCGTGTGTGCTGTGCGTGTGCGTGTGGTGGTCGTGTCGTGGTGCGTGTGTGCGTGTGTGCGTGTGTGCGTGTGTTGCGTGTGTGCGTGTGTCGTGTACTGTGTGCGTGTGTGCTGTGTGTGCGTGTGTGCTGTGTGTGCGTGTGTGCGTGTGTGCGTGTGTGCGTGTGCGTGTGTGCGTTGGTGTGTGTGTCGTGTGTGCGTGTGCGTGTGCGTGTGTGCGTGTGTGCGTGTGTGCGTGTGCGTGTCGTGTGTGTGTGTGTGGTGCGTGTGTTGCGTGTGTGGTGTGCGTGGTGTGCGTGTAGTGTGCGTGTGTCGTGTGTGCGTGTCGTGTGCGTGTGCGTGTGTGCTGTATTGTGCGTGTGTGGTGTGCGTGTGTGCGTGTGTGCGTGTGGTGTGTGCGTGTGCGTGTGTCGTGTGCGTGTGTGTGCGTGTGTGCGTGTGCGTGTGGGTACGTGTGTGCGTATGTCTGTGTGCGTGTGTGCGTGTTGTGCGTGTGATGTGTGCATGTGCTGTGTGTGCGTGTGTGCGTGTGTGTGTCGTGTGTGCGTGTGTGCGTTGTGTGCGTGTGCGTTGTGCGTGTGTGCGTGTGGTGCGGTGTGCGTGTCGCGTGTGTGCGTATGTCGTGTGGTGCGTGTGTGCTGTACGTTGTGCGTGTGTGTGCGTGTGTCGCGTGTCGTGTGCGTGTCGATGGTGCATGTTGGCGTGGCGTGGTGCGTGTGCGTGTGTGCGTGTGTCGTGTGTGTGCGTGTGTGCTGTGTGCTGTCGTGTGTGCGTGTGCGTTGTGCGTGTCGTGTGCGTGTGTGAGTGCGTGTAGTGCTGTGCTGTGTCGTGTGTGCGTGTGTGCGTGTGTGCGTAGTGTACGTGTGTGCGTTGTGCGTGTGTGCGTGTGTCGCGTGTCGTGTGTGTGCGTGTGCGTGTGAGTGTGCAGTATGGCGTGTGCGTGTGCGTGCGTGTGTGCGTGTGTGCGTGTGTGCGTGTGTGTTGTGCGTGTCGTGTGTGCGTGTGGTGTCGTGTGTGCGTGTGTGCGTGTGTGCGTGTCGTGTGCGTGTGTGCGTGTGGTGCATGTACTGTGCTGTGTACGTGTGTGCGTGTGTGCGTGTGTGTGTGCGTGTGTGCGTGTGTGCGTGTGCGTGTGTGTGCGATGTCGTTGTGCGTGTGTGCGTGTCGTGTGCTGTGCGCATGTGCGATGTGTAGTGTGTGCGTGTGTGCGTGTGTGCTGTGTGTGCGTGTCGTGTGTGGTGTGTGTGTGCGTGAGTGTGTGCTGTGTGCGTGTGTGCGTGTGTCGTGTGTGCGTGTGTGCGGTGTACGTGTGTGTGCGTGTGGCGTGTGTAGTGTGCTGTATGCGCTGTGTGCGTGTGGTGTGCGTGTGTGCGTGTGTGTGCGTGTGTGTGCGTGTGTGTGTGTGCGTGTGTGCGTGTGTGCGTGTGTGCGTGTGTAGCGTGTGTGCGTGTGTGCGTGTGTGTGTGCGTATGGTCGTGTGTGGCTGTGCGTGTGAGTGGCTGTGTGCGTGTGCGTGGTGATGCATGTTGTGCGTGTGCGTGTGTGTGCGTGTGTGCGTGTGTGCGTGTGTGCGTGTGTGCGTGTGTGCGTGTGTGCTGTGTGCGTTGTGCGTGTGTGTGTGTGCGTGTGGTGCATGTGTGCGTGTGTACGTGTGTGCTGTGTGCGTGTTGCGTGTGCGTGTGCGTGTGTGCGTAGTGTGCGTGTGCGTGTGTGCGTATGTGCGTGTGTGCTGTGGTGTGCGTGTACGTGTGTGTGCGTGTGCGTGTGCGTGGTGGCGTGTGTGTGCGTGTGTGCGTGTGGTGCGTGTGCGTGTGTGTGCGTGTGTGCGTGTGTGTGCGTGTGTGCGTGTGTGCGTGTGTGCGTGTGCGTGTGTGCTTGTGTTCGTGCGCGCGTGTGCGTGCGTGCGCGCGTGTGCGTGCGTGCGTGTGTGCGTGTGTGTGCGTGTGTGTGTACGTGTGTCGTGTGCGTACGCTGAGTTACTTTATCCTGTTTGTGTCATAACTTGCTTTGTACGTTAATACGCTTGTTCACAATAATGTTTGGTGTACTTTTAAAATTTTATTCAATGTTGCAAGGGAAATTCCGATGTCTTTGTGGTTTTAACGTTTTGATTTTCAGAAAGGTTTTTGTAGTAATAAATTCAGTTGTTGGATTTGATTGAATTGTGAAAAATTGGTATTTCGCACATGCAGATGATAACACTTTTCTAGTAGTGTTATTTGTCGGATTCGCTGGATTAGCCCAGGCTAAAAGCGCCCCGTCAATATAGTCCCGACAAAACAACTCTAAGCCGAAACCACCCATGTCATAATCGCCCCGTTGTAATAGTCCCAAGAAAATAGCTTATGTCAATATAGCCTGAATCAGAATACCCCGGACAAAATAGCCTCTGCCAATATGACACGTGTCAAATTAACCCCAAGAAATTCGCCTCTTATAATACATTTTAAAAGTGACAACATGCAATACAGTATGATATATAGAAATCGACTCTGAATTAGTTGTGAAATATTATCGCAGGATATGGAATTTATTTATCCTTAATTATTGATTAATGTAAAACATTATCCTTTTACAAATCGACATTTATTTAATGCGCAATTAATGTTTTATCTATTATATACATTATTAGAAAATTATGTCGAAACTTTCTGGAAAAGTTTGACAATATTTTCTTGGATTTGGGTTATATTGTCGGGGCGATTTCAATGGGAGCTGGTTAGGATTTGGACTGTTTTGTCGTGGCTATTTTGACGCGGCTGTTTTGTCATGGGCGTTTTGTTGGTGCACCGTTATTTGTATACAGGGTTCTGTATCATAGCTTCCATCTTGTACAACATCTAAATGATTTATATTACAAAAATACTAAATGGAGCAATAAAATGCTTGCTAGTCAGCACATTTTAAAAATATTTTACAGGGTGACCCATAAGTCCATAACAACACAAACTTATATATTTTTAAATGGAACACCCTATATATTATTCCATAGTTGAATTCTCCTCACTTCGTACATTACAAAATTTCAGCAACTCATGCAGAGTACTTTTAAAGATATGACAATTTCTCCATCTGAATGAACATGTGTTGATCACTGTATCTTTCAAGAACAAACGATATTAATTATTATTTGTAGTAGGATATTTTATGTGCATGGTCTATTTTATTTTTATGGAGATTGCTACACGAAATATCGGAAGTCATATACAGTTTGGTCCAAAACGAGTATCGTAGATTTTCTCGAAATTTTAAAAGGTAATGCCCTATATTTTTTATCGGCATGGGATCACTTATTTGCTACACTATAAATTTTACTAAGCATTTCCTATACCCAAACCTACTCGTTTTTAGTTAAATACGTCTTTATCCGGAACTACCGTTACTAATCTAAACTAGACGTAAAAGTTATATCTTTTAAAGGAATACCTGTATATTTTATCCCTATTGGGTACGGAATATAGTACGCAACATCTTTTATATTTGTAGTTATACTGATACGTTTCAAAGTTTCAGAGATATTCATCAAACGCTGTTATTAGACACAGTAAACTTATGAATAGTTTTATTTCAAAATTATTCGGACATCGTTAACGTATGTATAAATAAAGTTTTTGATAATTTTTAGTTAAAATCATGTTCCTTATCCTTTGTTGCATATTTTCTTGTGCAGTTGGCGTCTCTTGGTAAACGATTTCCTTAACATATACCCACAAAAGAAATCCAGTTTAGTTAAATCGGGTGATCGGGTGGCCAATCGAACGATTTGAAAATAATTCATTAGGATGGTCCCTGCTCCATTGTGTTGCAGTCACATTTCATTCCTCACAGTTATTGGTAAAGTCGCAAATACATTTTGCAAATGATTTTGCAAAATCAAGATACATAGCTCCAATCAAATGCGTTGAAAAATAAGGTCCAATAACATGTTCACCAATAATTACGCCACAAACATTTATTGAACGTTTGTGTTGATAGTCAACCTGCCTAAAAATCCTCGGATTCTGATCTGAAAAGTAGTGAAGTCATGGCCATTCACAAATTCATTTTTGTGGAATGTGGATTCATCCGAGAACAAAACCTTATCAAAATAGTGGTAAGTTATATCAATTTTATGTTGAGCCCAATTGCAAAACACGACACGTCGCTCCAAATCCAAATCAAATAGGTGTTGATGAAACCGGATATGATACGCATGAAAACGGTTTCTCTCAAAATCCTTTGAATGCTTCGTTCACTACAGTAGAACTAATTGCTTTTGAGTAATTGAAGGATTTTCGGTAACAGATAACATAACAGACAATTCATTTTCTTCACTTCAAACGGGTCTAATCATAACTGATTTTGTATAGTTTACAAGTCCCGTTTGTACAAATCTTGTAATTCGTTTTCCAGAATTCGCTTGTCTGGATGTCTTTGTTCGGGATAACTGTCTGCATAAGCTCGACTTGCCAGAAAAGAGTTCTGGTACTCCATTACAAAAGCACTTTTATCAGCAAAACCACTAATGGATAGTTACCGTTTAGAAAATCGCAAATAAATAACAATATTTAGCAACGCGTAACTAACAATGTTCAAAACTTATAGTTAATACGTAAATTGAGACGTTAATGATTATTTATTTAACAGTAACCACGCTTTTTTTTCATGGCCCGCTATTAGATAGCTTATCTAGTATGATAACGGTAACTTTTTACTCACCTTAGTTTACGCTTCATGTTTAACGTATATTAACGCAGTAGAAGAGCGTCTTAAGAAAAGATGCTAGTTGTAAATGATATTATTAATAATTGAAATCTATGACTAATAACAGCTTTTGATGAATATCTCTGAATCTTTGAAACATATCAGTACAATTACAAATGTACAAGATGTTGCGTACTTTATTCCGCACCCAATAGGAATAAAATATACAGGTGTTCCTTTAAAAGATATAACTTTTACGTCAATTTTTGATTAATAACGATTAGTTTAGGATAAAGATGAATTTAACTCAAAACGATTCTCGCTTAGGACCATATTTCATTTTTCGTTGTATCTTGAAAGATACAGAGTGAACTAACTATTCAGAAAATCATATCTTTGAAAGCAGTCGGTATAAGATGCTGAAATCTTGTTGCAGTAATGTGCAAAGCCAGTAGAATTCAAATCTGGAATAATATATAGGGTGTTCCATTAAAAACAATATAACTTTGTGTTGTCATGGGCTTATGGGCCACCCTATATTTGTGAAAATGTTTTAATATGTGCTGTCTAGCAATCATGTTATTTCTCCATTTTAATATTTTTGTAATATAAATAATTTACATGTTTTCCAAACACAAGGACAAGCCGCTTCTCGTATGGGATACAGCACTATAAACCACACTCTTACACTAATCCAAGGGACAGAGAAAAGCCACGAATACAACCAACTGCTGCGTCTGGCATTTATGGACCTTAAGAAGACATTTGGCACAGTCGACTGATGGGCCCTAATCAATGCACTAGAACGAAGCAGACTAGACTACATTTACATCAACCTTAATGGTAACCTATACGAAGAAGCAAAATCTATTATTCGGGTGTACAACGGAACAGAACCAATACTAGTTAAACGAGGTATTCGACAGGAGGACCCCATCTCCCTAAAATATTCACTAACCTACTACTGGCAGGATAGTGGCATAAATAACAGGAAGCATATGTCACACCCCGTAGGCCGTCGATGTCGTAATTACAGCAAGCAACATGCACGAACTATAAGTAATGATAAAAGAATAGCGGCATATAAACTCGGACTGAAATGAACCTCTCAAAAGAAAATGGGAATCACAGATGATGTAATGCGTATAACAAAATCAAAGACAAATTTCTAGACGTGATAGAATAATACTATATATATATATATATATATATATATATATATATATATATATATATATATATATATATATATATATATACAGTGTCCAGTTTAAGATGAAATGCATGGGGATATTGGAAACCGTTAGAGATACGAAGATGGTTAAATGGAGAAAAAGTTGCGTCATTATATGCCCAAGAAGTAACCATGGTTACATGTCAAAAATCCCTTCCATTTACTAGACACAGGGTGATAACTGAAAATATGCGTTTTCTAAAAATCGCTATATCTTGTTTCTTGCAAGAGATACATCCACGATTTTTGCAGGATGGGGTAACAGGTAGCGAGGATTTCAAAATGATTTTGAAAAAATCTAGGCCTACTAGATTTTGAGATAATGCACGCAACTTTCGATTTTCTTATGGACGCCATATTGGATTTTTGCATTTTGAATTCTTCATAAAAATGCTTTTCAACCATATATCATATGTTTATAATCTGCCAATGAGAAAGTGTCAAATTACACAATTAAATTTATATCAAAGCAACCTTGACATATTATGTATTTTAATTAAATAAAAATTAATCTACAAATTAAACTAACTATTGAAAACAATATTATTGATTATTAACATAAATCATAATAATAAAAGTGACAAAAAACAACAAAAAATAAAATTTAATATTATACTGAATTTTACTATTAATTAATCAAATGCTCGAATAAACCTCCATTCTCGTGCAAACACCATCTGCATCGAGTTAGCACTGCATTACAAGAGTTCCTTATCATCTCCGGGGTAATTTTATTAACAGCTTCGATAACTGCATCACGTAATTCGTCCTCATTGTTATACGACTTTGAATAAACTTCGTTTTTAAATAGCCCCACACAAAGAAATCAATGGGAGAGATCAGGAGCTCTGGCCGGCCATCTTATTGGTCCCTGGTTTCCTATCCATCCATTAGGATATTCCATATTTAGGAAATCTGTAATAATATGGGCACTATGTGCAGGAGCCCCATCCTGTTGGAAAATCATATTTCTTACTGTAGCAAGAGGAGCTCCATTATCCTTTCCGCTATTTGAGTTTGCAACAGGTTTAGATAGGTAGCAGAGGTCAAGTTCTCGTGATAAAAAAGGGCCAATAATATGGGTACCAACAATACCTAACCAGACATTAAATCCCCACTTCACCTGTTGTCGCGTTTCACGGTATAAATGCGGATTTTGGTCCGACCAATAGTGGGTATTTTTCCTATTAAATAGGCCACAATTTGTGAATCTGCTCTCATCAGACCACTAAATATTCCTGGTAAAGTCTGGATTTTCATTACATCGTTGGATAAACCATTGACTAAATTCCATCCTTCTTACATGATCCCTTCTCGCAGCCCTTGGACCGGTCTTTCACGATAAGGATGGTATTTATTACGTTTCAATATTACTCCCGCTGTTGATCGGGCAACTCCTACGTTGCTTTCAATTTCACGTAAGGATGAGCGGGCATTTTCAACTACAGCTTGTAATACAAGATTTTCATTGTTTTCGTTACTATTTCTGTTTCTCTTTACCTTAATGAAACTATCATGATTTATTAAATTGTCACGTATGCGGCTAAACATGCTTAGTCCTGGTTGGGGTCTCTCAGGATAATTTTGAAAATACATCCC
This sequence comes from Vesta saturnalis, assembly GCA_036346205.1. Taxonomy (NCBI): domain Eukaryota; kingdom Metazoa; phylum Arthropoda; class Insecta; order Coleoptera; family Lampyridae; genus Vesta; species Vesta saturnalis. The sequence continues at coordinate 50,760 of JARFJB010002536.1, forward strand.
CGCAGCTCTGTCACTATTTCTCCTACAGAGAATGAAACATTCTAACATATCGTATTTTTCACTATTTGAAAACGAGTTCATTTTGGCTTATAACAGAACGTCAAAATTAAATGACGTTTGTACAAACGTAACTAACTATGGTAATTCAATTGCTTATAAACATGTCAAAGGTGTCAGCGCCTACTATTCTCTTGCAATAATTGAATAGATGGTTGATTGGCAAAGGCCTAGTTTGATATAAATTTAATTGTGTAATTTGACACTTTCTCATTGGCAGATTATAAACATCTGATATATGGTTGAAAAGCATTTTTATGAAGAATTCAAAATGCGAGATGATAAGGAACTCTTGTGATGCAGTGCTAACTCGATGCAGATGGTGTTTGCAGGAGAATGAAGGTTTATTCGAGCATTTGATTAATTAATAGTAAAATTCAGTATAATATTAAATTTTATTTTTGTTGTTTTTGTCACTTTTATTATTATGATTTATGTTAATAATCAATAATATTGTTCTCAATAGTTAGTTTAATTTGTAGATTAATTTTCATTTAATTAAAATACATAATATGTCAAGGTTGCTTTGATATAAATTTAATTGTGTAATTTGACACTTTCTCATTGGCAGATTATAAACATATGATATATGGTTGAAAAGCATTTTTATGAAGAATTCAAAATGGCGTCCATAAGAAAATCGAAAGTTGCGTGCATTATCTCAAAATCTAGTAGGCCTAGATTTTTTCAAAATCATTTTGAAATCCTCGCTACCTGTTACCCCATCCTGCAAAAATCGTGGATGTATCTCTTGCAAGAAACAAGATATAGCGATTTTAAAAACGCATATTTTCAGTTATCACCCTGTGTCTAGTAAATGGAAGGATTTTTGACATGTAACCATGGTTACTTCTTGGGCATATAATGACGCAACCTTTTCTCCATTTAACCATCTTCGTATCTCTAACGGTTTCCAATATCCCCATGCATTTCATCTTAAACTGGACACACTGTAACTTGGGTCGTAAGACGCACCATTACGGACATACAGGGTGTTTAGTTTTCAATTTGATAAGTTAATTTATTTAATATTTTCGTTAGTTTTCAATAAATAGCCTTCAAATTTGTAGCATTGCATATAATTCTTATACCGAATAACGTGATTTATCCAATTTCAATGTACCGTGCAGATGGCGCTAGTTGCCGCATATTTTTGTGGTTAAAAATGACGTTACTTTTTTCTAACAAAAAGTATCAACTTTACAAAGGCACGATTGGATTCTGCGATCAATATTGCATAAAAAGGTATACCTTATTGAGCTCGCTATCTGTAACCATTTCCGAATAAGACTCAATTTCACATTTCAATTCTCAATTATTGGTATTATTACAATTCGGAGAAATCAGTAGAATATTATTGAAATAAATGATTATAAACAGATTTAACAGAAAATATGAATAAATTACCGATAATGATATCATTTCAATTCTCAAAGTGTCCTCCATTTTCCTGTATACACTGTTGCAGTCTTTTCATGAGCCAAAATAATACACGATTTAGTCTTTGCTCTTGTACTATTTCATTGAAAGCGTCTTCAATTCGCTGGCGCAGTTCCTCAACAGTTTCAGTCAACTTATGAAACGCGATATCTAAAACCGTTGTCTATAAAATGAAATTCTGCGTGGACCTTGTTCGTGTATAATCCAATCATACAATCGCATTTGTATGGCACTGAAACGTAAAAAGTAGGCACTGACAGTAGCTTGCTAATATTTCGCTATCTGTCTTTAACATTTAAATTGTTTGAAATTGTGTTTTGCATCGTTGTTAAATTAAAATGCCGCTCTACACATTTTCTGAGTATGTTGATATGCGATTTAGTCTTTGCTCTTGTACTATTTCATTGAAAGCGTCTTCAATTCGCTGGCGCAGTTCCTCAACAGTTTCAATCAACTGAGCATATACTTTATTTTCACTTGTCCCCAAACATTGAAATCCATAGAATTGAGATCTGGTGACCTAGGGGTCAAATTAAAGGAGCCTCATTGCCTCGGCCTATTATTGATTTGGAAAATTTTCGGATAGCCATATACGACACTGTCGACTAAAATGGGAGGGGCCCCATCATGCATGTACCATAGGGCATGCCTTCTCACTAAAGGAATGTCTTCCAAAAGTTCATACAGTTGATTGGATAAAAATCACCGTAATGGTACGGATGCAATTGTTGTTCTTTGCAACTCTCCAAACAACTGGTTGTGAAACTTGGATTTGTAGTGACACATGCCTAGTACTAACAGTGAGATTATCTTCAATAATATTCAAAATATTCTCCTCATTTGCAACTGATCTTACCGTCCCTCGTCTTCCCCTATCAGCAGTCTGAGGCTTCAAAATTCCACTTTCACGTAAGCAGCGTTCGGTAGACAGAAATGTTTTATAATTAGGCAGATTTCTTCTGGGATATTTTTCACTGTACCGTCTCACAGCATCACGTACACTTCCAAGACATTCGCCCAACACCAGCACCATATCAACATACTCAGAAAATGTGTAGAGCGGCATATTAATTTAACAACGATGCAAAACACAATTTCAAACAATTTAAATGTTAATGACAGATAGCGAAATATTAGCAAGCTACTGTCAGAGCCTACTTTTTTTACGTTTCAGTCCCATACGAATGCGATTGTATGATTGGACTACACACGAAGAAGGTCCACGTAACGCAAAATTTCATTTTTATCGACAACGGTTTTAGATATCGCGTTTCATAAGTTGATTGAAACTGTTGAGGAACTGCCCCAGCGAATTGAAGACGCTTTCAATGAAATAGTACAAGAGCAAAGACTAAATCGTGTAGTATTTTCACTCATGAGAAGACTGCAACAGTGTATACAGGAAAATGGAGGACACTTTGAGAATTGAAATGATATCATTATCGGTAATTTATTCATATTTTCTGTTAAATCTGTTTATAATCATTTATTTCAATAATATTCTACTGACTTCTCCGAATTGTAATAATACCAATAATTGAGAATTGAAATGTGAAATTGAGTTTTATTCGGAAATGGTTACAGATAGCGAGCTCAATAAGGTATACCTTTTTTATGCCATATTGATCGCAGAATCCAATCGTGCCTTTGAAAAGTTGGTACTTTTTGTTAGAAAAAAGTTACGTCATTTTTAACCACAAAAATATGCGGCAACTAGTGCCATCTGCACGATACATTGAAATTAGATAAATCACGTTATTCGGCATAAGAATTATAGGCATTGCTACAAATTTGAAAGCTATTTATTGAAAACTAACGGAAATATGAAATAAATTAACTTATCAAATTGAAACACCCGGTATCTCCGTAATGGTGCGTTTTACGACCTAAGTTGATAGGAACTTTTTTGTTTGCATTGCTATCCTGCATCAGCTCCTAATTTTGACCACTTATTTTAGAATCACCTTATATATATATATATATATATATATATATATATATATATATATATATTCAATATTTAAAGCAATTTTTAAAATCTCGGACTCGATTTTATCGATATTTTGCAAAAAAAATTTTATACAGGTGTCTCAAAAGATTAGCTAAAATTTTTTCAAATTGCAACAATTTTTGTTGCATTTTGATTTCCTTACAATTCTAAACATTTGTCATGCTGTGCTATACTAAGTCCAAGCGTTTTGATTATTCATTAAAATTTAAAATTGAAAAAGATCTGAAGAAAACGAAAAATTAAATAATTTTATAACGTTTTATTATATCGAAAACAAAGATTCGTAAACTTAAAAATAATTTTATTTCAGCAAATGTTCGAAATGTCCTCCGTTAGTCAACTAACGCCCGAAATGGTTCGAAATGTGCTGCAGGAATTTGTAGATCGATTAGGCTATTGTCAGTTGACTAACGGAGGACATTTCGAACATTTGCTGAAATAAAATTATTTTTAAGTTTACGAATCTTTGGTTTCGATATAATAAAACGTATAAAATTATTTTATTTTCGTTTTCTTCATGATCTTTTCAATTTTTAAATTTTGAATGCGAATAACTCAAAACGCTTGATTTAGGTATAGCACATGCTACATGACAAATGTTTAGAATTGTAAGCAATCCAAAATGCTATAAAAAATTGGTCGCAATTTGAAAAAATTTTTAGCAAATCTTTTGAGACACCCTGTATAAAATTTTTTTCGCAAAATATGCTGAAAAATATAAAATCGACGGTCCGAGCGATTTTGAAAAAATTGTGCTTACGAGATATTGAATTTATTCCTTCTTTAACGTATATATATATATATATATATATATATACTTGATAAATGATGTCCCCCAAAGAGGATTGCACGAATCATGGAACGATCCATTCTAAGAATAAGACTACCGGACAGGATACGGCACGAAATGTTAAGAACGCGCACCAAGGTGGAAGATGTAGCGAAACGCATTGAAAGCTTAAAATGGAGTTGGGACCGAATGGAGACCTCGGACCGGGAAAAGCAACATAAGTAGACTGTAGAAAGACGATATAGACGCGATCGTAGGAATACAATGGATGAGTAAGACATCAGAAAGAACAGAATGGAAACGCCAAGGGAAGCATATATCCAGCACCGGATTAATTAAACGCTGGGGAAGAGAGCAGAGACACAATCAAAGTCATTGCGAACAAATAAAGGCTGACCACCTTTATAGTTATACATTTTTAAATTATATATTGTAATATTTTCATTGACTAAATAACTAATAACAATACGAACAAAGTTCATTGATATAAGTTGTTCATAACCTCTGTCCTTTAGTTTTATTTTTATTGACAACAATTATGCTGAGCATTGCACGATTGAGGACATTCAAATAATCTTTTTCTCCTGTTTCCGACAACAAAGAGTATCTCTTAAGTAAAAGGTACAATGCATAATACCAAACAGAGCAATTGACACTTATGATAGTATAAAATGTTCCAATCATTGTGAAACCCTTTGTATAACAGAACATTGGGACAAGACAACAATCTGTGAATTTATACTTTACTGTACCCACTTCACTAGAACCCATTTACTATTAAATGTAAGACTAGTAATTCCATAATTTCTGAGTACTTTTCATAAATATGGCTAAAAATGTATAGTATTGGTAGATTTTCGTACATTTACATATTCATCCATGTGCGTTTATGTAATACAAACTGTAAAGTTTAAAAGACAGTAACAAATGTGTGCTTTCTAACAAAAATTTAATACTAAAATTATTCTAAAATAATAAATATAAATTCAAGTTTGCCGCAATAAATTTCAAACGACTCCACATAAATAGTATTGAAACGCTACGTATAAAATTTGTAATTATAAACATACCTGCAGGATGTGCTGGTTCCATGTGATATTTTTTCGAAGCCGGTGTAACCAATTGCGAACATGATAATTGCAGTCCGTGATTTAAAATTTGTACAATTATAACACATATTGATATTACCCATCCCCATCCACCTTCAGGATAATAATGTCGACACAAAAAACGACGTGCTTGAATTTGTGTTGCTTTTGGTGTTACTGGACGTACTTCTTCTGCAGCTGCAGCACCAGATAATAAAGGCCAACTTTGTGCACGCGATAATGAAGACATTACACGACACGAACACAATTTTTTTTATTTTTTGTGTTTTAAAGCACTTGTGAGTTAAATTTGGCACTTAGTTCATAAATTATTGTCGTTGGAGACACTGTTAATGTTTTTAATAAGTTTCAGTTTCATCTTGTTATTTATACACCTATAACATAATATGATTAGATATAGTATAATAAGAACCCAATTAGCTTCACTTATCGATCACATTCGACTGTATGTGATTAATTCATTTATTTATTATTATTTAATAATACTTGTGGGGTTGTAAATTTTATTATAATTGTTTAAAATAATATCGTAATTAACCGTAGATAATTAATTACAATAAAATCAAGTTCTATTTATTTTAAGTCTAAATTGTGTTGATTCGTCCGTTAGATTGAAAATAAATTAGTTTGAAGTTGGGTACATATAAATTGAACTGCATATTCTGCAATTCTGTTTATACTGGACAAACGCCTAGGAACTTCAATATTAGATACAAAGAACACTGTCAGGGTATTTTGAACACCCTGTATACGTATTGCGTAATTTTGTTTGTAGTTTTATTCACTTAGTTAGATTCTGTATAATATATATATATATATAATATATATATATTGTTGTCAAGTTGAGTTTTATAGATAAATTTGTATTACGTGTAGCGACCTTTAGGAAAGGTGTATGCGAGTTTAGTTTTTTTGTTTGTGAATTATTCATTTAGGTTGTTTTTCCTTATTATTTCCGTTTATAGAAGTTTGAGTAACGTTGATTTGTATATAGTTCTATATAAGTTTAAATAAGGTTTATTTCGTTTGATTTCCTAAAATTTAATGGAAAGTTTTGTAATGATGTAATTATAGAAAGTGTAGATTTGTGCATATGATGTCATGTTGGCGACAGGAAGACGAGTAGTTATAGTTGTTCAGTTTATTATTGAGTATGTTGGTTTTAAGTCATAGAGGTTGAATGTGGGACTAATTGTTCGTACTTTAAGGAAAACATAGAGATATTTTGCACGTTAAGTCTGCTGACGTTTGAATTTTAAGTTCTCGAGCCCTGACGAATGGAAACGAAGTTTGTGTTTGGGGTACCAAATCTTCCCCTTCCGTTTTTTTAATTGGTGGAATTAAATTAGATAAGATTTTTTGTGAGTAGTGGGATTCAAAATCAAAGATGGATTTTTGGTTGTAATTTGCGGGATTCTGAAACTGATCGCACTCTCGAGTACTAGTACGGTGCCGCTGGTTGTTACGCTTTAAGGGGTGGTTTAGAACGTTGATATTTTGGACCCTGTGGTGTTTAACGAACGTACTTTTTGTGTAGTAAGGATAGTTAAGCTACTTCTGAAGAAGACCTGTAAAGAGATTTTATTAAAACTGTTCAATCACCAAAGGATTATACCTAGTGCCGATTTCGATTTTACGTAATTAAGTACCTAGAGATCATCGTCGTGTTATATTAGTTCTTCAGGGACCTCTTTGGTTTTTCTCGCTTTTGCGGATTTATTTAAAGTCAACGTTCTTGAGTGCCACTTATTTACCGTGCAAAGCGTGTTTATGGATAAAGAAACTTTCGCAATATATTAAAATTATAGTTATTTAAAACAAGTTATTAACCTTTTGGATTGTTAATGTGAATAAAACTATTTAAAAGATTAAAGTCAACAAGCAAATTGAGTGCTCAAATTAGTATTTTAAAAGAAGTTTTTAATTTATGCAGTAACATCTTAACGAGTTTAAATCAAGGAATCGTTTGTGTATAAAAGAACAATAGTCAACATTTTATTCATCTTTTGTCAGAGCAGGAAGATTTCATTTCCGTTATAGCAGTAACCGACCACCTTTTTCGATTGTTGTAACACAGGAGAGGTGTAATTCTAGACTTTAAGGTAACATAATATTGTTTTTTTTTATTGAATACTTCAAGATTTTTGTGTGTTTCGAACTATTTTTTTTTGTGTTAACGAAGGTTTGAAAGCGGTGTCATTTTTTTTGTTAAATTAAGTTGTTGTTTTAACTTTATTCAGTGTAATTAATAATAGTTCTGACGCTCCGCCTTCACACTTTGTTATTTATTTCAGTATAAAAGGGCAATTGACCCTGTAGTGGTGTGGTTATATAATCCACGATATATATATATATATATATATATATATATATATATATATATATATATATATAGGTTAAACCATTTAGAACGGCGTTAAGCAGCATTCTGATCAGACATCCTGTCGCCTTTTAAGCCTTTGTATTTTTTTTGTTTATACGCATTATCGTATGTTTATATTTATCCTTTTTTTTATTATTTTATTGTAGCTTTATTTAGGTTTTATAAATGTGTTTTAATTCTGTGAAAACCCTTTTGTGTTGCATAAAAGTTTACCCGGTAGTTTAGAAGCGTAAAATTTTAACGTAACGAAGTTAGTTTTTTGTTTTATTGAGTAATAGCGTTATTGATATTTAGTGTTTTATTTGATTTTTTTGATGAGTATTAATTCATGTAGAGTGCATTCTATAGCTTTTTTTTGTTTTGTTTTGATTATTAGTTAATGCCTAATTATTTACACTGAGGTGTATTAACGTAACAATATTGAGTGTTTATCACGCTTTTATTTGACAAGCGTGTAGTGCGATTTTTGAATCCCTATTTCAGGTGGTTTGCTGAGTTGCTGTCCAGCACACCTGGAATTGATTGCGGATAGGTAAGCGTATGTTTTTTGTATGTTTAGACACGCCATGTACTCGTAATTTTGGCACGACGACCCTTATTTTGACTACCAAACATTCTGGCGCCCAAAACCGAACTGATTACGTTTTCATCTCCTATTTTGACTTAAGTACGATTTACTATTCTGGTTGTGCAAAATTTTTCCACATCTAACCTACACCCATACGCTGGCTAGTCGGGGCAAAAAGGCCAATTTATCTGTAATCCCGTTCTACCACCCGTTTATACCGTTACAACACATTAGATGTTGCAAATGTAAACACACAGACAAATCAAATTATGCCAAACATCTAATAGTAAATAATCACTTATGGCTTATATTACATTAAATTTTTATATTTTTGTAATACAAATGACAAATTAGATGTTTTGGAAGCATTCAAAATTTATGAACATAAACAGAGAATACTTTTAATAAACAAACACGTTCATCTTATAGACTCACCTTTAACAGATATTTTACATTAGTTTGCTGTTTTATCTTAATGGTTTGTTACCACAACTACTTGTTATTGTTTTACTTATATATTTTCTCTCGGTAATGGTATATGTACAGAAACGCGTTGAGAAATAAATAATTATATAAAACAAATTGTGGAATTATATTGTATTTAAAACATTACTGCCAAAAAAAGATTTGAATATATAAAGTTAAAAAAGTTTTAGCAGAACTGAGATAAGAGGTAGCAGAAGGGAGAAAGGAAGAGAGATAAAGAGAGAAACATATATTCAAAGGCATTTATGTATGATTTTACACAAATGTCACTGAAATACGGCCTCAACCAGGAAGTAATTATTATAAAGCTGAAATGGTACCAAACTAAAGTGGAACAGTATAGTTCCTTAGTCGCGACAACTTTTGCGATCACCTTCGGGGTCACAACATGCAAAACAACCGAGTAAATCTTAAAAAAGCTCGTTAAATAATACAATTTTGAAATTACATTTTTAGTTTTCATTTTTCCGAATAGACAACCATTTTATTAGACACCAAAAAGGTAACGTGAACTAAATTAATGGACATTCTTCATATTCATAAACAGATCTTACGCGGAAATTTACAAGTAAATTATGTAAATTGAAACCAAGCTACGTCACTAGAGTGGTTGAAAATAAATGCGGTATGGGTTAAAGCTTTTTACATAAATATGGCATTAACTATATATTCAAATTCAAGATAAATCGATGAAATAATGATTGGAATGCCAAATAGTGAAAGGAAACAAACACGTCTTTTACATAAATGAAAATTGTTAAATTCAATTCATAAATTAGAAAAAGTAACAGTAAAAATATATATATATATATATATATATATATATATATATATATATATATATATATATATATATATATATATATATATATATATATATATATATATATATATATATATATATATATATATATATATCTGTACAGGCAGATTCACTGATCTAAGCAGGCACCACTCGGAAAATTATGTCTGATTTATTTGCATGTTCAATTACATACACACAAAATTGTTTCATGGAAACGTGTGCATTAACAGTTATAAAAAACTCATTAAAAGGACTGGAAAGTAATAATTACTTATGTATAACATCGAGTTAAATTAAATTAACATGTTTTTAAGAATACCAAATTGATATAATGGAAATAAAAGACATAAGTTTTTAATGGTTTTATTATTATAAGCGAATTAATAATAACTACAAGTTTAAAATCCACGAACTACTTGTAGACCTGATTTTATGACATCATCCTATAAGAGTAATAATACATTTTAAAAATGTTTATCGACATTTTGCTAGAATATCAAGTAAAAGCATATATATATATATATATATATATATATATATATAATATAATAATCACAACTATATATATAATATATATATATATATATATATATATAGAAGTTGTGAAGATTAGTTTTTTTTCGTTTTACTCCACTAATAACAAATAATAATTAAGTCCGTAAATTAATTAATTATGCACCGTTTAATATTGATAAAAAGAAAATTTAAAGATAGCCATTAATTGTAAATAGAAATTTTTCTTTCTTTCAAAATTAAAACTTATCAAGTACTATAAACAACCGTTAATAATAAATAAACAAGTAATAATTAACACCGTCCTCATAAATTAGTTAACTTAGTAAAAATTGGATTGTTAAATAATAGTTTTGATATAAATGAGTAAAGTTAAATCTCAAATACTTTCTATAAATTGCAACTACAATGAAAGGAACGTAATTTTTTACCATCATGTAAAATTTTAAGTATTTTAAATAATGCGAACACCGACAGATGTGTCAAAGAGTAATTAGTTTCTGGAATTGCATGATTTTGGGTTGATAGAAGTGTTACTAATTATTAATTAAACCGTTAGATAGAATAAGTATTTTTATTAATAGAAATTGGCCGAATTTTATATCAATCACTTTGTGATTTTACAAATAATAGTTTTAGTCCGTTGAAAGAAATACTAGCTCATTGATTGATTTAATATTAATAAAAACAAATTGCTGCGCTGTCGCCTCATCGTTAAAATTATGGAATTTCCATCCGTTCCCCACTTTTCAATGTCGTAGTCTATATAGGTTAATTCTTTATCTCTCTTTCCTACATTCTCACTGCGGACGTAGCGAAAAATTATATTATTTTCAATCGATGAGGTAAAGAGTAGTTTAATAATTGGGTAATAACATTAAACTTAATAAAGACTAGCTCCGTAATTAGTGAAATTTAAATAAATTCACGGAGTTAACATTTATTAAGAATCATTCATTTTCATCCATCATTGGTGAAGGAATTTTGTTTGTCAAGGGGACCTGTGACCTTTGTCCACCGTATCCGCCGTCCATCCGTGTTAATTAAGTTTTAGGTACATCTTCGACTGTGAGGATTCAACCCTGAATGTATCCTCCACTGGGTAACCCGAGGTAGCCGTTTGGAAACCGCACAAGTTCAGGAGTGGACCCAAAGACCGCCTGGACAGTAGATAATCTTTGGGTGGCGCCCGAATCCGTTTAATCTGCTTCAACCCCTGTGACGAAGAACCCGTTATCCGTCTACCGCCCAGGAGTTGGCATTGTAATACCATATAATTCCGTAACTTATAAGTACAACTAATAAATATATTTCCAAACGAGTCTTAATTTTGTGCTGGATTTCGTTGAGGGCAACCTTCACTTACCACCACCGAAAACCCGTTACAAAGTGTTTTTTTCTTTCAGTTGTTCTATTAATAACCATATGTTGAACTGAAATACTTTTTCTTTCAACGTATCCACATGTAGTCTCACTAAACACGTTTTATGAATGGTTGGATATAAACTGGCTATTGCATTCCGATCATTAATTAATTTAGAAAGTAATACATAAAACCTGATTACTGCTACTCGTGTTTAGCAATTATATTGTACCTATAAATTTACATTCAAAATACTTACACATATTTTAAAAATTTTGCTAACGCAAAATTACATTTGAATAGTTTGAATCTTGAGATTACATAAACTATTGTTATGGAATGCATTAATATCATGTTAAAATATATTCCCTTTTTCTGTGCAATCATGATTTATCTGTATACTCAATTATGCACATACACACACACACGCACACACACGCACACACACACACACACACACTCACACACACTCACACACACACACACACACACACACATACACATACACATACACATGTACTTCACGTTATATGGATTTTTATTTGATGAGATTAATAGCAATGTTAACTAAACGATTTGAAATTTCTAATCTGAAATAAGAGTGACGTAATCTAATTTTATTTGAAATTTCATAGATGGTGGTGCCATCATCGAGATTTTGAGATACATTCATCTCATCGTCTTCACTTTGAGCGATTATATTGTAACAACTTATAAAGCAGCTAATAACTCCTAACAGTTTTTATCAGATACTATTATTATTATTACATGGACATGAGGTTATCCCTGAATTAACTGGTTTGAGCACGGCTCTGGAAATGCTGCACACTCTTCAAATCTTTCAGTTCGTTCTCAGAAGCTGTACAGTATTCATTTCCTTCAATTTTATCTGCATTCTGTTTCGAGATTGTAGTATGTTTTCTAATACATAACAGAATCTTCAATATTGTGATGCATGTAGCAGCAAAACACGTTAACTAGCTAGTATGACCTCTATATTATTTTACATGCAAGCCTGACCTTATCATAAATACATCTGTCAAAACGCTAATTAAACATAGCTCCACGGACTGGACATAGCAAGCAGCGTTTCCAATTATGGTTTTTAGTCAACACAATATTGCCTACAACTACACATCGACTATCATTGTTTTAGCACGAGGAGCAAACGAAAACACGCTTACACGAAAACACGCAAACGCAAAAACATACAAACACGAAAACAGGCTAACGCAAAAACACGAAAACACACAAACGAAAACACGCTAACGCAGAAACACTCAAACACGAAAACACTCAAACAAATGGTTTTTATAACTGTTAATGAACATGTTTCTGTGAAACAATTTTGTGTGTATATAATTGAACATGCAATTAAATCAGACATAATTTTCCGAATGTGTAGGTGGTGCCTGTTTAGAAAGAGTGAATGTTCATATATATATATATATATATATATATATATATATATATATATATATATATATATATATATATATATATACATAGCATCATTGCATTAGAGTAGAAATTATTTATTATTTCACGTCATATTTAATTTAGACTTTAATGTATTCAGTTTTGAACTGTAATCTGGTTTCCGCAAACTGTAATACATGATTTCGGTTGATTGATTGGGATTAGCCTGATTGATTTGATCGATCAAGATTTGTTTTAGATTGATTGATTAATTAATTAATTAATTGATTTGTATGTGTGTGAGAAAGAACCGAAAGAGAGAGAGGGAGAGTGAGAAACGAGATAGAGCAAGAGAGAGGTGTACATGATGAACTTATATTATAGAAAATGTTCATTAGTCTATACGCCACTAGATGGCGATAAAATCAATTTTAACTCAGAGGGACCAGGGCGCAGACCCTGATACAATTGTACCAAGGGGAACGATAGGAGCTAAGTTCTTATAAGGTTAGAGTCCCCATACCATCTCCAGCCGGGGGGCAAAGGCCCGAGAACAAGTTGCGAAGCCCTACACGTGTCTTACAAGAACCTCTTTATTATTAAACACAACTTCAAATGTCCCTCTCAGGACCAGTTCCCAGTGATAGTTTCTACACCTATCTTACAAGAACCTCTTTATTACTAAAAAACATTTTCAAATTTCCCGCCATAACCAATCAGACTGCAGAGACTTAGTCCTCCAATCTGAGCACAGCGCTCAGTAGTGGGGCTAAGGACCAATCAGAAGCCGGGGCGCCTGGTGCACGTACGACCAATCAGTTAAAAGTGGGGAGTGGCCTAACCTTACACCTTCCAATAGAACACTGCATGTGTACGCAATTCCCTAACCTCCAAGGGGTGTACAGCCAAAAGGGCTCTTAATACAACCAAATTAGGGATGAAAATCCCGTCAAGGGTTGAAAATGACCTCTGGAAAGAAACCTTAGGGGTGGAAAATACGGTCTCCACGTAGGCGTATAAAAAAGTGAAAGGTGGAGTGGCCCAGACGGCGGGGCTTGTAACATAAAAAAAGTGGAGGGGATAGTGCCCCCTTTCTACTTACATACATAAACTAGCTTATTAAGTGTTGTTTTTAAATTAGGTTTTGCATGTTAACATTTTTAACGTACAAATTAATGTGAAACTCTTAATTAAGAAAATCCATCAAAGTAATTATTTCCTTGAGGCAATACTTAAAATTATCAATTATAGAACACATAAAATAAATTATAACAAGCTTAATTAATTCATAAAAATAACAAGTTATAGATAAAAAGATCAATTGTACATTACATTGATTCTTAATGTAATATTTGGTTTGATTTCATTTTGTATTAGTGTAAAGTTGTTGTCATTGAAACATTTATAAAACTAGTTAACGAATCTCTAAGTTAATGGTTTTTATAGATTATAAAGATATGTATTTATAATTATGTATTAAATGGTTTTCCTCCAGTGACCATTTGTCGCCATTTAGCAAAATTGCAAATTAAAAGTTCAATAGTTTGTTCAATTACGTTACCGTCAATACAAAACAAGCATCCTAATTTTCAAACAAAACTTATGATAATATCCATTCTTTGTAAACTTCTTTGAATGTCTTCATTTATAGCAAATCATATGCTAGCATCATAAAATTAAAATCTATAGTATTGCACTTCTAGCAAAACGCAATCCTTGTTGGAAAATTGCGAAATAATCATTGCATCTATTAATTTGTTAATTGCTAATATTGCTGTTCTCGGTTTTTGATTAAATACATTATAAATTCTAATAGTGCTTGTAATTCTAGATATCTTATTTTGTAAAACGTATGGTTCATGCACGTCATTTCTAAATTTTTATTTAAAAGTGAACACTTATTATTCATAATAAAATACTTATCTTTTTTGGGATTTTTTTTTAATGGTGTACTTTAAATTATACAATCTAAACGTTTCGATAACACTTACGGTTATCTTCGTCAGTAGTAATGTTTGTTAAAAATTGTTAAAGATGTAGTAAACAATTTTGTCAAAAAAAAAAATTTGACAAAATTGTTTACTACATCTTTAACAATTTTAACAAACATTACTGACGAAGATAACTGTAAGTGTTATCGAAACGTTTAGATTGTATAATTTAAAGTACACCATTAAAAAAAAATCCCAAAAAAGATAAGTATTTTATTATGAGTGTTAATGGTGAAAGTTTACATTTTCATACTTATTATTCATTTTAATCTTTAATAGGATGTTTCAACTTATTTAAAATTGCTAATTTCGTTGGGTAACTCTTATCTAGAGATGAATGGTTTTCGTTTATTTTATTATGTTGACTATATCCGTTATAGGATCGCAATTTATACATTTATAGTTTGTCATTTGTGTTTTACAATCTTTTAATTCGTCCTCTTCAGAGCAATCAGGGCACGTTAATTTATCTTTGCAGTCGTGTCCACTATGATTAAACTTAATGCAACAAAAACATCTTCGTATTTCCAAGAAATCTATTCTACAAATTTTCCATTCCATTTTCAATCTTGTTTGTAATAATAATTTTCTCACATTTGTTGAAACTTCCAAACCTATATGTTTTGCATTTCCTCTTTTATTTAATTTTATAAATTTTGGTTTGTGAATTAATATTATATCCACAACGATTTCCTTATTTACATCTTCTGGTATATCACGAACAATTATTTGTGGTTTTCTTAGATGTTGTGATTGCGCATTTAGTTGTTCTCTACATATTTCATTAATTAACTTACACAATTTGTCTGAATCTTCTTTGCTAGCTGATTCGATAATAAATCGTCCATTATTTAACGATTTAAAAGAACTGACACCAATACTTACTTCAAGTGGATTTATTTTGGACTTAATTATTTTTTTAATAGTTTCAGAAGATTGCTTCTCTTTTGATTTAATAACAGTATTAAAATTATTTTCAATCTGTACTTGTTTATATAAAATTTTTGCGAATTTCCTTCTTAATCTTTGACAGGTATTAAAATGTCATTCTTATAATCATTTCTAAGATTGCCACTTTTCTCGGTAACATTATTCAATTGTGTCCGTGTCCGTGTCCGTGTCCGTGTCGGTGTGCGTGTCCGTGTCCGTGTCCGTGTCCGTGTCCGTGTGCGTGTCCGTGTCCGTGTTTGTGTGTCTGTGTGTATTTGTGTGTATATGCGTGTATCTGTGTGCGTCTGTGTGCGTCTGTGTGCGTCTGTGTGCGTCTGTGTGCGTCTGTGTGCGTCTGTGTGCGTCTGTGCGCGTCTGTGTGCGTCTGTGTGCGTCTGTGTGCGTCTGTGTGCGTCTGTGCGTGTCTGTGTGCGTCTGTGTGCGTCTGTGTGCGTCTGTGTGCGTCTGTGTGCGTCTGTGTGCGCCTGTGTGCGTCTGCGTGCGTCTGCGTGCGTCTGTGTGCGTCTCTATGCGCCTGTGTGCGTCTGTGTGCGTCTGTGTCCGTCTGTGTCCGTCTGTGTCCGTATGTGTCCGCCTGTGTCCGTCTGTATCCGTCTGTGTCCGTCTGTGTCCGTCTGTGTGCGCCTGTGTGCGTCTGTGTGCGTCTGTGTGCGTCTGTGTGCGCCTGCGTCTGTCTGCGTCTGTCTGCGTCTGTCTACGTCTGTCTGCGTCTGTCTGCATCTGTCTGCGTCTGTCTGCGTCTGTCTGCGTCTGTCTGCGTCTGTCTGCGAGTGTGTGTGTGCGAGTGTGCGAGTGTGTGTGTGTGTGTGTGTGTGTGTGTGTGTGAGTGTGTGAGTGCGTGAGTGTGTGAGTGTG
>JARFJB010002536.1:70000-72500 GCA_036346205.1 Vesta saturnalis
TGGGAACTGCTGGAATTTTTTCCTGTAAATATTAGAAAAATGATGTCGATACAGTTTGATGTTGACCCTTCACACTTTTTAGTTAATGTAACTGGTTTGCAACAAATGGATATGGAGAGAAGGAGGAGACTATCTTCCACGTCGATGTCTCGACCTCACTCCTATGGATTTCTTTCATGGGACCATGAAGGAAAGAGTTGGGAACGCAAATCAGGCAGTATATCCAAGTATGCTGCGCAACCTTGTGGGGTCTTCTGAAAGAAGGGCCAGGCTGTGCATTCAGGAAGATGGACATTATTTTGAATACTTATTGGCATTTCAATTTTTGGTAGTTGTAACTAAAGTCTCGTGGGTAATATTAAATATGTTGTTCTTAGTCTTCTCACCAGTTTTGTACTACGGAGAACAAACAGAATATTTAAAAGAATTGAAAATATTTTCAAAGCTACAAAAATAGATATGGCAGACATTTAACCAAATTTACTACGTGATGAAAGAATAAAACACAGGTTGTTCTGTTTAACATAAGTACGGTATTAGAGTCTAATATGTCATTAAATAAGTGTCTAATTGCGCAAGCCCTGTAGAATTTTAGATAACTGTAAATACATAAATACTCCCTGTTATCAATCTAAAATTTATAATTAAAATTGGATTTGGTTTGGTTTCGCTATATGCTTTTGTTCCAATTTCCATAATGTTTAGGTATAGAAAATGAACAAACAAGTTTATTTTATTATTACGCACAATCCAAAAGTGCTATACAATACAGAACATTCCACAAGAAAAAACATGACTTTGATACGATCCATTTTTTTGGAATATCCTGTATATTACAAAATAATTTTAAATATACCTCTTACCAACCCCCGTTTAAATGAATAGTCATGATAGTTAAACTTTTTAACGTTTAGTCATAAGGACGGTGAAGTTGTATAAAATAAAAACCTAAAAATCTTCTATCAATCAGTTTAGTTGAAAAAAAAATACATAATGTAAGAAATTACAAATTGGTTTAGAAAGAAAATTGGAAAGTCATGTTTATGGCACCTTCGATATTTTAACTTACAACGTACGAATCCCTTTAGTTTTTTACGCTTCCGTCTAGTTTTTACGAAAAATTCTTATTACTTGGAAGCTCTCCGACTTTTCTATTTTCTTTCAATTCTACTTTCTCCTACTTAAGGGAAACATTAGATAAAAGTTCTTATAAATCGCAGATTATATCCATTATTAAAGGCAATTCCGCTGTTATTTATTTTCTAATTTATTTCAAGAATTTATAAGCGTTGTGTGTACAAAAATATATTATTTGCAGTGTACAACGTAAATTCACTTCTTTATAATGGAAGGCCAGTTATTTCCGTTTTTTATTAGCTACATAAATATTGTTATATGTGGACCAAAAGGTTAAAATATACATAAGTAGGAAAAGTAACGCCATTGCATTAGTAAACTATTTGTGTACATCCTTTTTTATGACATGTCGTACTTAGAGAGATGAATTTTAACATCTTATTGTTTAGTTATTGGTTGGCAAAAATTACAACCACAAGTTCCAGATTTCCAGCTTTTCAAATATTGATGTTATCAATATGTAAATTTATCTCAGACAAATTGTTCATGCCAGTGTCGACCTCCAAGGTATCAGTTTAGCAAAGGATAATGGCAGCTTAAAACATGTTTCTACCGTATGACATATGGTATCAATTATTCAAATTATTATTGAACGTAAACGTTCATCTTTGAGTTCGGTAACAGATAATATTCATACATCTTTTAAGAATGTTACCTTTTTTGTCATTATGTATAAGTTTTATATTATAATCATCCATCTGTATTAGAATTCCTTAACAATAAATTAATTATACAAAATTGTCAGGAAAGTTTTAGAGAACCT
Source organism: Vesta saturnalis (assembly GCA_036346205.1). Classification (NCBI taxonomy): domain Eukaryota; kingdom Metazoa; phylum Arthropoda; class Insecta; order Coleoptera; family Lampyridae; genus Vesta; species Vesta saturnalis. The sequence goes on from JARFJB010002536.1 coordinate 71,901, forward strand.
TATTACAGAATTAAATTCGGTTTAAGATGTGATTTATCGTTTGTGGCTTTCCAGATGGAAAAAACCAAATTGGTGTATTTTGAAGTTCTGCCGGCAGCATGTAAATGAGTCATATTTTGGTCTTTTACCTTCAAACCTACATAATTATGTAAATGTAGGTATAGAAGGCTATGCAATCGACATTTCCTTCACTATCGCTAAATCGACTTATTAGCCAAGTTTCGCCAATATCGGCTTTCATGTCTGGATGTGTGTGTGCGTGTGTGCGCGTGTGCGTGTGTGTGAGTGTGCGTGTGTGCGAGTGTGGTGTGCGTGTGTGCGTGTGTGCGTGTGTGCGTGTGTGCGTATGTGCGTGTGTGCGTGTGTGCGTGTGTGCGTGTGTGCGTGTGTGTTTGCGTGCGTGTGCGCGTGTGTGCTTGTGTGCGTGTGTACGTGTGTGCGAGTGTGCGTATGTGCGTGTGTGCGTGTGTGCGTGTGTGCGTGTGTGCGTGTGTGCGTGTGTGCGTGTGTGCGTGTGTGCGTGTGTGCGTGTGTGCGTGTGGGCGTGTGTGCGTGTGTGCGCGTGTGTGTGTGTGATTGTGTGTGTGTCTGTATGGGTGT
>JARFJB010002536.1:75000-125000 GCA_036346205.1 Vesta saturnalis
TCTGTGTCTGTGTCTGTGTCTGTGTCTGTGTCTGTGTCTGTGTCTGTGTCTGTGTCTGTGTCTGTGTCTGTGTCTGTGTCTGTGTTTGTGCCTGTGCCTGTGCCTGTGTCTGTGTCTTTGTTTGTGTGTCTGCGTCTGTGTCTGTGTCTGTGTCTGTGTCTCTGTCTGTGTCTGTGTCTGTGTCTGTGTTTGTGTGTCTGTGTCTGTGTCTGTGTCTGTGTCTGTGTCTGTGTCTGTGTCTGTGTCTGTGTCTGTGTCTGTGGATGTGTCTGTATCTGTGTCTGTATCTGTGTCTGTGTCTGTGTCTGTGTCTGTGTCTGTGTCTGTGTCTGTGTCTGTGTCTGTGTCTGTGTCTGTGTCTGTGTCTGTGTCTGTGTCTGTTTCTGTGTCTGTGTCTGTGTCTGTGTCTGTGTCTGTGTCTGTGTCTGTGTCTGTGTCTGTGTCTGTGTCTGTGTCTGTGTCTGTGTCTGTGTCTGTGTCTGTGTCTGTGTCTGTGTTTGTGTGTCTGTGTCTGTCTGTGTCTGTGTCTGTGTCTGTGTCTGTGTCTGTGTCTGCGTCTGTGTCTGTGTCTGTGTCTGTGACTGTGTCTGTGTCTGTGTCTGTTTCTGTGTCTGTGTCTGTGTCTGTGTCTGTGTCTGTGTCTGTGTCTGTGTCTGTGTCTGTGTCTGTGTCTGTGTCTGTATCTGTGTCTCTGTCTGTGTCTGTGTCTGTGTCTGTGTCTGTGTTTGTGTGTCTGTGTCTGTGTGTGTCTGTGTCTGTGTCTGTGTCTGTGTCTGTGTCTGTGTCTGTGTCTGTGTCTGTGTCTGTGTCTGTGTCTGTGTCTGTGTCTGTGTCTGTGTCTGTGTCTGTGTCTGTGTCTGTGTCTGTGTCTATGTATGTGTCTGTGTCTGTCTGTGTCTGTGTCTGTGTCTGTGTCTGTGTCTGTGTCTGGGTCTGTGTCTGTGCCTGTGTTTATGCCTGTGTCTGCACCTGTGCCTGTACCTGTGCCTGTGCAGGTGTTTGGTTGCCTGATTTTTTTGTTAGTTTGTTTGTTTGTGCGTGCATGTGTACGTGTGCATGTGTGCGCGTGCATGTGTGTGAGAGGTTTGTGTTATGTGTATTAATATCCACAAGAGCTCCAGAACGACAAAACCTATGTAGTTATTTAAGCTGTTTTTTTTCTCCTAGAGCAATTTTGTTAGGTCAAGTTTCTTAAATACCTGAATAGTAGTGAACTTTCTAGGAATTTGTGTAAATAAATATTGTAACCATCCACCCATAAGCTACAATTTTAGCTGATAAAGGTTTGGTTATAACCCAGTAGGTTTTGTGCCTTTGCTCAGTCGGATATTAAAGTAGGAGGGATTCATAGATATTATCTGATGTTGCTTAAAAACAATATATATATATATATATATATATATATATATATATATATATATATATATATATATACATAGATATGTACGCTTTACAAATTTATGTAGCTTCAACCCGAAACTAAATTGTTATATAATAGGCTTCAAGTCGTTTTATGGAAAAACAATTAAACCATGAATACAATAAAGTTAAAAAATTGACTATAAATAAGAACACCTTCAAGCTAGTGTTAGTAACGATTATTTAACTTAAGTAAAACTAATTTATGGAATTATTAATAGGGATGCCTTATTTTGATTATACCGTGCTTTGTTGGTTCCGAAATGGCGGCTTGCTGAATCAGCACTTGTAAAATTGCGTAAATTTTACATGAGAGTTGAACTTGAAAACTGGATTTGGATGCATTAAGATTCCCCATATGTATAAATTGTTTTGCTGGTTTAATGGATATTAAAATCCCACTTCATAGTAACAAAGGTTATTGTGTCATTATTGGTTGAACGTAATTATATCGTAAAGTAACTAACGGTAGAATGCATTGGTTAAGTAATTATGCGGATAAATAAAATAAAGTAAAACGTAAAGTAGAAGTAAATAAAAGTAGCTGAAAAAGCAAACGTCTCAAACTTAATATAATAGTTTTAAATAACTTACAATGCAAATTATACAGCACTTATTAGAAAATGTAACAAAGCAACAATGAGTGGGTTACATCCACTTTAAAAATATCACCAATAAAAAAAGCTAAAGTAGTCTTTGCGCATGAACATGTGAATGAAATGTAGCAACAACATGCGTATGAGTTTATTTTTACAATAATTACATTCTGTTTTTTATTCAACTATGATATGCAACACACGCTGCACGCAATGCATGTTAAGTTGCCTAAATAAACGTAAATTTTATTACCAATTGTCAAGGGTTTGTTACAATATATCTTTTAGAGATAATTTAATTTTCTTCATAAAATGCTCTAATAGAAGGCCAAAGAATTCTTTAATTAAATAAGATTGAAAATAGTTAAGCTGAATTGTAGATATTTTATAGAAGAGGACGGCTTTGGAGCTTTAGTTAGCAGCTATATGTCTAATAACATCTACCTGACATGAAGTTTTAAACATCCATTTGAAATAGATTATTGTTTTTGTTTTACAATGTTGGCTACTTTCGTTAAGAACGTATTAAAAAAGAGGGAACATAATTATCTTAAAAAAACTATTAAAATCATATCATTTCTTTTACTTGCCACTTTGTTAGTTGTGAGATCGTGTGTATTTTATACTATATACCTATAATTAAATATGGTGAGATTTATTCGATATCTTCTATATTTATTATCTTTAAATCTGATAGTTTATAATGCGAAAAGTTCTAAAACTAAAAAAAAAAACAAATAAGATATATTGTATATTGGTAATGTTGAATAAATACAAGAGTGGTAACAGCATTCCATTTGTTTTTCAAAGCTAAATTAGAACCTTTAACACTTGTACTTGTAGAAATGTTTATTACATATTTGGAAAGACAAGTTAAAATTCAAGCAAAATCGCTAATATATCTTTTTTCAGAGCAATAATTTTTGTTTTTCAAATGATGGGAAGTAAGATTGTTCAGTAGCACTGAAATTAAAAATTCTTTATATCTATCGAGTTTTGCAATGTCTAAGTAAATGATCTCATTAATTTTGGGTTGATAGTGTTCACAATTATTCATTGTATTAATTGTTTTACTTAAGCAAGGACGTTAAAACAAGTTTGTTCATTTAGAAGCATATAATTTAAAACCTGTCAACACATATTGTATTCAGCAAAGCAAACCCTCAATTAAATTTGAAAAGTAGAACGCGTATCTCAAAATCTGTAAAGACAATTTTAGCACATTTATTATTAATTTTATGCATTTTACTCATTTTGTACCAATTAACTGCCTTATAAAAATGCAATAAAACCATACATTTTGCAACTTCAATAAATAAGACAAGGAGTTATATTTAGATATGCATTTCGCATGTATAAATATACTCTTCCTTGATAGCCAGTTTATGGGACGTCTAAATAATATTTTTAATAACAAGTTTCATCTCACGTTTCACAATGTAGCTTTTCATACGTCACAACGATGCATAATAAAAGCGTGGGAAATTTTACAAAGGATTATTGAATAAAAAACTGATAAAGAATTGAATGACATGTTTAAGGGTGCGACGTTTTTCCGATCAAAATACAGGTTGTTATAAGATTATTAGAGGAATTAAAACATTAAGGCTGTAAGTAACGTTTAAAAAAAAAATGTAAAGCAATTAATGTAAAGGAATTTTTATTCCATATTTAAAATGAAGATTCTTCTAAGAACATAAACGTCGTAAGCAATGCGCAACTTTACGAAGCACTAAAGTAGTTAAAGTACCTTATTTACGATGTATTTATTGTCTTGCTTTAAGTTGTCTTTATGGTTAAGTGGATAACCATACAGTAAGACGCGTATTTTCTATTCTAAATTAAACGTTATTGACTGAGGATACTATTTTGCTATGGAAAACTGAATAAAGCTTACTTTGAAAAACTTTCAATCGTCTCTTATAACTTTAGCTTCTTTTATTTATATTACAATAACGTGCTTTTTTAATGAATTACAGTAGTTAAATTTGTAATCAACAAACTTTGGTACGGTTCAAATAGTCTAATTTTAATAATAAACACTGTGCTTCTCCGAAATTTTTCATACTTATATACAGAATGTCTACAATCCTAGCTTCCATTAGCCGTTTATGGCGTATTAATAAAGATACAGTTTTGAAATTTTGGATTTTTATTCAATTCATCTAAAATATTTTCGTTTTTATTGAACTTGCGGAAGTTTGCCATACTTTCGTTATTTTTCATATATTTAACACCTTATATTTTTTTTAGTTTTAAAATCTGATCAATTTAATGTGATTTTCATAAGCGTTCCCTATACCTAGCTTTTATCTGAAAAGATGTTCCAGAAATAATTTATAAATTGTGTACTAATCATTCTAAAGTGTTTTCAAAACATCTACAGGGTGTTCAAAATTAAGTGTGCAAAAGTAAAATTACGATACCTCGATTTTTTTAAATGGCAACCCTGTTAACATTATACATTTTTGGAATTTGGAATATCGGAAATACCATTTCTATTATCATTCTTGTTCTGAGTAGAGTTGTACATATAAGGTTTTCAGTTATGGTTATGCGCTTCCTATATCCTGTGTGTGCAATTTGTGAATGATGCAGAATATAAGGTGTAAGTCTTTAGATTTAATTTGATTACAGTCCATTATGCATTATTTTATATTTTTATTATCAACGAAAGTAGAACCCGGGCACCATCCCCTCCACTTTTTTTACGTCACAAGCCCAGCCCACTTTCACTTTTTTATACGCCCACGTGGGAGACCATATTTTCCACCCTTATTTTTTATGGTTTCTTTTCGGAGGCCTTTTTCAATCCCTAATTATTTTTGTTTTACTCGCTCACGTGTGAGCTCGTATTGTCCACCCTACGGTTTTCGAGGGTCAACCTTTGATGGAATTTTCAACCCTAATTAGAGTCTTTTTGACAGCAATTTTTTGTACTTGCTCACGTGAGGGGCATATGCAGGTCTTGGGTTTGATCTTGGACTTGGGGTTGGTCTTGGAGCTGAGGTTAGGTCTTGGACCTGGATTTGGTCTTAGGGTTATTTTTGATGGTCAGATTTAACCCTAATTAAAGTCCTTTGGTTGTATTAAGAGCAGTACCCCTGGAGGTTAGGCAAACGCACACGCATACAATGTTGGAAATTGCATAATTACCCTAATAAGATATTATTATTAAAATTATCGATCCTATTGTTTTAAAATGGTTATATGCTATTGGGTACGTTCGGATGATCTTTTACCTATACGAGAAATTTATTATACACTGTATTTCTAATAAGGAGGTTCTTGTAAGACAGGACTTGTATCAGGGTCTGCGCCCCGGCCCCTTTGAATTAAAATTGATTTTAGCGCCATCTAGTGGCGTATAGACTAATGAACATTTTCTATAATAGAAGTTGATAATGCACACCTCTCTCTTGCTCTATCTCGTCTCTTTCTCTCTCTCTGTCTCTCTCTCTCTCTTTCGGCTCTTTCTCACACAAACAAATCAATTAATTAATTAATCAATAAAGCTCAAAGAAGTCATGCTCGATCAAATCAACCAGATCAATCTCAATTAATCAACCGAAATTATGTCTTACATTTTGTGGAAACCAGATTACAGTTCAAAACTAAATACATTAAAGTCTAATTAAATATGACGTGAAATAATAAATAATTTCTACCCTAATGCAATGATGCTGTATGTATAGGCAGATTCTCTCTTTCTAAACAGACACCACCTATACGCAAGCACACACGCACGCACGCACGCACGCACGCACCCACGCACCCACGCAACCAACCAACCAACCCACCTACCCACCCACCCACCTATTTTAAGTTTTTTTATCATCAACAGCAAATTAAAAGCGTATTTGTACAGTTTTTGTTTTAGGCATGGTTTTTTTAAAGTGGTTTTATAATTGTGTGAGGTGAAAGTTGTTTCCTTGGTCACTCAAAAATGGGGTAGCCGAGTTACTCCTAAAACTAAACAGGAACACGAAAACAGGTCAGAGGGGCCGTGTTAGAAGCTAAGTTAAATAATGTTCAAAAAAGTACAAATTTTCGGCATTGTTTCACTATATCGCGCAGATTGTACAAACAGTTCAACGATCTGGTTTGGCATGACAACGTAGAACACACCGGAGAGATCTTGAGTTCCGACGAACCGGTATGGCCGTTTGGTCCGTAGCCAAGCAGCTGCCGGCACCAGCACCAGCACCAGCACGACAGCAATAGCAGGAGAGAATACCGAAGAAGACGCCTCCGCCAGACATCTCCCTGTTAGTAATATGTCACCCGCTTCCGAGTGATTGCAGAAGACTTGCGTCGCAGTGTCATCAGCGTCACGGCTTCCGCCACGTACAGCGTTGCTGTAGGGTGGTGGTACGCTGTTTCAAGTTCGTCGGATATCGCCACTCCAGTCAATGCACGAAACACCGTACCCACCGGGCCAAGTATGTGAACTGTGTGGGGATCATCCCGTTAGCTACAGGGGTTGCCCAAAGTTCCTACGACCTGTAACAAACTTTTTATGTTGTATTGAAATTTGTATTTTCGTGACTTGTAAATTGCATACATAAGTGGCTGAAAACATGCATTAAAATTATTCTAATTTCGTACGCAAATCTTTCGAGTTTCAGACAGGTCATGCGCAAGGATTCCATTTGCATCGTTTTGTAGATGATTAAAGGCGAAAAGAGCATCCATTTTGCTCTCTTAAAAATTTTGTTGAAAAATGCTGTATGGTTTTACAGTAAGTGCAATTTGAATCTATTTTACATTGTTTGAGATGTTTACCTTTTTTAGACACTTTTATTTTTACGATAACTTTTCCTTTTTGCGTATTTTCATTGCACAACTAAGTTTACCGTTATTTGTACGCTATACGTTTCAATTGATCGAAGATGACGCACTAAGGGTTTGTTGCTATGCAGAAGAATTATAAACAAATCGTACCTTAACCCGTTTAAATCAACCAAGATTGGCTGCTCTCCAAAAGAATTTACATATTTGGGGTCAACAACTATCAAAACCCTGTTATATTTCCATTCAAAGAATTATTGCACAACCGCACTTGAAAGCGTGTATTCAGCAGCATTCAGTTATCAGTAACAGCATAACAGTGACAACCAAAATGTAAACGTACTGCAGGTATTTCATTTCTAAGCATTAATTCATAAGTAATTGTTAAGTAAATCCCAGTTTACTAATATTAGTATTTAGTTTTTTTCTATTTTATAATTTGATTTGAAGTTATACATAATAAACCTTGCAATTTTATTTTAGTTTTAAATTTATTACATTTAAGGTTTACTTGTTTTCCATAAAATAAGTTGGCGTCCGAGATATTTTAACATTTATTTACAGGTTGAAGCTACGTCAATGTTGGAAAGCGAACATATCTAACCACACATTTTTTAAATTAAATCAAATCAAAATTTTAAGAACCCGGCCCATTTAATCTCCGACTGACTAAAAGGATCAAAATCTTCTAGGTGACATTAGAAGTATAAATAATATTTGGGATGAATTAATAACCACAACACATCCTTATTTTATAATTTTTAAACAGTACAGACCTCCATAGCGAAAGAAGTCCGCGGCGCATTATTCAACTGGTACAGCCGTCAGTTAAACCCGAGCGACAGCAGGCAAAGTTGAGAAGGTGGAAGTACCGAAAGCGGTTCCCGCCATTGTCATATCTCGCCTGCCTAACCCGCCGTAGGGTTTGACTTCGCATTGAACCGTCTCAGAGGTCTGAATATGTAGAAGGCCTTACCTGTTATCCGTAAGGTGGCAGCCGCGCTCGCTCGAGGGAAAACTACGATGGACCTGTGGGGAATGATTCTCACACACGGTTCATAGTTGGTTGCCCTTTACGGGTATCCATACAAAGGTCCGCCGTGAATACTGGTGCCACAGGTTAAAAACATATCATCGACTCTTTCTTTAATATTTATTTTCTGTTAACACCGACCATTACACAACTAACACTTGTTTCCCTTTATTTCAGATACGTGGGGCATCATCAGCATCAACTATAACAACCGAGAGACAACACGATAGTCCACATAACCACTTTACCGGCAACAACCACTAACACAACATTTTTGTTTGGATACCAACAACACGGTTTTCTAATTTGTAATATTGCATATATATATATATATATATATATATATATATATATATATATATATATATAGTTAGTGTTAAGAAACCTTGTTGAACTTAAACTTGATCCGGGGTAGTTTTGTTTTGGCGCGAGCGTTTTGGCGCAAATGTTTTGGTGCAAGCGGTTTGGCAAGAACTTTTGGGTGCGGAATCGTTTTGGCGCAGAATTGTTTTGGTGCAAATCGCTTGTATTACTTACAAAATCTAATTCTGGTTTTACCCTCTATTGTACAATGGTTGCAATGCTACATATAATAATTAATAATCTCGATTCAAATAATTTTGCAATTGACTAACTTTGGGTTAATGTTATCAAGTAAGAAGTATTTATGGTTAATGTAGAAAGTTCAGCTTAATGGAGGACTAAACGAGAAAACAACAATTAACTAATGAGGCTCGGTGTTGTATATTTAAAATTTTCTGGTTTTAATTAAAAATCTATTATTTATCATAATGCGATTTATCTATTGATAGTTGATGAGCTTTAAGCTACTTCAGTACTTTCTAAGTACCTTGTTTCACCTATTTAAAGAGTGCTTGGGGTTATTAGGGTTTAGTCGTATCCTCATTGATTATTAGTGCGGTCAGTCGCTGTAAAGTGTCTGGTGTTTCTTCTAAGAGCGGTAAAGAAAAATTTGTACATGATGGTTTTTTGTACCATTTTGATCGTAAAGGTTCGGATGAAGAAAACCTGTTTTGGAGATGTCAAAATAAGAACACGTGTAAAGTAAGGGTCCTCACAGTTCGAGAACGTGTAGTTTAAGTTCTTCACGAGCATTCACACGAAAATTCAGCCAAAATTGAAGTCGACAAAGCTGTTACAGCAATCAAGAGAAGAGCTGAGATTACCTGCGAAGGTACCATTCAGTTGGTAAACCAAGGAGTCGATAATTTGTCGCAAGCAGCACAAGGAATATTTCCTAAACACGCCAACATTAAGCAAATGATTCGACGGAAAGGAGAGAAATAGCCGCAGTATCTGCAAATCCACTAACTTTGGAATAACTTGCAATTTTAGACAACTACCAAATTTTCATCAATTCACAAGGTACAGAAAAAAACTTTTTGTTAGGCAGAGCAGCGGATAAAAACTATCGTGACTAATTATCCGAATAGAAATGTAATAGAATATTTGAGAGGTATTGCCTACAAGTTTAGTTAAGGATTTAATTGTTTATGTATATAGTACACTTGCGCTGTATTTTTCATGTACATAATAAACGTATTTTGCATTTTCGTTGGTATATTACATGTGCTTGCGCCAAGACGCTCGCGCCAAAAGATACCTTACGCCAAAATAGAAGCGCTAAAATACTTGCGCCAAGACGCTCGCGCCAAAACATTACCGATCGACTTGATCTTAATTTTTTCAGCCTTGTTTACGCACGTAATTATATACCGGTTCTTGAAAATTCGTGCTTTTTCAATTCTTCACCAACGAACGCAAATTGAATATATTGAATAATAGGGTGGACTCGGTCTCCTGGACCAATTTTGCCCAACCTCTAAATACATTCACTTCACCCAACTCAAAAACTGCAGTACCTATAGCTTGTACACAACTAAAATGTGATTATTTCACCCGAAACGTTCATTTCGCCCAAACTCATAGTGCGGTAAGAACGCTCAATCCTAAGACACGATCGTATCGCCAAATTTGTGCGCAAGTTCACTTCGCCTAAAATTTAACTTATAATTGAATTTTATAATTAATAGGATACGTTAGAGTAAATTTTAATGCATTTATTCCTTGAAAGTACACTTTTTAAACGTAAATTCCCCATAAATCTTTACTGATGCGACAAAAACGTCGGGGTTAAAAAGTTAAAGATTTATTTATTCACGTTTTTAAAGTACATGAAGACCATTTACTTTAGACGATGTGATTGTTAGTCTTGTACAATTGTTTAATTAATGCGTTACCTGCCAATTTTCTGGCTATCGTTACCTCTCTTAAAATTTTGGTTTTAGAATGTTTGTGAATTTATTTATATTATTACGGTATATTTAAGCATACTGTAGCATTTGTAATTGTAATATGTTAATATCTTCTTGTTAGTACTATACGTCATATTGATAGAAGGATATTCAATGGCGAAATTTTTCTTTTGCGTTAAGAAATTCCTCATGCCGTATTTTAACAACGTTTTAGTATCCGCTGTCTTTGTTGTGACACCAAATATGGTTGCTTGTTTTGCGTCGGTGATACATTACGTTTATCTAGACGCTGTTGAAAACTGTTGATGTTATCGTGTCTTTATATCTACGTTGTATCTCACCTTATAGTAAAGAAATAAAATTTTGTAAAATCATGTCTGGTATTTTTCCGCATCAAGATGGTTTTAATATAAAACAATACTACATATGTTGAATGTGCAAATTGCATGAAATTAAATTTTTTTACAAGCACTAAAGAAAAGGTAGTTGTAATAACGTTCAGTAAAGATAAATATAGTTTTAATAAAAAAAGAGAACAAATGACTTCAGTTATTTATTGTTTCACAATAAAAATGCGGGGGTGCATAATATTCACCACTGTTATTTTGTTCACATAACATAACATTCACGCCATTCCCCTGCGGGGCAGGCAAAACAATCCTTGCCTCGTTTATTTTGAAATCTTTCTCTATGCTTTCCTGTCCCCAAATATTTCCCTAGCTTTCGCAAGATTCATAAATTGTTTCTGACATTCACCTACATAAATTTGCTTTGTTAATCCTTCGCTGTTCATTCTTTCGATGTGACCAAACCAACGTAGTGTGCTACATTTATACCTTGCTACATGTCTAACCAGCATGTAAACATTTTTTTGAAAGTGCACTCGACTAAACTCTTGCGTACGGTAGTTTGACCGCAGAGCACTTGGATGCGTGGGGTTTTGGAGGGTTGCTACAAGGTTGTAGACGTGGTTAGATAGCCACTAAAGGATAGGCGCCACAGGTTTTAGTCAGGAAAGGGGAGAAAAGGAAAGAAAAAGGAAAAAGAGGAGTAGAGTAGGGGCAGGCCCTGTAAAACCTGAAACAGGTAGTGCTCCAAAAAAAAGGAAACAATTTAAAAGAGAGACAAACTTTTACCCGAACAACCAAACGGTAACCGTTTATTTAATTTAATTTAAAACTCACATTAATACTTGTCGAATAAATATCGAACGTAAACAATAATGATACTATGCTAGTTTTCCCCCAAAGTATTCATAACAATCTTAACTAACAAAATAATTATAATTCAGCCCTGACGATGGCAAGTGGTGAGCCGTCGCAGATGCCCACAAAGAATAAAAAAACTAAATGTATTTAGTTCGTTAATCGAACCCTAAACGTAAAAGAAAAGTTTCGCTAATTGTGCCGCTCCCGACGGTTGTAAGTACTTACAAATCGCAGCCGAAAGGGCGAAAGTAACCCATAAAGTGCGATCTAAAATAGATCCACAATGAAAATAGTAGTGCTTAATTTTTGAAACGGCTTGTCTACGTTTCACAAAATAGAATTTAAATCCCCAATGATTTTGATTTCGGTTTCTTGAATTTTATTAAAACCCTTAAGAAATGGTATTAAATAGAAATATCGGGATAGTCTGTTCAGTGCAAGGCATAGAATTGCAGCAAGACATTCAATAGTACAGAAATTTTTATTACAGCAAAACCTGCTCTGAACAAAATTATCCGTAATGACAATTAATTAATATTAATGAAAGACAAAGTACAGAAAAGTTACAGAAATTCTAAATTCTAAGTAGGTCAACGTCCCAGTGAATAATAGGTGTGGTTTTTTTCTTCTTTTTGTATGCAGAAAGAAATTACAAATTGAACAAATCAAACTCTAAATTATTCAACCACTTTAGCCTCCAGTAAAAGCATGTTATTATAAATGATAAATTTTTGTTACACGTAAGTAAATAAGGTTAAACACCGAATGTAACCTAACTCTGTTGTACTGATTTTAGCAATACACTGTTCATTACACAAATCCTGTGTATATTGAATAATAAAGAATTCTGACCTTTGATGAAGAATTACCAAACTGTAAATGCCCTTCGTGTTTCGAAGGTGGTAGTTACTTGTGGAACCAAGACAGCTAATCAGTAGCTAAGAGCCAGCATTCCAGTAGGAATAGGTACGGAGGTGATCGGTAGTGGATTCCAATTTGCTAGTTATGTATATAAATAAAGAATAGCTGTTTATTTCGCCGGTATCAAGGCGCTGAAAGTGATACAAGTAAGTACGTTACTAATTACCTTATACAAGCATACCTCTTTTTAGATGTTTAGAGCCGATAGCGATGATTTCGTTTCAACAGACCTATGTTATAAATTTAATTAATCGTGCGAAAGTGCCTAAATGGAAGAATCGATTTACTAAAAGTTGTCGAACATGTGTTAAACTTACCCGAGGATATGAAGATTGAAAATTACAATAAGATCCGCTTGTAAAGCGTCAGTAAGGTTTTATACCAAAAACCATTACCTTATATGAAAAATTTTCCAAAGAAACGATGCTTAAACATCTTATAAACGGAAGGAAAAATTTTTCTTGAAGATCATTCTCCCCATCGGAAAAATGGCGTCTTAAGTAAAAGAAAGATCAGGAACAACGCCCTAACAAAAGCAATATTGCAAACCTGTCAAAACTATTCAAACTAGATAAGAATGTTAAAACCAAATTTTGATAAATAAATTTTACAGATATCCCATTGTTGCCTTTTAAAAACAAGATTCCTTTTCAAACTTTATTAAATGACTCTAAATCTTCGAGATGGCGCAACTTGTTTAAATACCAAATTTATATCTATAAAGGAATAAAAAAGATGTGTACGTTAAATAAATTAGTTTAACTGTAGAGGTGCGAAAAATAATTTTTTAGGTACGAAATTAAAAACATTCCACCAACGAATACGGAAATATTTATTTAGATGTAACTAATTAGTTCATTCATTAGAAAAAGTAGCGGAAGTTATCGAAAATACACGTTATTCACGATAAACACGTAACAACCTATCAATCATCGTCTTTTCGCCACACTGCTTCATTATACACTCATTTTTCATCTTATCCCTTCTTGTTTTACCCCACGCGCTGCTCAGGAATCTCTTGCCCACGGTATTTATTTTGCTTTCGCGCTTCTTTTTTTACATACTCATGTCCCACTTCCATACAGTACTAAGGAGACGAACACGCCACTATAGAATGCTAGTTTCTCAGCTACGCTCATTTCATTATCGTCCATATACTTCCAATCACATTACTTCCAGCATTGACCCGTCGTCCAACCTCACTATCCATTGTATCATCTGCAGTGACATTTTACCCAGATATATCCACTGGTCCACTTGATCCGAAATTTCATCATACAGGTTAAATAATCTACTCTTCTTTTCACCTTTCCGATTGAACACCACAATTGGTACATGCTTGCTTAACATATGTATCCATGTATACATTGAACAACCACGGTCATAACACACAGCCTTTTGGCACTACTTGCTCAATATTAAAGTATTCACTCACACGTCCTCTCACCTTAACACATGTCCGGCTACCGTTATACACTGCCCTTATTCCGTTTATTAAACTGTTACTTACGCCATATTTCCCACAGCTTCGCCCTATTCACTCGGTTATATGCTTTCTCCAGATCTACAAGCGCACAGTACAGCTTCTTTTTTTTTACTCTTAAACACTTTTCGATCACCTGCTGGAGAACAACCATCTGATCAACACATGATCTCCCTGTCATGAAGCCACCCTGCACGTCCCAGATCTGAGGTGGTTCTCAATTATTATATTTAATGGGTTTTAGATTATTTGCAACCAAGATACTGTGTAATTTATCAATTTTGCTTAATTCTATAGTTCTCTATAAGTTATGAACCACTACATATCTTCTTTGTTCAATATGGTGCCAAGTATAGTATTAATAAAATGTGGAAAAAAATTAACGAATGTGATTTGCTTCAAAACAACGCCCTGTATATCAGAATTTTGAAAATTTGTTTGCAAAAACGACACCCTGTATATCAATGTTGAAAATTTGTTTGTGTATTGATAATGAGCGTAAAAATTCCCTTGAATGTCTTTGGTATTTCCACATACATTTTTTGTTACCTATTGCAGGATGTAGTAGAGTTATTTAATAATAACTTCTTGACATCATTTACTTGTACGAATAATCCGCTAACTACTCAATGGTATAGCAATAAAAAATGTCACTCTAGCGTAGTTTTTGATTTTAGAACAATCAGTTCGACCGAGATATTTAGGATAGTCTCTCATATGCAATCTTGCTGTGAAGGTACTGACTTTCACTTGTCATTAACCACTTAACTTTTATTTTTAATTACTGTTTAGAAAACTCTGTATTTCCTTCAGCCTGGAAAAAGGTAGTTGTACATCCTCTTCCAAAAGTAAAATAAGTTAAAACCATGAATGATATCGTACCGATTAGCATATTACCAACTGTCTAAGGTTCTAGAAAAACTTCTGGAACATCAAATTATCGACCACTTGAATTCCTATGACATTATACCAAGCAACCTATCCGGATTCTGTCGTGGATTTAGCTGCTCTACAGCTTTGACTTCAATTAGATATGACATTCTGAAGGCTTAAGACAAAAATAAGTTAACTGCGTTGATTTTATTAGATTTTACGAAGGTATTTGACATTGTTTCCCATAGCACGTTACTTTCAATCTTAGGTTATATTGGTTTTAGCAATGCTCTGTCACTTCTTCTTAAAAATTATTTAACTAATAGACACCAAGCTGTGCGTTATGGAAATGTAATCTTTTAAGGGTGTTTCTAGTGGTGTGCCTCAAGGCTCCATTCCTGGTCCACTTCTTTTTTCTATATATATTTCACAATTTAACGATTACATTACATACTGCACGACTCATTTTTATGCAAACGACACAGTTATATCTGTCGTTTCACTCTTCCGAGATACAAAACGCCAAAGGATGTATAAATCGAGATGCTGCGTCTTTATGTATTATTGCTGCTAATCATGATCGTAAAATTAATGTCTCTAAATCTTGGTTGATTGTATTTGGTCCTAATAAAGCACAGAAGTTGGCAAGTTCTTGTTTAAATGTTAAAGTCATTGGTGAGAGTAACCCTGTGTACGAAGTTCGCAACTTAGGACTTATATTAGACTCTAAATTGTGCTTTCGTGCCCATATTAATAAATGCATAAGTGCTGCATATCTGAGATTAAAACGCTTATATCCCCACAAACAATTGCTTAACCGGGATGTAAAAAGAATGCTCTGTGAATCCCTTGAATTGTCCAACTTCAAATACAGCGACACATTCGATGGTCCATGCATTACTGTATTCGATCCGAATAGAATTAAAAAATGTCAGAATTCCTGTTCCAGACTAATTTTTGGCATCAAACGTTTTGACAGGATCACTTATAAACTTTTTGACTGTAAGTGGTTGAATATGGAGAACAGGAGGATCTTGCACTCTGCATATTTCTTTCACAGAATAATTCTCTTTAAAACGCCTCTTATTTGTACAATTGCATTACATTCAAAACAAACATTCATAACTTAAATATCAGTTTCAATTGCTTAATAACTCCTCCTATGCATCCAACAGTAATGTTTGAAAGTAGCTTTTCTTTTAATATAGCAAAATTATATAATTCTCAGTGTAAACTATATTTTCGTAAGACATTATTTGACCATTTGTACACTAAGCAGTCTTTAAACATTTGTTGGAACATGATTTTCGTTATGCGACTAACTTTACCAGTAATTAACCTTATATTTGTTAGTAATAGTATTTTTTCTTATTTTGTTTCTGTTTATTGTGTGAAATCTGTATCCTTGTCAAGGGTTAAATGGTAGAGCAGAGTGTTGGCAATAATTTTGTTGACGATTCTGAACTTCTCCATGAGTTTCAAATTTACAATATTTGATTAAAGGCATTATTATTATTATTATTATTTTTTTTTTTTTAGGCGTCGACTGCTGAGGTCATTGGCCTATACACTAACGTAATCAGATATTCCGAAATAATCCTGCAGCCTTCAGAAACCTAATAACGTTCAGAATATGTTTTGCCTGATTCAGGATTCCTTCTAACTCTCCCGTCAACTTATAAAACTGTATCATGTGGTATAGTCCGGGACATGTACTCAAAATGTGCTGTACAGTGATCTGATTGCCACAGTTCACACAGTTAGGAGGAGGTTCTCCAAGTAACAAGTGAGCGTGCGTGAGGTCTGTGTGACCAATTCTTAATCTGTGGATCTTCACTCGTTCAAATCTACTCAGATGTAGAGGTGGTCTCCAAGGTCTAGTATAGCCTATCGCCGTTCTCAGAGCTTCCTTAAGATCGGTGTGTCTTACCACTGGAACATCCACACGCCCTCCCCTGGCGGCCCGTTTAGCTGCCTCGTCCGCCATTACATTGCCAGCTATGTTCGTGTGGCCAGGTACCCATACCAGTGCCACCCTTTTTCCACTCGCGGTAACATGCTGGTATAAAGCTTGTACTCTTTGGGCAAGTGGATCGCGAGGAAAAAGTATCTTGATACTGTGTATAGCACTCAAACTGTCGCTTACGACAACAAAGCTGTTCCCTGTAGCACTAATCAAACAAAATAAGAGGGCTTGCCATAGAGCATATAGTTCAGTCCCAAGTATCGTATACATAGACGACAGCGTCCATTCATGTGCTAAGCCCTCAACGCTTATGGCACACCCCACTCCGTATTCCGTGTGCGATCCGTCTGTATATATCACCGTTGAATTGTGGTGTTCGTATTATTATTATTATTATTATTATTATTATTATTATTATTATTATTATTATTATTATTATTATTTATTTTTTTTTTTTTCATTTTGTGTAAGCACGTCGACTGCTGTGGTCTTTAGTGCTGTTGTGATTATTTGTATATGTCTTGTTCATTCATTATATTTTAGTATACATATCTATTGTTTTAAGGAATTGGATTGTGTTTCGTATATTTTCCGGGTTGCTTAGGTTGTCTGCTATATTGTTAGATATTGCGAATATGTTACGTGTATGGGAGTATGTTGCACAAGAACAAATAATGTGTTCGATAGTTAATAGTGTATGACATTGTGTACATATCGGAGGAGCTTCCTTTGAAAGGATGTGTTTGTGCGTTAGACTGGTATGCCCAATTCTTATTCTGTGTAGTATGGTGTATTCGTTTCGGGAGAGGTATAACGGTACTTTCCATTTCTCTACGGTTGGCTGTATATTTTTTAATTGATTGTTTGATCTGGTCCAGTTTAGTTGCCACTTTTGCTTTAATTTAGATCTTAAGTAACTAGTAAAGTTGATATGATTTTCAATTACAATATTATCTTCGTTGGGCTTTTGTGCTGCTTTACGTGCAGCTCTATCGGCTCTTTCGTTTCCAGTGATGTTAGTATGACTAGGAACCCATGCGATTTCTATTATATACCCTAAGTCTGTTAAATGTTTGATTGTGCAGATAATGTTTTGTGTCAAAGCGTCATGCGTGTATGGATTTTGTAGGCTCGTAATTGTACTAAGTGAATCGCTGACAATAAGGAACTTATTTGTTTTTAGTGATGTTTCGCAGTACCGAATGGCTTGCCATATACTGTATAGTTCAGCTGTGTAGATTGAAATATGTAATGGAATGGACCAGTAATGCTCTTTTCCTTCGAATGAGAACGCACATCCCACACCAGTACTTGTTTTGGATCCGTCTGTGTATAAAACTAGGTAGTCATGGTATTTCGAGAGTAGTTCTTTGAATTCCTCCAAGTAGATGTTTTGGAGAGTGCTTTCCTTGTCATGTTTAGAAAGGTCTGCAAGCACGTTAATGGAAGGTACTAACCACGGCGGAATTTCTAGCTGTCTGAGGGGTAGCATTTGCGGAAGTTGTTGATCAATGTATTCAAGTGCACTGTTTATGTTGTACCGCAGTGGTTTGTGCAGTCTTTGTGGAGATTGAGACTCGTCATTACTAAATAGAATGCTGTGGTTTGGGTGATTTGGCAGAGATTTAATTTTGCA
This sequence comes from Vesta saturnalis, assembly GCA_036346205.1. Classification (NCBI taxonomy): domain Eukaryota; kingdom Metazoa; phylum Arthropoda; class Insecta; order Coleoptera; family Lampyridae; genus Vesta; species Vesta saturnalis. The sequence goes on from JARFJB010002536.1 coordinate 93,203, forward strand.
TGCATAGGCTAAGATTCTATATTTTCTGTGTAAGGAAATAGGAAGTATACCTGATTCACATAGTAAGCTATCACTTGGGCTAGTGTAAAACGCACCAAGTGAATACCTTAGAGCAGCATTCTGTATAGTGTCCAAGGGTTTCAAAGTACTTTTTGAAGCTGATGTGTATGCTTCACAACCATAATCAATTTTAGATTGCACTAGCATTTTGTACACTTTCAAGAGAACCTCTGGGTCAGCTCCCCATTTAGAGCTCGCCATAACTCTTATAAGATTAAGAACTACTTTACATCGAATTGTTAAGTTGTTTATGTGTTCTTTCCATGTTAGCCTAGTATCGAGTGTTAATCCCAAAAATACTCCGGAATTTTTATTTTTAATGTTTGTTTTTTAACGTGAGAAGGGGGCCAAAATGTGGTTTTCTCAATTTGCAAAAGTGCATGCAGAATGATTTTTCTGGTGATATTTTGTATCCGATAGTTTCTGAGTTTAATAATATATGATCGATGGCAAGCTGTAGCTTTCTATTTATTTCTCCCATTGTAGGTGCAGAATATATGATTGCAAGGTCGTCGACGTAAAGATAGGTGTTGATGTCTGCGGGAATAGATTTTATTAGGGAGTTTATTGAGATTATAAAGAGGACCACACTTAACGTTGAACCCTGAGGGATTCCGTTTTCCAGTATTCTACAGGAGGAAAGACAAGTACCCACTCTGACTCTATATCGTCTTCCTTCGAGGAATGACGTTATGAATAGTGGTAAGTTACCTCTAAGACCCCATTCGTATAATGCTTGTATGACCCCATATCTCCATGTTGTATCAAATGCCTTTTCCACATCAAGAAAGACAGCCACTGCATGATGTCTATTTGCAAACGCCTTCAAAACTGCATCCTGCAGGTGTATTAGGTGATCTACCGCGGATCTGAACTTTCTGAATCCCATTTGGCAGTTTACTAGAAGTTGCCGTTTTTCGATAACCCACATTAGTCTGTTACTGACCATACGTTCTAGTATTTTCGCCATACATGAGGTTAGACTAATTGGTCTATAATTCGTAGCTAAATATGGATTTTTACCATTTTTAAGAATAGGAACTATTATGGCTTCCTTCCAACAGGAAGGGTATCTACCTTCTGCCCAAATTAAATTAAATGCATTCAGAATCAATTTCTTATGTGAGTTGGGAAGATTTTTCATCATATCGTACGTTATGAGATCTGGGCCTGGAGAGGAGGATTTGTTGCATTTTAGAGCCAGTTCGAGTTCTGTCAATGTAAAGGGGACGTTATATTCAGCGAATTCTGGTTCACTGAAATTTAACCTAACTTCTCTCTCAGTTTTTGTATGTAAGAAAGTGGCATCATATTTTTGGGAACTGCTTGTTTCTTGGAATTGACCAGCTAAAATTTCAGCTATCTGCTTGGGTTCAGTGATTGTAGTGTTGTTAACTTGGAGTTGTATCGCCGATGTCGTATGTTTGCCTGAGATAGCTTTAATTTTTCGCCACACGTCTGCGCAAGGAGTTTGACTAGTTATAGATGATACATAAGTATTCCATGAATCTCTTTTGCTTTGTAAGATGGTACGTCGTGAAAATGCCCTTGCTTTTTTGAAAGCTATAAAATTCTCATTTGTAGGATGTCTTCGGTAGAGGTTAAATGCTCGTTTTTTTGTTTTCACTGCTTTACTGACAGTGGGATTCCACCACGGTACTTTACGTTTGAACGGCGTTCCTCCCGTTTTTGGAATAGCGACGTTAGCCGCGTTAATTATCCTGTTTGTGATTTCTTGTACGTCACATGAGGCTTCGTAGAGGTTTGAAGATGCATTCAGGTGAGACTGGAACATATCCCATCGAGCTGCTGATATTCTCCAGCGAATTGGAGTAACTACATGTGCTTTCTGATGTTCAGTACCTACTACAATGGGGAAGTGGTCGCTATGGTAAAGATCATCTAGTACTCTCCATGTAAGTGAAGTAGCGATATGTGGGGACGCTATTGTTAGGTCAATGGCTGAAAATGATCCAGATCTTGCGCAAAGGTGGGTGTTTGCACCGGTATTTAATAGATACAATTGATTTAGATCTATTACATTCTCTATAGCCTGTCCACATGCATCGGTACGTGGAGATCCCCACATGCGATTATGGGCGTTAAAGTCGCCCATCAATATATAAGGAGTAGGTAACTGATCTAAAATATTTTGAACATCATGCTGTTGCCAGTTATTATTAGGAAGATATATATTGCAGACAACCACTCTTATAGGAGCGGTTATTTTTATAGCAATCGCTTGTAGTGGCGTCGTCAGTGGAACTATGTCATATTGGACATTCTCCCTAATAATAAATGCTACTCCACCTCTAGCTCTGAGGATTGGAGGTACATCTTTTCTAACTATTTTGTGTCTACGCAGGTAGTATGGTTGGTTAGGTCTAAAATGAGTTTCTTGAATGCATAAGCATAACGGGTTGAACTCGTTAATGATTAATTTAAGTTCGCAATAATGATGGATGCATCCGTTGCAATTCCACTGAATTATGGAATCCATTGTTGATTTAAAAGTTTTAAAAATAGTCTATCGGTTAACGAGTAAATAAATAAAGAAGTACGAGCACAAATAAATAACATATAGATGTACGAAACAAATAAATAAATAAGTATATAAATATATAAAAATATAAAATGTATAAATAAAATACATAGAGTAGTTGTATACGCTACTGTATGTAGATATATCACAGACACTATAGTTAAATAAAAGACTAGTATATAAGACTAGTAATACTCTTCTTCATTTTGCAAATCCGAGGAAACAGAAGGTGGTTTCCTTGGTTTGCCTTTTGGCCATCCCTTTTTCCCTTTTTTTGATTCAGAGGAATTTGACTCGTTATCTGACACTGTTTCGCAACCCAAAGGAGAACGTTTCCGTTTCTCAACGTTTATCGAAGTTAAACAGGTCGAATAAGGGGACGGTGGAATCAGAAATGCTTCACGCGAAGAAGCCGCAGGGGTTAGATTGCTTCCACTAAATGGGGTAAAAGTTCCCTTGCTAATGCTGGCACGTCGATCTTAGACGGAGAAGCTGCTGGGGTAGCCGCTGCTTTGGAGTAACTAATATTTGGAGATGGTGTTAGAATAATAATTTTCTTTCTTGCTTCATTATAACTTATTTTTTCTTTCACACGTATTTCCTGAATTGCAGTTTCTTGCTTAAACACTGGGCAAATTGATGCTCTAGCAGAGTGGTTACCTCCACAATTGCTGCATGTAATTGGTTGTTCACATGACGAACCTACGTGTACTTCTTTACCACATGAACACAGTGGTTCTTGTGCCATACATCGTAACGAAGTGTGGCCAAACTTATTACATTTGAAACACCTCATGGGAGGAGGTATGTATAGCCGTACGTTTAATGAATAAAAGGCAACTCTGATTGTTTTAGGTAGAATTGGGGTGTTGAATGTAAGTATGTGATTTGGAGAATCAGTCAGTTCTCCATTTCGCCTAGTCTTTATTCGTCGAACTTCAACTACTTTCTGACTACTGAGTTCCTCACATATATCTTCTGTAGTGCAATTCAGCAAATCGTGGTAGATCGAGCAAAACGAATTTGTGACCCTGAATTTTTGAATGATGAATATAAATATTTAAGAAAATCCTTACAAGATAATGGATATTCACTTACAGATATTAATAATGTTATTACACCTTCTAGGCGTAACCTTAAAGAAAAACCAGTTCTTAATGTTGATACTGCTTTTCTTCCTTTTATAGCTAATGTTACAAATAGAATTGAAAAAATCCTAATCAAATATGGCATTAGGACTATTTTTAAACCTACAAGAAAAATTAAAGAACATTTAAGATCACCTAAAGATGTGTCAAACCCTTTATCATCTTCCGGAGTGTATAAGTTATCTTGTTCATGTGGAAAAGTATACATCGGGACCACAAAACGTAGCTTTGATACAAGACGCAAAGAACATATGAGATTTTGTAGATTGGGTCAACCAGAGAGGTCTGCTGTGGCTGACCATGCCCTGAATAATCTAAATCAAGACATTCAATTTGACAATATGGAAATATTGTCAAGACAAACCCATTATTATGTTCGTTTGCAACGTGAAGCTATTGAAATATATAAACACCCGAATAATTGTAATAGACAAGAAGAAAGTCTCCGTTTAAATAGGTTTTGGCATCTTATAATTAAAAAAGAGCATAATGATACGCCTTGATTTTAAATTTGTTTTCAACTTTTGGTATGTCTTGGTTTTTTGCTGTGTTTTTCCTAGACCTTGAAGCAAATGCTTTACCAATAATATGTTAAATTTCCACAGCACTATAATTTAACATAAGTAGTTGAAATTAAATTGAAATTAAAAATTACAAAGAACGTTCTGCATTGTGCTTTTCATTGTTAATAACACTTCCAATTATTGATAAAGATTTGTTAGATTTAACTGGGTTATTTTATTTGATGTAATGTTTGGATTTGTGAATGCTTCTATCATTTTAAAATTGAAGTTTTTCACAACTTTACACTTACATCATAACTCGATTAAATTTTGTTAAATGTGTTTTTTGGCTGGCAAATTTCATTGTTAGCTTTCGTCGTAGAGAGTGTTCTGGTTTGTCATCTTTGAGGCAGTTTAACAATATTTAATTTTAATGACCTAGTTATTCTTTACTACAATTTTATAGTTGGCTTATACGTTTCTCAAACTGTTATATTAATCGCAGGCTTATGTTTACGTTTGAATTTTTCAAATTTGAAAAAATTGTTTACTACATCTTTAACAATTTTTAACAAACATTACTACTGACGAAGATAACTGTAAGTGTTATCGAAACGTTTAGATTGTATAATTTAAAGTACACCATTAAAAAATCCCAAAAAAGATAAGTATTTTATTATGAGTGTTAATGGTGAAAGTTTACATTTTCATATTATAAATTGTATGTAGGTATACAGGGTGAATCTTATCTAATCCGCCAAAATTAAAGGAGTACTATAACTCATCATTCTAAGCAAAAAGTTCATATGTACATGGGTCCGGAAATGCCTCGTTTCCGAGATACAGGGTGTCAAAGTTGAAAAAAGAAATTGCGTTTTCTTCAATATCTTTCGACTGTTTCGAAATAATTTCATGAAATTTCATATACGGGGGTTTTTTGGGATGAAAAATTCAAATTCTTGGTCCATTTAGTTGTGGTTTCTAGAGGGCGCCAGCGGCAAACATTTCGACCTCTTTAAATCGTTGCAACTTTTTTATGCTACACTGTATGCCATTTTGGACTAGACAAATCGATTCTACTGTCTTTTCTGTTAAAAAAACGTATATCTTAGTAAAGTCGCTAGGAGCAACCCTTTCCGAGAAAAACGCATTTAAAACTCACAATGTTTATTTATTCAAAACTAACTTTTGCAAGGAGCACTAAAATAGCCAACATTAAAAAAAGCAAAAGAAAAAAAATTAATATTAAAACTGTTCAAAATGCCCAAAAAAACCCCGTATACGAAATTTCATGAAATTATTTCGAAACAGTCGAAAGATATTCTTTTTTCAACATTGACACCCTGTATCTCGGAGACGAAACATTTCCGGACCCATGTACATATGAACTTTATTGCTTAGAATGATGAGTTCTAGTGCTCCTTTAATTTTGGCGGATTAGATATGATTCACCCTGTATAGTAAGTTACTGGTTAAATATGAAATGAATAAAATTTTGTGTTATTGTAAAACGTTTTTTAAATTCTGTATATAAGGCTACGTTTATAAGATGTACAATATGCGTGTTTATGAACTGCAAAGTATACTACCATTTATTCGAGATTAAATAGAAGTAATATTTTAATACTCATATACAAAAAATAAACTGAAAACGTTGGTAGATGCAAAACTTAAAAGCCAGTTTTATGTAGTTTTCAATTGATTTTATTCTAGAGACAGCCAACGAAAGTAATAAAAATGTTTCCGTTGTACGTGTGTGTGCAACACTTGTTTCCCTCGTGGGAGTTCTTATAGAGTCTGTAAAAATACAATTTTCCGTTCTCTTCTCGTTTTAAACTTATGTTTACAAAAACCATACACAACAAAATAAATAGGTACAATGTCTTAATTTTTTAACAGAGTAATGTGTACTCATTATCTTAGGACTGTAGAAAAGGTTAGAAAACGATACCTCCTATAATGTATAAGAGTCAGATCGAATATTGTAATTGTATATTATAATTAACTTATTTATTGCAATAAGTAAAGCACGTGGGATAAAGTAAAATAGCAACATCATATGGAAAACTTGCCGCTAGTAAAGCCTAGGTTGTGAAAGCAGTGATAAATATACTGGTAACGTTTTAATGCATTATTAGTTTGCGTTACATTTTCAACCCTCGATTGTAGTTAGCTTAAGTTCAACATTTATTACCCACATTTAGTGCGAAGGGAAACGTATTGGTTAACTTTTTATTTCGATTTTCTTGCAATAAGACTTACAAATCATCAGATCCAAGAATACACAATTACTAACTACATACGTATATGCGACTTTGAAGGCATTAACGTATTTCAACAATTTACGATACGTTACGCTGTAAAAGAGTTATACAATAATCGAGAAAAGTATATTCCAGAATTGTGTGGCCAGTTTTTTTCGGTACAGAGTACTCAGTAATTATAAAATTACTAGCATTAATTCTATGCAGGTACCAGAATTCCGTATAAGATGCGGTGGATTACATGCACCGTTTGAGAAAATTTACAAAGCAAAATATAGAAATAAAATTATCCTCTTAATAATAACTAATCCGAAGCCCTACCTTAATTAACACATTCACCGTTAAATACTGCTACGGTATTGCATAGGGAAAATAAATCATTAACCCTGTAAACATCCAGCTTAACTTACTAAAATTTAATTCCGACGTAGATATCAATTAGCATTAAATTACGTACAGAGAATCAAGTTATATAAAGTTGCATAATAGCCGGTAACAGCGAATTATCTATAAAGATTGCGGCGTTTGCATCACGGAAGATAATTTGTTCCTCCGAGTCGTTAGCATTAGCATAAAGCATCCAAATGCTCTTACCGAGAGAACCCTCAGCCAATCGAGTCAGCTTCCTAGCATAAAGCCGGATCCACCCACCGCAGAATCTATAAAGACCGCGGCGCTGCACCGTTGAATAAACCTCGCTCAACCTCGAGTCGATTGCCGCATCCGTCATCTAGAACCGTCAGTATCTTTAGACGCGTCACTGCGCCTGCCGTCACTTTGTAAATCAGCGTCGTCAACCTGTCGATTGCCGCATCCGTTGAGATACCTAGTTAACCAGTCGTGTATCTTTAGTCGCGTTCGGCCGTCACCTTTCTTAAATCAGCGTCGTACACCATGACACGCTAGTTGAAATGACGGGCTGCAGGTTAACCTCACGGAAGTTTATTGCACCACCTTTCTTAAACAGTTACACCAGACACCCAGAGAATACGACGAAGGCTGCAGAGGAAGTTATCACACCGTTCCAGTACCAGAAGTACGACAGGCTGTAAAGCCTGAAGTCACAAACATACACACACTAGAAGCCACGACAGGCTGTAAAGCCTGAAGTCACCTTCTGCAAACATACACACAAGCCGGGACGTGGTTACTTCGGCCTAACGCCCTGAAGTCAACTTCCATTTACTCCAGCGGCAAGAAGGGTATTCACTCTAATTCTACCGGTCCCCGGGAGATCCCTTTGTATAGCAGTCGACGGGCCGGACCCAGAATCTTATAAAGGGCTCTCCATTAAACATACACTACACATACAATACACCTACCACCAGGAGAATTAGCAATATAAACAAGCGACGCCAAGACCTGGAGATAATCTCAATACCAGAAACCGTATTCTTAGAGATCACCCGCGTGATCCTCTAGTTAAATAAAGATGAACCCGCGGTGCGTTTACGTAATAAAATTGCATCAAACGTGTTCCAGCGTCTCGCGAACCGGCTTCAATTTGTTAGATATTCTTCTAATAATATTTCTTAATAAAGGAAATCCGGTAAGATAGACATTCCTGTATCGCGAGTATATTTTCACGCAACGAAAAACTATCCACTATTACATTCCCGAAAGCCTGACTAATTTTCACCAGCATCAGAATACATTACGAACATTATACGTGTAAATTCTCTCATTTTAACCCAGGGAATAATCGTGTTCTTAAGACACCTCCATTTCGTCTGAAACAATTCACAGAATTGTTTAATTTAGTCCACGCAGTCCTAAAAGATCGTGTGAACCCGCTACAGATTAATTCGTTTACAAAAATTAATAATAGGAGCAATTTTTAATAATAACTATTATTTATTAATATGTAGAATAAGTTTCGCTTATAAGAAAGTTATACGCGCTTTAACTATAACAGACGTTTTCTAATAATGAAGAATTAATGCGTCTTATTGCCGGGCATAACTAAATGTTATGTATTAATCAATGTAAATACGTTCTAAGAAATCCTGAGGCCATCCTGATCAGTTAGAGTAAATAATCGTGCGCGTACGAACAATTTGCATCCAGAAACGTACAATTATTAGCCTGTCCTTTGGGAAGAATTCCAAGTACTGAATTCACATCTATTCAGTCTGAAAGCCAAATCACATATAAGAATAGTCATGCGCACCAAGGTTACTTTAAATTATTGATTTTTCTCTGTGACCTGCTTCCAAACACATGTGCGATCGTTGTCCTCTGTTTATGTAATACGGAGAATATTACCCAACGCCACCTGATAAATACCAGGCCACCGTTTACAGGGACGGCCTAAGCGTTCGTAACAAATCAAAATAAATCGTCATTATCAGGATTTTTGGTCATAACACACTAGCAATTGAACCACAATAATTTATATTTCCACAAAAACATCTCAAGAGCCGACATTGCCAACACTACAGTCCATGGGGGACCAACCAAAACGGGTGCTACCAGGAAGGACACTCCAGTTAACCTGATACAAAATTGTTGTCTTGTTGTTAATTTAAATCACCTAGTTTAGTATCTGATTATTTAGTTTTATAGAAAATAGGATAATATACGTTTAAAACATTCAAAGTGTACATTGTTAAGCACAAAATACGAACCACCTCCGTCTTGCAAAGACAAGACCCGATTTGAGCTAGACCGAGGCACATTAAAGTAAACCATTTATTATGTAAGAAAGGGCATTTACAACCCCAAAAATGTTATGCAATGAATTATTTTTTTTTACTTATAGTATTCCCTGAACAGTGTAATTTGCTTAACGTGCTAAAGCACTCGGGAACACTGGGAGAGTATAGGGATATTGTTAGGCTGCTGAAAAATGTTTACGAACCTTAAATTTACGATACGTTACGCTGTAAAAGAGTTATACAATAATCGAGAAAAGTATATTCCAGAATTGTGTGACCAGTTTTTTTTTCGGTACAGAGTACTCAGTAATTATAAAATTGATCGCATTTATTGTATGCAGGTACCAGAATTCCGTATAAGATGCGGTAGATTACACGCACCAATTGAGAAAATTTACAAAGCAAAATATAGAAATAAAATTATCCTCTTAATAATAACTAATCCGAAGCTCTATCTTAATTAACACATTTACCGTTAAATACTGCTAAGGTATTGCATAAGGGAAAATAAATAATTAACCCTGTAAAGATCCAGCTTAACTTCACTAAAATTTTTGTAATTAATTATTTTTTTAATTCCCTACAGTAATCAAGTTATATAAAGTTGCATAATATTAAAACCAATTGCAAAAGATTGCGCGATTTTGCATCACAAATAATTAATTTTAATTCCCTCCGACGTAGATATCAAAAAGCATCAAATGCTCTTACGTCAGAGAACCCTCAGCCAATCACAGCTAGGGGGCCCCTGCATAAAAGCCGGACCCACCCACCGCGAATTATCTATAAAGACCGCGGCGCTACCGGAATAAACTCTCGCTCTTCTCTCTCGAGTCGCTTCTCTAGCATCTAGCATCTAGAACCCAGATCCAGACCGCGCGCGCCTGCCGCACTTTGTATACCCCGTCAACCTGTCGATTGCCGCATCCGTTCATCCTGAACCGTCGTGTATCTTTAGTCGCGTTACTTGGCCGCCGTCACCGGTAAATCAGCGTCGTACTATCAAGCCGCTTGTTGAGATACGCTAAGGTTAACCTCACGTAAGTTTTATTGCACCACCTTTCTTAAACATTACACCAGACACCCAGAGAAACGACGGGCTGCAGAGCCCGGAAGTTATCACACCGTTCCAGTACACATACCAGAAGTACACGACAGGCTGTAAAGCCTGAAGTCACCTTCTGCAAACATACACACACTAGAAGTCGCGACAGGCTGTAAAGCCTGAAATCACCTTCTGCAAACATACACTCAAGCCGGGACGTGGTTACTTCGGCCTAACGCCCTGAAGTCAACTTCCATTTACTCCAGCGGCAAGAAGGGTATTCACTTTAATTATACCGCTCCCCGGGAGATCCCTTTGTACAGCAGTCGACGGACCGCGCCCAGAATCTTATAAAGGGCTCTCCATTAAACATACACTACACATACAATACACCTACCACCAGGAGAATTAGCAATATAAACAAGCGACGCCAAGACCTGGAGATAATCTCAATACCAGAAACCGTATTCTTAGAGATCACCCGCGTGATCCTCCAGTTAAATAAAGACGAACCCGCGGTGCATTTACGTAATAAAATTGCATCAAACGTGTACCAGCGTCTCGCGAACCGACTTCAATTTGTTAGATATTCTTCTAATAATATTTCTTAATAAAGGAAATCCGGTAAGATAAACATTCCTGTATCGCGAGTATATTTTCACGCAACGAAAAACTATCCACTATTACGTTCCCGAAGGCCTGACTAATTTTCACCAGCATCAGAATAAATTACGAACATTATACGTGTAAATTCTCTCATTTTAACCCAGGGAATAATCGTGTACTTAAGACACCTGAATTCCATCTGAAATAATTCACAGAATTGTTTAATTTAGTCCACGCAGTCCCAAAAGATCGTTTAAACCCGCTTCAGATTAATTAGTTTACAACAATTAATAATAGGAGCAATTTTTGATAATAACTAACGTAAACAAGTTCATGATGAACTCCGTCTTCCCTGTATTTAATAGGTAGAATAAGTTTCGCTTATAAGAAAGTTATACGCGCTTTAACTACGTTTTCTAATAATAAAGAATTAATGCGTCTTATTGCCAGGCATAACTAAATGTTATGTATTAATCAATGCAAATACGTTCTAACGTCCTGATCAGTTAGAGTAAATAATCGTGCGCGTACGAACAATTTGCATCCAGAAACGTATAATTATTACTCTGTCCTTTGGGAAGAATTCCAAGTACTGAATTCACATCTATTCAGTCTGAAAGCCAAATCACATATAAGAATAGTCATGCGCTCCAAGGTTACTGTAAATTATCGATTTTTCTCTGTGACCTGCTTACAAACACCTGTGCGATCGTTGTCCTCTGTTTATGTAATAAGGAGAATATTACCCAACGCCATATGATAAATACCAGGCCACCATTTACAGGGCCGGTCTAAGCGTTCGTAACAAATCAAAATAAATCGTCATTATCAGGATTTTTGGTCATAACACTGAACCACAATTGTCATTGTCAACACTACAGTCCATGGGGGACCAACCAAAACAGTTGCTACCAGGAAGGACACTCCAGTTAACCTGATTCAAAATTGTTGTCTTGTTGTTAATTTAATTCACCTAGTTTAGAATCTGATTATTTAGTTTTATAGAAAATAATATAACATACGTTTAAAACATCCAAAGTGTACATTGTGAAGCACAAAATACGAACCACCCCCGTCTTATAAAGACAAGACACGATTTGAGCTAGACCGAGGCAAATTAAAGTAAACCATTTATTATGTAAGAAAGGGCATTTACAACCCCAAAAATGTTATGTAATGAATTATTTTTTTTTTACTTATAGTATTCCCGAACAGGTTAAAATTTGGTTAACGTGCTAAAGCACTCGGGAATACTGGGAGAGTATAGGGATATTGTTAGGCTGCTGAAAAATGTTTACGAAGCTTAAATTGACTTACGTCAAAGTTTGGAGGAAAACAGGAACTGGGTAGTGCGTTCCACAATTTGGTCGTCGTGTGGAGAAATATAGATTGAGCCCGTTTAGTGTGGCACGATGGAATTTAGAGTGCGTAATTATGGTGTGAATAGGCAAACCGAGTGTTCCTAGCGAAGATGGCCTGCGAAGCTATTAAGAAGTATATTTTGGACACACACTTGCCGCGGTAATAGCAATAGAACAAGGAAAAAACCGAAACTATTCTTCTATACTCAAGAGGCTGTAGGTCAGAAGTCAGAGACCGGTCATTTATAAGCCTGATAGCTCTTTTTTGAATGCGGTTTACCATAGCAAGAGCGTATTGGGAAGAACTGACCCAGAGGTGGGAATTGTATCCCTCTGTCTAGATCTGTATAGAAAGCCCAGTTTACGGGCAGCTGCTTTGCTGGCTGACAAAAGGTGGTCAACCCATGAAAGGTTCGACGATACGGTCATCCCTAACATAGAAATAGAGTTTGAAAACTTGGGTTCTAAGCCATTTGTATTTAGAGCAGGAAATGACCGGTTTTGCTTGGCGGACACAAGGCAACACTGCGTTTTGTCAGAGTTGATTATTCCTTCCCCATTCAAGGACAGATTCTATGTCACTGTTGATTGAGGCTGCCATTTTCACCTTAACGTCCTGTCTAGACTTATTGTTGTGGGAAAACAGAAGAACTACAATGTAGAGTGCTGTCATCTGCAAAGCAATGGATGGGGTTAGTTGTTGAGGAAATGAGGTCATGTATTTACAGCAGGAAAAGTGTGGGAAAACGCGTATACGTCTTTTGTCAAGAAAGCTGGGTATCCAATTGATGAGCGTATCGGATAAGCCGAACGAAGTGAGCTTGGCAAATGGGCAGTTGTCGTTTAAGAGTTTATTGGACTCGAGGAACGAAGGTAGTTGGTGGTTGATGGCTTTCTCCATGATTTTTGACAGAAGTGATAGCTATTGGTCGATAATTTCAGGGATAGGTTTTGTTGCCATTTTTAGGAATAGGCTGGACATTTGTCAACTTCCACGATGAGGGAAACTCTCCAGATGACATGGAGATCGAAAAGAGTTTGAACAATACAGTGTACTGGCTCAAGGTAGCATTTTTAAGGACGATAGATGGAATACCGTCAAGGCCAGTCGCCTTGTTTGAGTCAAGTTTATTGATAATTGATTCCAGGAGCTTGTAACGAAAGTGGATTGGTTTAATAGCGTATGGGGTAGATTTGGGCGACGGCACAGTTTTACCAGAATCATTGAGGTATGAATATGATGCAAAAAAAGTAATTTCAAAGACCTTCTGTGTTCTTTTCAGGATAAATTAACCTAAAACATTCAAAAAAACGCTTCTAAGTGTGGATACCGACTTAATTTATTGCTTCTCAGCTACCTACAAATTACAATGTCCTGAATTATATACCTTGTCTTATCGTTTAATAAAAAAGGTTTTGTTGCAAATTTAGGATACACCCATACCATGCAGTCCTAGACAATCCTAGACTATTATTAACGGATGAGACTACTTTTAACAACGATGGGCACGTTAATTTGCATAAGATGCATCACTGTTCGCAAACCAATCTTCATTGGATGAGAGAGGAGTAACATCAAGGCAGGTGGAGCGTAAACGTTTGGTACGGTACATTGAAATAACATTTTTTCAGCATGATGGGTGTCCAGTCCATAGTTCGGCAAGTGGCCGTCAATGTTTGGACAGAACATTTCCTGATATATACAGGCATGGAAAAATATTGTCGCGGGTCAGTATTCCACTGAAGAAAAAGTACAGATTATTAAGTTGTATTATTCAGGAATAACTGCACAAGAAATAATGGGCAAGATTGCTTTTTCTTTGAAAACAGGCCAATTCCATCAGAAAGTACGATTATGCGTACTGTTTGTAAATTTGAAAGATGTGAATGTTTAAATAATTGTAGAAAACACAGTAGCATTGATGGTAATGATGGTGAGCATCCTTGTCGTAACTTAAACGAAGAGCGCGAACTCCAAGAAATTGCATTGTGTAGTTTATCAGAAACTAATTTCCCGTGCAATAGTGCAAAAATTGAACCAAGAAATTTATAAGTTGCAAATTACACAAGAAATTTTTCCATATCATCAAAACCGTATGGAATTTTGTGAAGATATGATGAATCGGGCTAATGGAAACGAAAGATTTATTGAAAATATTTTTTTACCGACGTTTCTTTTACGTTTCTTTTAACTTACATGGCCATCACAATCCGTCTGTCGCTGTTGATTACTCTCGGGAAAACAAACACATTAGTATTCCTTAAAGGATGTGTGGGCAGGGATTTTAGGCAATTCCATAATTGGTCCATGTTTATTAACGTAATCTTGAATGCGGACAAATATTTTGAACTGTTGAGAAACCAGATAGTTCCAGTTATTCAACGCCTCAATACAAATTTTGATGACGTTTGGTATCAAGAAGATGGCTGTCCTGCTCATACCGCATTAATAGTTCAACAGTTATTGGAAACTACGTTCTCTAACCGTATTATTAGTGGAAAATGTACCATTAAATATCCTCCTCGCTCACCTAATATCGCGCTGAACGACTTTTTTGTTTGGGGATACATATCCCAGCAAATTTACGGGCACAGGCATGAACGTGCTAACAGTTTGGACGAACTTCGTCTCAAAATTACAGACTCTTTAAACAGCATCACCCAAGAAATGTTAGAAAACACCCAAACTGATTTTATTACAGATTGGGTTGCTGCTTTGCGCAAGGTGGAGGTCTTTTCGAAAATCTTACAAAGTAGAGTATTGAAAAAATTGTATTCTGTTCATTTTTAAAAATAGTTGGTTTTTCAATAAGAATTATAATGCTAAAGTTAAACCTTAAACTTAAGTTATACTATCAATGTAAATGTTAATGTTCTTGTTTGTAGCTCTCGTAAGTTTCTTCTTGGTTCTTCTTACGAGTAGTAACCGAACCATGTCATAAATTTGCAATCAGAATAAACTTCGATGTGTGAGGTATTGTTATCTAATGTTTAAGTGTAAAGTATTTACTTAATAGTTTCAAAGAACACGCAACTTTTCAATATCATCTTAATTGCTTTGGTTTGTTAGAAACGTTGAAGCTAGATTGAAGGAGACTTAAGTAGTTCATATTTTGTGCCTACATGCAAATATGTACATACAAGTGGCAACATCAGTAAAGTTGTCTCTCTCACACTCATACAATGCTTATTGGGTTCCAGCTTATTATAAGTCAGACCCGCCATAATGTTTTTCCATACCTGTGTATGGGAAGGGGCAGTTTATTTTCATTGCCAGCCAGGTAGTTTGATTAAGAAAAAAACTTATAGCAAAAGTAGAAAGAAGTTTCAATTTATAGGTGACCTGATCTGATTTGTTTGGATTTTTGGGAGAGGTTGAAAGATATTGTTTATTTAACCGAACCAACTAGCAGGGAGAATATGATAGAGCGAATATGGAACGCCATGCTCTGTATTCTAATGGCAGAAATAAACTGCTGTTTTGTCCACGTGTGAGAGATTGCAGCACTGTATTGAGCAGGACTGGCGACAATTTGAACACTTGTGGCTTCCTTAGTTCTTGAGTACTAGGACTGTTGCACACCATTCTTTTATATCAGCCGTTTTCAGGGCCACAGATAATATAAAAGGGAAATTCCTAATGGGACATAATAATTTAAAAAATAAATTTTTCTTCAACCTGTATTAAATCACGCTATTCTTCATCCCTACCTACCTAGCTGACCTAGAAATGCCAAATTTTTGATCGGATGTCAATTGTAAAAGTAATTTTTCCTAGGACAAGAAAGCACTGCACCGTTGATTAGGCTTGCTTGACTATCTCGGAAGGTATGTACAACGTTCATGCAATACTTATATTGTCCTAGTAGCAAACATCCAATGATTTAATAGGATATCAAATGGATGAAGTTGCACCTTCAGTAGTATACAGAAATAAATTATATTCTTATCTTTTGGTTGTTTCCATTTTATTTTGACATTTGTCATTTACTAAAATATGACTTGATTTTAACGTTTCTCATTCCATGATGCAATTAATCAATCAATTTGAGTTGTTGCAGAAACTCACAGAGTACTCAAAATTTAGAAAGGAAAATGCAGATTATGCTTGAAGAAAAAATAGCATATTACATTCGGTGCAGAAGTTGAAGATTTTTTCGCTTACTTTGGCTCCTCACCTAGCGACTCGGAGCCACATACGTTTCATTATGTGCATTGCCATGGTCGTCCTTTAGAACACTCGACACTTTGCGTCGCGTGTTACAAACTTGCACTCGTCCGATAATACTATTATAATACTTGTACTTTAATACTAATTTATAATACTGTATCATAAAGTTTACATTATAGTTTTGTTTTGGGGTGAAAACAGAACGATAATAATGCATAACGCAAACTTTATTATACACTTTTTGACGTATTTCGATTTATGACATTGGCAACCCTGGATCAGGAGGATTTCCATATAGCAGTTAGCCCTAACCTCTACATATTGGCGGAAAAATTATCAATTTCTAAATGTCAGTTTACTATCAGTGTAGCCAAGAATTCAATATGACAATAATGAAAATTAGCAAATTACAGTTTCTAAAATTATAAAAAATTGTATAAAACACACGTTTCATAATGTGCATTGCCGTGGTCGTGCTTCAGAATACTCGACGCTTCGCGTCTCGTGTTAAAAACTCATCCGATAATACTAACATTATGAACTGGTATTTTTATATACTATTATTGTCTGCCCTAAATGAAACATGCGTCTGCTAGGGATATTCAACATGCCAAGTTTTGTTCATATTATCTCAATTGTTTAATAATTAATAAGTTTTAGTATTTACTGACAACAGATTACCGTGTTCTCTAATTCTGTTACTTGTGAAATTAACTTTTACAATTATTTTATCCACATATTTGTAACGAAAGAAGATATCAACTTGCGGTGTTCACCAATTTCTGTATCTTTTCGTAAGTTAAGAATAGTTACCCTTACGTTTAAAATTTTTGAGAAAATTACAAAAATGTACCGTTTTGTCACAGAACATCACCTGCAGACTAGAAAAGAAACTAAACCGGCAATGTTAATATTTTATTAGAAGCACCCAAGAAGCTTCTAACAAACGAGTTCAATCGGTTAAGTTAAAAAGAAGTTGTGACATTTTTTCAAGTGGACATTTACCCCTCCCCCCCTTCCCTTATTTAACAAAATAGAGAAAAATGATAAGAAAATATTTCTAAGATTATATAGCTTATAATAAAATTATTTTGGATAACGCCGATTTAAAAGAAAAATCCGACTTTCTAATCTGTTGTTCATGATTTGCTCAAAAACTAATTCTGAAGGTAATTTAAATTAATGCTTTTCGTAAAAATTGATCGCTACCGAAAAACCATCAGTTTAGATTCTGACCGTATAAATTTAATTGAATTAAAGAGCTTGTACTTAGAAATTATTTATCAGTTATCACCCATCAAATGGGGTAAGTACCTACATTGGTAAAGAGAGAAGCTGTGATCATTTTCTAACTCCTCCATCACCTTCACGCACACTTCAAACCCTAGAGTTATGTTGTACTGGGAAAGCTAGAGCATTACGTTTGGAAACCTTTTGAGTTCAGTATTGGTCCAAAGTCAATCAAGACTGTTGTATATATTTGGGCAGACTTTGAGTCACTTTTTATCCATATCATTCTGTGGTACCGACAGACCGTCATCCTTATTCCACCCACGAGTTGAAACACCGTACCGTAAATAAATATAAATACTCTCTATTGTATTTAAGCTAATAAAATAAAAATTTTTCCAGAGATTTAATTTGTGTGTTAGAGGAAGAAAGCCTATCACAGAAGTAATAGTTGTACTATAATAAAAAAATATATATTCCAGGATTGGAGAAATGGGAATACTATGTATCTCTACCGTTTAGAGGTGATTTTAATAATCTGTCATTTAGATAAGGTTATATTATTATTATGTTTCATAAACTACTGAACTAGAATGCAACAGAAGTAGTAATGGTGTTAATCAAAATAAAATATTCTTAAAGAAATGTTCCCCCGAACTAGTACCAGTCCTATCTAAGCTCTATACGACCTCTATATCTTCTGGGGAATTCCCTTCATCATGGAAGTTAGCAAATGTTCAACCTATTCCCAAAAAAGGTGATAAGACCGATCCCTCAAATTACAGACCAATTGCCATCACTTCCATTTTGTCTAAAATCATGGAAAAAGCCATCAATCAGCAACTGCTCACGTTCCTTGAAACTAACAAACTCCTTAGTGACCACCAATATGGGTTTAGGCAAAGTCGTTCAACAGGCGATCTTCTTTCATATGTGACCCAAGTTTGGAACAATACAGTTGTAGTCGCTTCAGATATCTCAAAGGCATTTGACCAAGTTTGGCATAAGTGTTTACTTGCCAAACTCACCTCGTTTGGGTTAATTGATACGTTCATCAACTGGGTTTCTAGTTTCCTTGATAAAAGACGAATACGTGTCGTAGTTGATGGCTTTTTTCAAAAGAAGTTAGCATTAACGCGGGCGTACCACAGGGATCCGTTATAGCGCCTACACTTTTTCTGCTGTACTTAAACGACCTTATTTCTTCAACAACTAACCCCATCCATTGCTTTGCTGACGATAGCACTCTTCGCTGTAGTTCATCTCAGTCTACCCATAGTGATAATCCACCTTCTATGTCAAATCAAGAAATTAAAGCTGAAATGGCAAATTCAATCAACAAAGATATTCAACGTATTCTCCAATGGGGAAGCAATAATCTAGTTAAATTTAATGCTAACAAAACTCAGTGTTGCCTTATGTCCGCCAAAAAGATCGATCATTTCCTGTTGTAAGTATGAATGGCTCAGTTCGTAAGTTTCAGGCTCTATTACTCTGTTGGGTATGACTGTATCTTCAAATCTCTCATGGGTTGACCATCTTCTGTCAGCTACCAAAACAGCTGCTCGTAAAATAGGCTTTTGTACAGATCTAAGCAGTACTTTACCTCTCGACAACTCCTGCTGTATAAGGCCCAAATTGGCCTCATCTGGAATATAATTCTCACCTTTGGGTTAGTGCTCCCCAATACGCTCTCGATATCGTTGATCGTATTCAAAAGAGAGCGATTAGGCTTATAAATGACCCGTCCTTAACTTCTCACATACAGTCCCTTGAGCATAGAAGGATGGTTTCAGTTCTTTCTTTGTATTATCGTTATTACAACGGCTATTGTGCTGGTGAATTACATTCTTTGATACCATCTCCGGATATCTTTGCGAGAAACACTCGGTTCGCTCATACACATCATCAACATGCAGTACAAATCTCCACTTGTCGTACCAAACAGGCGCAATCCACATTTTTCTACACGACTTCTAAACTCTGGAATGATCTCCCTAGTTCCTGTTTTCCTCTCACTTATGATATGAGAAAATTTAAGGTAGCTGTTCATAGGCATCTATTGGCAATTCATTATCCCTCTATCCATCCTCCTAAGTGTTCCTGAGTGCTTTAGCACGATAGGCCTTATTTAGCCTGTTCAGGTCCACAATCATAAAAAAAAAAAAAAAATTCCAAGATTGATCATATGAGTAGCTTGTGCATCCTTAACATTTAGAGATGATATAAAATTTCTTTTTTAGATAAGAATGTATTTCTTACACTACTGAACTAGAATGTAACAGAAGTAATAATTCTACTGTAATGGAAAATATCTGGTGTGGAACACCACACGACCTTCCAACCTACAAAATGGAAATTAAAAGAAATGAAATAATTTTAATATTTTTTTTTTAGGAAAATTATCCAACCTCTTTTATACTAAGTTAATTATGCAAATATGCAACATTGTAAAACCAAAAACAATAATCTATGTCAAACAGACGCATAAAACTTCATGTTTGACAGAGGTTAATACTCATTTAGACGTTATCTTAAAAAATTAAGAGAAATGAAATAATTTGAATTATAATTTTTTTAGGGCAACTGTGCAACCTCTTTTTTATACGTTTATAACTAAAACAAAAAATGGCGTTTAAACCTTCATGTCAGATAGATATTAATATATACATGTTAACTTACAAAGCCTCCCGCTTCTATAAGATATCAATAATACAGTATAACGATTATCGACGGTAATATAACGAGACCTCGAAAAAAAATCGACTATTTTTATTGCATCTAAATTTCGAGTGTGTTTTAAAATCAATTTGTCGACACATTATTTTGGCATTAATAAAAAAATATTCGACTATTTAGCACCAAGGTGAATAGTCGCTTTATTTTATTTTAATTGGTCATATAAAAGCAGTGTCCAAGCACGCGATTAGCCAAAAATTCAAATTTGACAGGCAAGGGAAATAATCATTCATATTTGATTAATTTTTTCACATAGTTTGCGTTATATTCAAAAAATTTATAAAGATGGGCTATGTAAAATTAAATTTTCCTTAAAAAATACGTCTACACATTTTCTTATAAAATTAATCGTTATTCAGATAACGAAAAAATTTTAACTAACACTTAAATAATGACAGGAATTTTTTGCCGCTAAATTAAGCGTCATGTCAAAAAATTACATAGAACAGAATTAATCGAACACGCACACGTACCCCACCCCCTCATAAACAAGCACCATGGCCGATCTTCTCGAAACTTTATCAAACGTTGTGAAAAAATTATTGCATAACCTTCTATACCTACGTATGTACATGTAGGTTGGAAGGTAAAAAAATATTCTTAAATTGGATATGTAGAAATTTTGTATATCGCTGCCGCCTATAGGCGATAAACTTCTTATGAACTCTTTTTGAAAAAAATTACAAAGTCACCCACTTCTATAAGATATCAGTAATGCAGGATAACGATTCTCATTCATATTTAATTAATTCTTTGACGTTATATTAAAACACTTTGTAAAGATGAGTTATGTAAAATTATATTTTCTTTAAAAACTACGTCTACACTTTTTCTTTATTCACACGTACACGCACACGCACAGGCACACGCATACACACACGCACACGCACACGTACACGTACACGCACACGCACACGCACACGCACAAGCGCACGCACACGCACAAGCACACGCACACGCACACGCACACACACACATCTCCCGCTTGCCATACACACACGAACACCAAGGCCGATCTTCTCGAAACTTTGTGAAACGTGAAAAAAAAAGATTCCATAACCTGCTATATCTATCTATGTATATGTAGGTTGGAAGTATTCTGAGATTGGATATGTAGAAATTTTGTATATCTCGGTCGTGTACAGACGATGAACTTCATATGAACTCTTTTGAATAAGGATACATTGTTATTGTATTGTTATTGTTATTAAATTGTTCTTTAATCGAAGAAACATATGTCATCTTTGGACATGTACGAGCCACTGAATAATCCTCAGTAGCTCAGCGGTAAAGGTGTAAGACCTGTAAGGAAATGTACTCAAGTTCGCATTTGAGAGTAGTCAAGTGGTTGGGAAAAAATCATAATATATAAATTCGACTCAAGTGCGAAATCAATCCTTCTCAGGACCAAGCTTGATGATAGAGGCAAAGTCCACTTCCGAAACGTCGCGCTATAAATGCAAAACCTGTGCTAATAGGCCGATCAACTAAACTGGTGTGTGACCACTGTTATAAAACACATAATACAGAACTACGGTTTGCTTAACCGAATCGAGTAAACTAGGTCTTGTTTAGAAGAACTGTCAATGCCTCGTCCTTTACCTTGTGATTATGGCTATATACGTTTCACTAATGTCCCTAGAGGGGAAATTTAAACACAACGACATATACGTTTTTACATGGGTAGACAGAGTAAAAAGAAGCTAAAAAACTGGTGACTAATGTAATTGCATGCTTCATATTAAACTGGAAATATTCTCAAAAATATGAATAAAGCATACAGACCGTCTTCCAAATTTGGGTTATATGTATTGCTATCTCGTAAACCATTTTAGCTACAGGATTGGTTAAATTAGGAAATGTGTTTGTACTAAAACTGGATTGAAAGTTTAGTATTTCTTGGCATTTCCTTATAAACCGTTAACTAAATCTAATCCGTCTATTACAACCATCTTCGTAAAGACCCTGTGAAATATAGGTATTGTCAACTGTCTAAATTTACAATGCGCTGTAAACTTGTATACAAAACCATAACACATGTTGTGATAGTCACGTAATTTCCATATTTTTTAAATTTGATTTGGCAGAATTCTAGAATCTAGAATTATTAATCGAGCTATTATCTAATTAGTCAATCACTCCGCTTCAAGCATTTACAAATGAATAAAAAAAATGAATAAATAAATAAATACACGTATAAATCTATACTATCCACTATGGATAGTATATAAATTACTAGGACAAATTCCAAATTGTTGATTGAAACAAATAAACTGATTTCTCCACTGACTGTAAATATTAGTTAATCTTATTTAATTCTAAAAGTTAATTTTTATAACTTATTATAATATAATTTTGGTAACGTAAAGTATAAAAATTGTCAAAAATTTTAAATCTACTCGCTATTATTACTTACACAATGCGCAGTGAAATTGCATTGAAAACCATAACAAATGTTTTATTAGTCATGTAACTGTCATATTTTTTAAGTTTAATTTGACACAATTATTTAAGTATAAAGCGATATTTTCTTATACCAATCACTACGTGCCCAAATCAGGAATAAAGATTTCATATTTATATTATCAGAATATGAATAATGAATTTTATTTTTGAGTAAAAATGAAAGTCTGTCTTCGTAATCACCACATCACAAAGTAGACAGGGTGTAAAATTAGTATATAATTCTTATGTGGCTCCGTAACTATTTTAGCTTCTTCGTAACCTAAAACTATCTACAACTTTACAGGGTGTTGAATTTTCGGATACCAGTATCCAACTTAAATATTTTAAATTGAACACCTTGTATATTTTTAAATATTCTTATTCTGTCATCAATTGCCTATCTGACAATGTTTTGTTTCCTTAACTAGGCTCAGCCGTTACAGACCTTTTAGAAAAAATATATGGTATGCAAACACGAGTAAAATTTACAGTGGTCGCATTGTGACAGATTAATCAAAAATATTTTGTCAAACGTTTATCAAGATCAAGCCATAAATAAAAAATTTGCAGGGTAATTCTTATCTAAATTAAACAGGGAATCAAAACACTGAATCTTCTTTTAAAACATCCTGTGGCGCCGAAAATGGGAGGGATGAAGCGGATGCCAGCCCCTCGATATCTGCGCCACTGGAGAATTTGTCTAAATATATTTAATTATTTCTTACAAATGTACTACGCTAGCCTGTATGTGAAATTTGAAGGAAATCTACAGAGTGGTTTAGAAGTTATGATGAGAAAACCAGTTTGACACTGTGAAGCTTAGTTAGGTAACAATTTTGAGTGTTCTTGTGAAAGTCTACTTTGTGCTCTTGTTGTTCTATTACCTACCAAAATTAATGACATTTAACCTGGACCACTGTGTATTGATCATTATTTATAAGTGAGAATCATACATTCTTTTTCTCAATCTGGTATTTATGCAATTTTTTCATTTTTACTTTCCAATCTACACATAAATATGTAGTTATGGAAGGTTATGCAATCGACTTTTTTTCACTACCGCTAAATTAGCATATTTGCTCATTTTACAACTTTTGGCCAAGTTTCACCAAGATCAGTCATCATATCTGGATGTCTGTATGTGTGCGTGCGTGCGTGCGTGCGTGTGTGTGTGTGTCTGCGTCTCTCTGTATTTGTGTCTCTGTGTATACGTGTATATGTGTGTATATGTATATGTGTATATGTATATATGTGTATATGTGTGTATGTGTATATGTGTATATGTGTATATGTGTATATGTGTATATGTGTATATGTGTATATGTGTATATGTGTATATGTGTATATGTGTATATGTGTATATGTGTATATGTGTATATGTGTATATGTGTATGTGTATATGTGTATATGTGTATATGTGTATATGTGTATATGTGTATATGTGTATATGTGTATATGTGTATATGTGTATATGTGTATATGTGTATATGTGTATATGTGTATATGTGCATATGTGTATATGTGTATATGTGTATATGTGTATATGTGTATATGTGTATATGTGTATATGTGTATATGTGTATATGTGTATATGTGTATATGTGTATATGTGTATATGTGTATATGTGTATATGTGTATATGTGTATATGTGTATATGTGTATATGTGTATATGTGTTGTGACGGTTTAATTGAAAAGCAATTAAAAATAATGCTCTAATTGTTTATAATTTCTTATTATATAAGATCTGCTCCAAGAAATTATTAAACTATTTTGAATTTGAATTATCCAATGAAAATTATACTTTACATACAATGTGAACCAGGTCTTTATCACAAGGCCGTTGATTATAAAAATTTTATGAAACGTATGATTATTGAAGAAAAAGTTGAGAATTCCTTTTCATTGTGTGTAGACATTTCCTTAGAAATCACTATAATTAACTAAAATCAAATTTGATCATCCTTCCTAAGTAAGTAATATTGTGATACATTATTCTTAAACACAATTTTAATATAATTCTTATATTTTAGGATTATCATAATAAACATGTGCACAAACTTAAGCCGCTTTAGTAACAATTAATAATTTTTTTTAATTTATTCAAACCCAACTATTTTAATTGGTAAGATGTTATAATTTGCCAAATATTGATGTCTAATATGCCTACTTTTAGGGTTTTTTTCTTGAGTTTATATATAAATATTTTTTATAGGCCAGAAAAATCAAAGATAAG
Organism: Vesta saturnalis; assembly: GCA_036346205.1. Classification (NCBI taxonomy): domain Eukaryota; kingdom Metazoa; phylum Arthropoda; class Insecta; order Coleoptera; family Lampyridae; genus Vesta; species Vesta saturnalis. Next base: position 118,210 of record JARFJB010002536.1, read on the forward strand.
GCCTCTTGGAAAATTATGGACCACGTTGGTCAGGATTAATTAAGGATCCAATCCAAAGAAAGATTATGAACCTTTAATGAAATAATTTTGTAAGGAAAATTACAGTTATTATAGTGAATGGAAGTCAGATAAGTTATTTACATTTATTTATCTCTCGCACAATCACACATAAATATTCACCACTCACAACCATATAATAGTAAGAAAATTAGTATCAAGAAAATTGAAAATGCTTTATTTGTAAGGAATCAACACTCGCCCATAATTCGTATGCACACCTTCACCATTCACCCACTCATTCATTTATTAGTTAAGAACTTAATTGTAATATAGATTGCTACTGTCAAGCCACTGATTCTGACAACTTTATGTTTATAAATTGAAATATATTAAATGCCTAAATATTATGTTTATTGGTTCATGCAACTTTCTTCGGACTGGGCTATAGATTCAATGATCCCAAACCATTGTAAGCAAGCCCTGGCGCCCTTAATTGTCTCATGCTCTACGATCCAGCCGCGAACGAATGGGGTAGGAGTCATTCTATTGTATGCACCATTTTATACAGTTTGTCTCTAAATATATTTTTTTGTAATCTCATGACATATTACAATATCCCATTCAAACGAGTTATAACAAAGAATCAACGTTATAGTGTATATGTGTATATGTGTATATGTGTATATGTGTATATGTGTATATGTGTATATGTGTATATGTGTATATGTGTATATGTGTATATGTGTATATGTGTATATGTGTATATGTGTATATGTGTATTGTGTATGTGTGTATGTGTGTATGTGTGTTGTGTATGTGTGTATGTGTGTATGTGTGTATGTGTGTATGTGTGTATGTGTGTATGTGTGTATGTGTGATATGTGTATGTGTTATGTGTGTATGTGTATATGTGTATATGTGTATTGTGTATGTGTGTATGTGTGTATGTGTGTATGTGTGTTGTTTGTGTATGTGTGTATGTGTGTATGTGTGTGTGTGTGTATGTGTGTATGTGTGTGTGTGTGTGTGTATGTGTGTATGTGTGTATGTGTGTATGTGTTGTGTGTATGTGTATGTGTGTATGTGTGTGATGTGTATGTGTGTATGTGTGATGTGTGTGTGTGTATGTGTTGTATGTGTATGTGTGTATTGTGTATGTGTGTATGTGTGTATGTGTATATGTGTATGTGTATATGTGTGTAGTGTGTATGTGTATATGTGTTATGTGTATAGTGTGTATGTGTATATGTGTATGTGTATGTGTATATGTGTATAGTGTATATGTGTATATGTGTGTATGTGTATATGTGTATATGTGTATTGTATATGTGTATATGTGTATATGTGTATATGTGTATAGTGTATATGTGTATATGTGTATATTGTGTATATGTGTATATGTGTATATGTGTATATGTGATATGTGTATATGTGTATGTGATATGTGTATATGTGTATGTGTATATGTGTATATGTGTATATGTGTATATGTGTATATGTGTATATGTGTATATGTGTATATGTATATGTGTATATGTGTATATGTGTATATGTGTATATGTATTGATGTGATATGTGTATATGTGTATTATGTGTATTGTTATTGTATAATGTGATATGTGTATATGTGTATTGTATATGTTATATGTGTATATGTGTATGTGTATATGTGTATATGTGTATATGTGTATATGTGTATATGTGTATATGTGTATATGTATGTATATGTGTATATGTGTATAGTGTGTATGTGTATATGTGTATATGTGTATATGTGTATATGTTGTATATGTGTATATGTGATATGTGTATATGTGTATATGTGTATATGTGATATGTGTATATGTGTTGTATATGTGTATATGTGTATATGTGTATATGTGTATATGTGATGTGTATAGTGTATATGTGTATATGTGTATATGTGTATATGTGTATATGTGTAATATGTGTATATGTGTATATGTGTATGTGTGTATGTGTATATGTGTATATGTGTATATGTGTATATGTGTATATATGTGTATATGTGATATGTGTATATGTGTATATGTGTATTGTTATGTGATATGTGTATGGTATATGTGTATATGTATATGTGTATATGTGTATATGTGTATATGTGTATGTGTATATGTGTATATGTGTAGTGTTATGTGTATATGTGTATGATGATGTATATGTGTATATGTGTATATGTGTATATGTGTATATGTGTATATGTTATGTGTATATGTGTATATGTGTGTATGTGTGTATGTGTGTATGTGTATAGTGTGTATATGTGTATATGTGTATATGTGTATGTGTATATGTGTATATGATGTGTATGTGTATATGTGTATGTGTGTATGTGTGTATGTTTGTGTTATGTGTTTGTGTATTGTTGTTGTGTTTGTTATTGTGTTTGTGTTTGTATGTTGTGTTGTTTGTGTTTGTGTATTGTATATGTGTATTATGTGTTTGTTGTTTGTGTTTGTGTTTGTGTTGTGTTTGTGTTTGTGTTGTGTGTTTGTGTTTGTGTATTGTGTATGTGTTTGTTATTGTATTGTGTTATGTATGTATGTGTTGTGTTTGTTTTGTTTGTTATGTGTATTGTGTGTTGTTGTTGTTGTGTTGTGTGTTTGTTGTTTTTGTATTGTGTTTGTTATGTGTTTGTTGTTTGTGTATGTTGTGTATGTGTTGTGTTGTGTTTGTTGTTTGTTTTGTTTTGTTTGTTTGTGTTTGTGTTTTTGTGTTGTTGTTTTGGTTTTTGTGTTTGTGTTGTTGTGTTTGTGTTGTTGTTTTGTGTTTTTGTTTTTTGTGTTTGTTGTGTTGTGTTGTTGTGTTGTGTGTTTGTGTTGTGTTGTTTGTTTGTTGTGTTTGTTTTGATATGTGTATATGTGTATATGTGTATTGTGTATGTGTGTATGTGTGTATGATGTGATGTATGTGTATATGTGTATATGTGTATATGTGTAGTTATGTGTATGTGTATATGTGTATATGTGTTATGTGTATATGTATATGTATTGTGTATGTGTATATTGATGTGTTTATGTTATGTGTATTGTGTATATGTGTTTGTATATGTGTATATGTGTATATGTGTTGTATATGTGTATATGTATATGTGTATATGTGTTATGTGTATATGTGTTATGTGTATATGTGTATTGTGTATATGTGTTTATGTGTATATGTGTATATGTGTATATGTGTATATGTGTATGTGTATATGTATATGTGTATATGTGTATATGTGTATATGTGTATATGTGTATATGTGTATATGTGTATATGTGTATATGTGTATATGTGTATATGTGTATATGTATATATTGTATATGTGTATATGTGTATATGTGTATATGTGCTCTGTGTCTCTGTGTCTCTGTGTTTCTGTAGTATTGTGTCTCTGTGTCTGTGTGCCTTGTCTAGTGCCTGTGTCTCTGTGTTTGTCTGTCTGTGCCTCTGTGTCTCTGTGCCTCTGTGTCTCTATGTCCCTGCGTCTCTATATCTCTGTGATCTATGTGTCTGTGTCCTCTGCTGTCTCTGTGTCCTTGTCTGTCTGTGTCTCTGTGTCTCTGTGTCTCTGTGTCTCTATGTCCTGCGTCTCTGTTTCTTGTATCTCTGTGTCTATGTGTCTGCGTCTCTGTGTTCTGTGTCTCTGTGTCTCTGTCTCTGTGTCTATGTGTCTCTGTGTCTCTGTATCTCTGTGTCTGTGTGTCTCAGTGTCTCTGGGTCTCTGTGTCTTTGTGCGTCTTTGTCTCTGAGTCTCTGTGCCTCTTTGTCCTTGTCTCTGTGTCTATGCCTTTGTGTCTCTGTGACTGTGTCTTTGTGACTCTGTGTCTTTGTGTCTCTATGCCTCTTTGTCTCTGTGTCTCTGTCTCGTTGCTCTGTGTATTTGTGTCTCTGTGTCTGTGTCTCTGTGTCGCTGTATCTCTGTGTCTCTGCGTCTCTGTGTCTCTGTGTCTCTGTGTCTGTGCGTCTCTGCGTCTCTGTGCCTCTGTGTCTCTGTGTTTCTGTGTCTCTGTGTCTCTATGTGTCTGCGTCTCTGTGTGTCTGTGTCTCTGTGTCTCTGTCTCTGTGTCTATGTGTCTCTGTGTCTCTGTATCTCTGTGTCTCTGTGTCTCAGTGTCTCTGGGTCTCTGTGTCTTTGTGCCTCTTTGTCCTTGTCTCTGTGTCTATGCCTTTGTGTCTCTGTGACTGTGTCTTTGTCTCTGTTCTTTGTGTCTCTTGCTCTTTGTCCTCTTTGTCCTGTCTCTGTGTCTGCCTTGTGTCTCTGTGTGTGTCTTCTGTGTCTGCTGTGTCTCTTGCTCTTTGTCTCTGTGTCTCTGTGTCTCTGTGTCTTTGTCTGTGTGTCTCTGGTTCTGTGTCTCTGTGTCTCTGGTCTCTGTGTCTCTGTGTCTCTGTGTCTCTGGTCTCTGTGTCTCTGTGTCTCTGTGCTCTGTGCCTCTGTGTCTCTGTGTCTCTGTGTCCTGTGTCTCTGTGTCTCTGTGTCTCTGTGTCTCTGTGTCTCTGTGTCTCTGTGTCTCTGTGTCTCTGTGTCTCTGTGTCTCTGTGTCTCTGTGTCTCTGTGTCTTTGTGTCTCTGTGTCTCTGTGTCCCTGTGTCTCTATGTCTCTGTGTCTCTGTGCCTCTGTGTCTCTGTGTCTATGTGTCTCTGTGTCTTTATGTCTCTGTGTCTGTGTGTATGGATGTATGTTAGTATCCACGATAACCCTAGAATGAAAATCCCTTCTTTCCTAAAATGTATTTAAGCTTTCTTGCATTTGGCTTAGTGCTGATTAGGTTTTGGGCGACGTCCAGCGGCGGCGAGGGCTGTTAATAAGGGACAGTTTTTTGTTTTTTATGAAATATTACTAAAACAGCTGCATATTTCAAAGTTATAAAAACACCTATATATAGACCTTAAACATATCGACTAATTATGTTGTATGCAATTATTTGATATTACGTGTAATTTAGCGGCAAAGAATTCCTAAGGTAGAATTTAAGTGTTAGTTCAAATGTTTTCAATATCTGAATAGCGATTAATGTTACAAGAAAAGGTGTAGGCGTATATTTTAAAGAAATTTTTTCTCTGTGAAGCTTTTTAATATAACGCAACATGAGTCAAAAAATTTATTAAATATGAGATTGACAGGTATACATTAGTATAAACGTCATTCTGATAGATAATTTTTTTGTTTTTATAATGTTGCCTGTTTTCGTTATGAACGTATAAAAAAGTAGTGTATAGTTACTCTAAAAAAATTATAATTCAAATTATTTAATAATTCTTTAAGTTAGCATCTTGATGTCTATTAACCTCTGTCAGACATAAAGTTTTAAACGTCTGCTTTACACAGATTACTGTTTCTGTTTTTACAATGTTGGATATTTTCGTAATAAAGTAATTATAAAAGAGGTTGCATAATTATTCTAAAATAGTATATTATGTTATTAGGAGTAAAAGTGGTAGTTTATGTGGTGAAGCTGAATGTTTATTTTACCGAACGAAGTGAGGCTAATAAATATTCGGCTGAGCCACATAAACTCACTTTTACCCCGAATAACATGTCCTATTATCCACAAAAGTAATCAGATAAATTAAAAATAATTGGAAAGATGGAAAGAAAAGAGCAAAACTAATTAGAAGGTAAAAGAACGAAATAATCAGGACATTTTGCAAGTAATGAAGCCATAACAACGCTCATTAAATAAGTAAACGTCACGCGTCAGAATAGGAATTTGTGTTGAGATTTTCAAAAGTTTTTATTAATTTAGTTAATAGCAGGGAGTGTTGCGAAATGTTGAATTCTGATGATGATTTACGATGTACAAATGGAGTGTGTGACAATATTCTCAACGATGTTTCTTCTAATGGCCTTCTTCAAAATTCCATAATAACCCGCTGTGTTTTTAATATTAATGTAAATACCAATTTGTAGATAATGTTAAAGAACATCAGAAACTGTTATTTGAATTGAAGACACTTTGAAATAAACCTCTTGATTCATCTTTGGTGTTAATTTTATTTTGTTATTGTTGTTTTTACAAAAGAATTAATCAGTTTCCAAATTCGTGAAAGTAAAAATGCCTAGGCGCAAAAGTGAAACTTTTACTCCATACCCGAGAAGTAAAACTTTTACCTGTGACATTTAGTCATAAAAGTGGCACTTTTGTGACGTTTACGGATACAAAATTATTGATTATTAAAATTATTTCATTTCTTTTAATTTCCATTTTGTAGGTTGGGAGGTCTTGTGGTGTTCCACACCAGATATTTTTAGAATATATTTTCACAAAATGTACAGAAAGTGATGTTTAAATAAATTTAGTTTTTCGTAAATGCCTAGACTTAGTCAAAACGTCAAAATGGCGTTTTATTTAGAGCTTTAAGTTATTAAAACAATTTCCAAAAGATTAAACCTTTTCGCTACTTTGCCACAGGCAAATCGAAAAAATGTTATGTTCAGCCTAACTTAAATTAATTTGACATTTATATTTTAGCAGTATTTTTTAAACTTTAAGATTTGTGATCGTTATTATTTGGAGCTTTTTACAGTTTTCGTAATAAGAGATTTATCGTATTTACACAATTTTCAACTGTTTTTTAAGTATCATAAAATGAGTGTGATTTACGCTTAAGGGTTAAAATTATCATATTTTTGATGCGCATAGGAAGCCATTTTATTTTGAAAATCTTTACTAAGGCTTAAATTCCATGTAAAATATGTACATAACTTTTTTTCCATATTAGAATTAGAAAACATTCGAATAAAAGATCTTAATATTGAATCACTCATAACTCAAGCTCAAATAATT